>CALYLW010000872.1:0-255967 GCA_944989445.1 Ampullaceana balthica
TGTCCGTTTATATCTGACAGGTATGCTATATCTATGTTCGTTCGTCCGTCGATACGACGAGGACCACTCTAGTCATCCGAGGGTTGTAGACCGCTGGTATGGGATGGATGACAAAAGTGACTTGCGCGGTGATTTGGATTTAAGTGAGAAGGAGTTGCGCAATTCGTCGATCTCACTCTCTCGCCCGAGGCCATCTTATCCAGCGGCAGGACTAAGTCGAGACGGCTGGTGATGGAAACGGGTGCAGTGGATGGCCATGATGTCCTGTGTGTCTTGTCATGCCCTTAGCGTTCCACAACGCTTTGCTGAGATTCGCCTTTTTGACCGTTGACCAACTAGTGGTTCCTCCGCTCTGTCCACCGAATCCAGTCTTCACGTGCATAGATAGACATATCTAGATCACCGAGGGTTTGAGACCCGTCGGCTACCCTCACCAGGTTTAGCAAGCCAGTCGAAGCCGTTGCCCGGGGTGTGGCTACTGCGCACGTTGCAGTTTCTATGAGCCACTGGTGAGAGCTGTGAGACAACTTCCGGATTAATATTAATAGTATTAACAGCCACAAAATGACAAAACCAAGTAAAATACAACCAGACGAGCATAGAAGGAATTCATTTCGAAGATCAGTTCCTTGATAACTTTAATTTCCTTAATTTGCATTTGTATGTTGTATATTTCTCCAGCGCTTGATTGTTTTTGTCTTTTAATGACAGCAGAGAAATTTAGGTTCCGCCATTTTGAACAACCGGAAGTTTCAACTTCTATATATATATATATATATATCTATATATATTATCTAACAGATCAATCTTGCTATAGCACACTTCCCCAATTTAACACTATTTTATAAGTAATTAAGTACGTACTTACTGTGGGTTATATTTCAGACATAATATCCATATACAATGAAAGTCCCATTACACAATAAATATCCATTCGTAAGAAGTTCACAAAGTCACACTTTTTGCAGTTTCCTTGTCACTTAGTAATGTTTTTCTCCACCTTGAATATCTTCTCGAACTTGTCCCGATTTGAACTGTGGTGCTGTGGGTCGTCTCGGCTCCTCAGGGTCCCACTGTAGCTGGGGCGGGATGGTTGGTTCTGCAACTTGACCTCCCGGTACAGTTTGTAATCGTCTTCTCTCGTAGTTGGCACCGTCTGGTTCCGACGTCGTTGTTTTGCTGGTTCTGGTTCGAGGTATCTCTTGTAGTTGGTCTTCTGGCTGGTAATGTTCCGTACTGGGACTTGCTAGGCCTCGTCTATCAGAAAATCCGCTGATACGTTGATCGTTGCCCTGTCTGCCCGTGTTCGTCGCTGGTTGATCGTCGTTGTGCTGTTGTAAGACGTATGCCCTACGATGGATACAGTAGTCTGTATCAGAGGCGCTGTACTGAAAAGTACAGGCGCACATACCGCTGTGCTGATGTGGTTCCGTCCCATCTCTCGTAGTGTTTGGCGGTGCTTGGCAATCCAGAGACAATTCGGGCCCCCATGTTAAGTCTCTATGTTAGGTGGATTGTACCTTGCTCTCCGCTACACACAACATACACAAGAGATGACACAAGTCTGTGTAACGATGCAATGTTTATTCTACTATACACAACTGTACAACTGGCTGTCTTGCCTTGACATAAAATACATCTATATATAACGGGCTGTATGCTCAAGCATGCCCTCGGTCCGACTCGACCGCTCCTGGGCCCATGCTCAAGTCCTCTTCAGATCTACGTAAATACACAAAGTTTCCAAGTCCCCTCGGTCCGACACGACCGCTTCTGGCGACGTTAAACTCAACTCTGTTTTACTGCAACCCTGCAGCTCCCCGGTCTATCCTGACCGGTCTGACCGCACAACACTGTGCGAAGTACACACTCTCTGCAACTCCCGCACTCGTCTCGACTACCCTCTTATATACCCCCCAACTGGTCTCAACTGACCCTGGCGTGTCCTCTGGTCATGTCCCTGACATATCCCGTGTGACCAGAGTTCACTCAGCCATCACTAGACATTATTCCCGTGATAGGAGTTCATACCCGTCAACAACGCCTTGCCCCGACTCTAACACTGGCTCACAACAATCTCACCACAATCATTCGCAGTGATTCTCATACCCTGACAACTGGGTATTGGCTGTGCATGTAATACTGGGTTTTGGCTGTGCATGTAATACTGGTATTGGCTGTGCATGTAATACTGGGTTTTGGCTGTGCATGTAATACTGGGTATTGGCTGTGCATGTAATACTGGGTTTTGGCTGTGCATGTAATACTGGGTATTGGCTGTGCATGTAATACTGGGTTTTGGCTGTGCATGTAATACTGGGTATTGGCTGTGCATGTAATACTGGGTTTTGGCTGTGCATGTAATACTGGGTATTGGCTGTGCATGTAATACTGGTATTGGCTGTGTATGTAATACTGGGTTTTGCTATGGGGCAGGGAGTGTCTTATTATCGTAAAATACTGTCAAACTTAAATAGACAGATAGTTAGCATAGAAAGCCAACCCTAAAATAGACAGATAGTTGACATAGAAAGCCAACCCTAAAATAGACAGATAGTTAGCATAGAAAGCCAACCCTAAAATAGACAGATAGTTGACATAGAAAGCCAACCCTAAAATAGACTGATTGTTGACATGGAAAGCCAACCCTTATGAAATGTTTTCAAAATAGTTAAACGGCTCCACACATCCATCTTAGGCATCGTAGGTGGAGTCAATGAGGAGTCCAACAATTAGTGTGCACAGGGGCAGTAACTCTCTGTATCCCAATACGGCTTCCCTCCCCATGTTGTCAATATTAACTTGCGGGTGGGGGGGTGTTCGTTTACAGTGTTCACAGACATGGCAAATTGTGGGCTACTGATAGGGCATATTGTGGTCTATTGACATGGCATATTGTGGTCTACTGATAGGGTATATTGTGGTCTATTGAATGGCATATTGTGGTCTATTGACATAGCATATTGTGGTCTATTGACATGGCATATTGTGGTCTATTGACATGGCATATTGTGGTCTATTGACATGGCATATTGTTGTCTATTGACATGGCATTGTGTGGTCTATTGACATGGCATATTGTGGTCTATTGACATGGCATATTGCGGTCTACTGATAGGGCATATTGTGGTCTACTGATAGGCAAATTGTTGTCTATTGACATGGCATATTGTGGTCTATTGACATGGCATATTGTGGTCTATTGACCTGGCATGTTGTGGTCTATTGACATGGCATATTGTGGTCTAAAGACAGGGCACATTGTGGTTTACTGATATGCTATATTGTGGTCTACTGATATAGTATATTCTGGTCTATTGACATGGTATATTGTGGTCTACTGACATGGCATATTGTGGTCTATTTACATGGTATATTGTGATCTAATGACATGGCATATTGTGGTCTATAGACATGGCATATTGTGGTCTAATGATATAGCATATTGTGGTCTAATGACATGGCATATTGTGGTCTACTGATAGGGCATATTGTGGTCTACTGATAGGGCATATTGTGGTCTACTGATAGGGCATATTGTGAACTATTGAATGGCATATTGTGGTCTATTGACATGGCATATTGTGATCTCTTGACATGGCATATTGTGGTCTATTGACATGGCATATTGTGGTATATTGACATGTCATATTGTGGTTTACTGATAGGGCATATTGTGGTCTACTGATAGGGCAAATTGTGGTCTATTGACATGGCATATTGTGGTCTATTGACATGGCATGTTGTGGTCTATTGACATGGCATATTGTGGTCTACTGACAGGGCACATTGTGGTTTACTGATAGGGTATATTGTGGTCTACTGATATAGTATATTGTGGTCTATTGACATGGCATATTGTGGTCTACTGACATGGCATATTGTGGTCTATTTACATTGTATATTGTGGTCTAATGACATGGCATATTGTGGTCTAATGGGCATATTGTGGTCTAATGATATAGCATATTGTGGTCTAATGACATGGCATTTTGTGGTCTAATGATACAGCATATTGTGGTCTTATGATATAGCATATTGTGGTCTAATGATATAGCATATTGTGGTCTAATGACATGGCATATTGTGATCTAATGACATGGCATATTGTGGTCTAAGGACATAGCATATTGTGGTCTAATGATATAGCATTTTGTGGTCTAATGATATAGCAAATTGTGGTCTAATGACATGGCATATTGTGGTCTAATGATAAAGCATATTGTGGTCTAATGATATATCATATTGTGGTCTAATGATATAGCATATTGTGGTCTAATGACATGGCATATTGTGGTCTAATGACATGGCATATTGTGGTCCATTTACATGGCATATTGTGGTCTATTTACATGGCATATTGTGGTCTAATGACATGGCATATTGTGGTCTAATGATATAGCATATTGTGGTCTAATGACATGGCATATTGTGGTCTATTGACATGGCATATTGTGGTCTAAAGACAGGGCACATTGTGGTTTACTGATATGGCATATTGTGGTCTACTGATAGGCATATTGTGAACAATTGAATGGCATATTGTGGTCTATTGACATGGCATATTGTGGTCTATTGACATGGCATATTGTGGTCTATTGACATGGCATATTGTGGTCTATTGACATGGCATATTGTGGTCTATTGACATGTCATATTGTGGTCTACTGATAGGGCATATTGTGGTCTATTGACATGGCATATTGTGGTCTATTGACATGGCATATTGTGGTCTATTGACATGTCATGTTGTGGTCTATTGACATGGCATATTGTGGTCTACTGACAGGGCACATTGTGGTTTACTCATAGGGTATATTGTGGTCTACTGATATAGTATATTGTGGTCTATTGACATGGCATATTGTGGTCTACTGACATGGCATATTGTGGTCTATTTACATTGTATATTGTGGTCTAATGACATGGCATATTGTGGTCTAATGACATGGCATATTGTGGTCTAATGATATAGCATATTGTGGTCTAATGACATGGCATATTGTGGTCTAATGACATGGCATATAGTGGTCTATGATATAGCATATTGTGTCTATGATGCATATTGTGGTCTAATGACATGGCATATTGTGGTCTAATGATATGGCATATTGTGGTCTTATGATATAGCATATTGTGGTCTAATGACATGGCATATTGTGGTCTAATGACATGGCATATTGTGGTCTAATGGACATGCATATTGTGGTCTAATGATATAGCATATTGTGGTCTAATGACATGGCATTTGTGGTCTAATGATTAGCTATGTGGTCTAATGATATAGCATATTGTGGTCTAATGACATGGCATATTGTGGTCATTTACATGGCATATTGTGGTCTATTTACATGGCATATTGTGGTCTAATCACATGGCAATTGTGGTCTAATGATATAGCATATTGTGGTCTAATGACATGGCATATTGTGGTCTATTGACATGGCAATTGTGGTCTAATGACATGGCATATTGTGGTCTAATGACATGGCATATTGTGTCTATTGACATGGCATATTGTGGTCTAATGACATGGCATATTGTGGTCTAATGACATTGCATATTGTGGTCTAATGACATGGCATATTGTGGTCTAATGACATGGCATATTGTGGTCTAATGATATAGCATATTGTGGTCTAATGACATGGCATATTGTGGTCTAATGACATGGCATATTGTGGTCTATTTACATGGCATATTGTGGTCTAATTTCAGGGCATATTGTGGTCTAATGACATGGCATATTGTGGTCTATTGATATAGTATATTGTGTTCTAATGACATGGCATATTGTGGTCTAATGACATAGCATATTGTGGTCTATTTACATGTCATATTGTTGTCTAATGACATGCATATTGTGGTCTAATGATATAGCATATTGTGGTCTAATGATATAGCATATTGTGGTCTAATGACATGGCATATTGTGGTCTAATGACATGGCATATTGTGGTCTATTACATGGCATATTGTGGTCTAATGATATTGCATATTGTGGTCTAATGACATGGCATATTGTGGTCTAATGACATGGCATATTGTGGTCTAATGACATGGCATATTGTGGTCTATTTTTATGGCATATTGTGGTCTAATGACATGGCATATTGTGGTCTAATGATATAGCATATTGTGGTCTAATGACATGGCATATTGTGGTCTACTGATAGGGCATATTGTGGTCTACTGATAGGGTATTTTGTGAACTATTGATGGCATATTGTGGTCTATTGACATGGCATACTGTGGTCTATTTACATGGCATATTGTGGTCTAATGATATAGCATATTGTGATCTAATGACATGGCATATTGTGGTCTATTTACATGGCATATTGTGGTCTAATGACATGGCATATTGTGGTCTAATGACATGGCATATTGTTGTCTAATGACAGGGCATATTGTGGTCTAATGACATGCATATTGTGGTCTAATGACATGGCATATTGTGGTATAATGACATGGCATATTGTTGTCTGATGACATGGCATATTGTGGTCTATTGACATGGTATATTGTGGTCTATTGACATGGCATATTTTGGTCTAATGACATGGCACATTTTGGTCTAACGACATGGCATATTGTGGTCTACTGACATGGGCATATTGTGGTCTAATGACATGGCATATTGTGGTCTAATGACATGGCATATTGTGGTCTAATGACAGTGCATATTGTGGTCTAATGACATGGCATATTGTGGTCTAATGACATGGCATATTGTGGTCTAATGATATAGCATATTGTGGTCTACTGATATAGCATATTGTGGTCTATTGACATGGATATTGTGGTCTAATGACATGGCATATTGTGGTCTAATGATATAGCATTTTGTGGTCTAATGACATGGTATATTGTGGTTTAATGAAATGGCATATTGTGGTCTAATGACATGGCATATTGTGGTCTAATGACATGGCATATTGTGTTCAAATGACATGGCATATTGTTGTCTACTGACAGGGCATATTGTGGTCTAATGACATGACATAGTGTGGTCTAATGACATGGCATATTGTGGTATAATGACATGGCATATTGTTGTCTGATGACATGGCATATTGTGGTCTATTGACATGGTATATTGTGGTCTATTGACATGGCATATTTTGGTCTAATGACATGGCACATTGTGGTCTAACGACATGTCATATTGTGGTCTACTGACAGGGCACATTATGGTCTAATGACATGGCATACTGTGGTCTAATGACATGGCATATTGTGGTCTAATGACAGTGCATATTGTTGTCTGATGACATGGCATATTGTGGTCTAATGACATGGCATATTGTGGTCTAGTGACATGGTATATTGTAGTCTAATGATATAGCATATTGTGGTCTAATGACATGGTATATTGTGGTCTATTTACATGGCATATTGTGGTCTAATGACATGGCATATTGTGGTCTAATGATATAGCATATTGTGGTCTACTGATATAGCATATTGTGGTCTAATGACATGGTATATTGTGGTCTATTTACATGGCATATTGTGGTCTAATGACATGGCATATTGTGGTCTAATGATATAGCATATTGTGGTCTAATGACATGGCATATTGTTGTCTAATGACATAGCATATTGTGGTCTATTTACATGGCATATTGTGGTCTAATGACAGGGCATATTGTGGTCTAATGACATGGCATATTGTGGTCTATTGATATAGTATATTGTGTTCTAATGACATGGCATATTGTGGTCTAATGACATAGCATATTACGGTCTATTTACATGTCATATTGTTGTCTAATGACATGTCATATTGTGGTCTAATGATATAGCATATTGTGGGCTAATGATATAGCATATTGTGGTCTAATGACATGGCATATTGTGGTCTAATGACATGGCATATTGTGGTCTATTTACATGGCATATTGTGGTCTAATGATATTGCATATTTGTGGTCTAATGACATGGCATATTGTGGTCTAATGACATGGCATATTGTGGTCTATTTTTATGGCATATTGTGGTCTAATGACATGGCATATTGTGGTCTAATGATATAGCATATTGTGGTCTAATGACATGGCATATTGTGGTCTACTGATAGGGCATATTGTGGTCTACTGATAGGGTATTTTGTGAACTATTGAATGGCATATTGTGGTCTAATGATATAGCATATTGTGGTCTAATGATATAGCATTTTCTGGTCTAATGACATGGTATATTGTGGTCTAATGATATAGCATTTTCTGGTCTAATGACATGGTATATTGTGGTTTAATGAAATGGCATATTGTGGTCTAATGGCATGGCATATTGTGGTCTAATGACATGGCATATTGTGGTCTAATGACATGGCATATTGTTGTCTAATGACAGGGCATATTGTGGTCTAATGACATGACATATTGTGGTCTAATGACATGGCATATTGTGGTATAATGACATGGCATATTGTTGTCTGATGACATGGCATATTGTGGTCTATTGACATGGTATATTGTGGTCTATTGACATGGCATATTTTGGTCTAATGACATGGCACATTGTGGTCTAACGACATGGCATATTGTGGTCTACTGACAGGGCACATTGTGGTCTAATGACATGGCATATTGTGGTCTAATGACATGGCATATTGTGGTCTAATGACAGTGCATATTGTGGTCTAATGACATGGCATATTGTGGTCTAATGACATGGCATATTGTGGTCTAATGACATGGTATATTGTGGTCTAATGATATAGCATATTGTGGTCTACTGATATAGCATATTGTGGTCTAATGACATGGCATATTGTGGTCTATTTACATGGCATATTGTGGTCTATTGACATGGCATATTGTGGTCTAATGATATAGCATATTGTGGTCTACTGATATAGCATATTGTGGTCTAATGACATGGCATATTGTGGTCTATTTACATGGCATATTGTGGTCTATTGACATGGCATATTGTGGTCTAATGATATAGCATATTGTGGTCTACTGATATAGCATATTGTGGTCTATTTACATGGATATTTTGGTCTAATGACAGGGCATATTGTGGTCTAATGACATGGCATATTGTGGTCTAATGATATAGCATTTTGTGGTCTAATGACATGGTATATTGTGGTTTAATGAAATGGCATATTGTGGTCTAATGACATGGCATATTGTGGTCTAATGACATGGCATATTGTGTTCTAATGACATGGCATATTGTTGTCTAATGACAGGGCATATTGTGGTCTAATGACATGCCATAGTGTGGTCTAATGACATGGCATATTGTGGTATAATGACATGGCATATTGTTGTCTGATGACATGGCATATTGTGGTCTATTGACATGGTATATTGTGGTCTATTGACATGGCATATTTTGGTCTAATGACATGGCACATTGTGGTCTAACGACATGGCATATTGTGGTCTACTGACAGGGCACATTGTGGTCTAATGACATGGCATATTGTGGTCTAATGATATGGCATATTGTGGTCTAATGACATGGTATATTGTAGTCTAATGATATAGCATATTGTGGTCTAATGATATAGCATATTGTGGTCTAATGACATGGCATATTGTGGTCTATTTACATGGCATATTGTGATCTATTGACATGGCATATTGTGATCTATTGACATGGCATATTGTGGTCTAATGATATAGCATATTGTGATCTAATGACATGGCATATTGTCGTCTAATGATATAGCATATTGTGGTCTAATGACATGGCATATTGTGGTCTAATGATATAGCATATTGTGGTCTAATGACATGGAATATTGTTGTCTATTGACATGGCATATTGTGGTCTAATGACATGGCATATTGTGGTCTTATGACATGGCATATTGTGGTCTATTTACATGGCATATTGTGGTCTATTGACATGGCATATTGTGGTCTAATGATATAGCATATTCTGGTCTAATGATATATAATATATTGGTTTAATGAAATAGCATTTTGTGGTCTAATGATATAGCATATTGTGATCTAATGACATGGCATGTTGTGGTCTTTTTACATGGCATATTGTGGTCTAATGACATGGCATATTGTGGTCTAATGATATAGCATTTTGTGGTCTAATGACATGGTATATTGTGGTTTAATGAAATGGCATATTGTGATCTAATGACATGGCATATTGTGGTCTAATGACATGGCATATTGTGGTCTAATGACATGGCATATTTCGGTCTAATGACATGGCATATTGTGGTCTAATGACATGACATATTGTGGTCTAATGACATGGCATATTGTGGTCTAATGACATGGCATATTGTTGTCTGATGACATGGTATATTGTGGTCTATTGACATGGTATATTGTGGTCTATTGACATGGCATATTGTGGTCTACTGACAGGGCACATTGTGGTTTACTGATAGGGTATATTTTGGTCTACTGATATAGTATATTGTGGTCTATTGACATGGCATATTGTGGTCTACTGACATGGCATATTGTGGTCTATTTACATGGCATATTCTCCATCTCTAACCACAGTCCACAACATACCTCCATATTTCTCTATCCTCCATCTCTATCTGACTACAGTCCACAACATACCTCCACATATCTCTATCCTCCATCTCTATCTGACTACAGTCCACAACATACCTCCATATTTCTCTATGCTCCATCTCTATCTCACCACAGTCCACAACATACCTCCATATTTCTCTATCCTCCATCTCTATCTAACCACAGTCCACAACATACCTCCATATTTCTCTATCCTCCATCTCTATCTAACCACAGTCCACAACATACCTCCATATTTCTCTATCCTCCATCTCTATCTAACCACAGTCCACAACATACCTCCATATTTCTCTATCCTCCATCTCTATCTAACCACAGTCCACAACATACCTCCATATTTCTCTATCCTCCATCTCTATCTAACCACAGTCCACAACATACCTCCATATTTCTCTATCCTCCATCTCTATCTAACCACAGTCCACAACATACCTCCATATTTCTCTATCCTCCATCTCTATCTAACCACAGTCCACAACATACCTCCATATTTCTCTATCCTCCATCTCTATCTAACCACAGTCCACAACATACCTCCATATTTCTCTATCCTCCATCTCTATCTAACCACAGTCCACAACATACCTCCATATTTCTCTATCCTCCATCTCTATCTAACCACAGTCCACAACATACCTCCATATTTCTCTATCCTCCATCTCTATCTAACCACAGTCCACAACATACCTCCATATTTCTCTATCCTCCATCTCTATCTAACCACAGTCCACAACATACCTCCATATTTCTCTATCCTCCATCTCTATCTAACCACAGTCCACAACATACCTCCATATTTCTCTATCCTCCATCTCTATCTAACCACAGTCCACAACATACCTCCATATTTCTCTATCCTCCATCTCTATCTAAACCACAGTCCACAACATACCTCCATATTTCTCTATCCTCCATCTCTATCTAACCACAGTCCACAACATACCTCCATATTTCTCTATCCTCCATCTCTATCTAACCACAGTCCACAACATACCTCCATATTTCTCTATCCTCCATCTCTATCTAACCACAGTCCACAACATACCTCCATATTTCTCTATCCTCCATCTCTATCTAACCACAGTCCACAACATACCTCCATATTTCTCTATCCTCCATCTCTATCTAACCACAGTCCACAACATACCTCCATATTTCTCTATCCTCCATCTCTATCTAACCACAGTCCACAACATACCTCCATATTTCTCTATCCTCCATCTCTATCTAACCACAGTCCACAACATACCTCCATATTTCTCTATCCTCCATCTCTATCTAACCACAGTCCACAACATACCTCCATATTTCTCTATCCTCCATCTCTATCTAACCACAGTCCACAACATACCTCCATATTTCTCTATCCTCCATCTCTATCTAACCACAGTCCACAACATACCTCCATATTTCTCTATCCTCCATCTCTATCTAACCACAGTCCACAACATACCTCCATATTTCTCTATCCTCCATCTCTATCTAACCACAGTCCACAACATACCTCCATATTTCTCTATCCTCCATCTCTATCTAACCACAGTCCACAACATACCTCCATATTTCTCTATCCTCCATCTCTATCTAACCACAGTCCACAACATACCTCCATATTTCTCTATCCTCCATCTCTATCTAACCACAGTCCACAACATACCTCCATATTTCTCTATCCTCCATCTCTATCTAACCACAGTCCACAACATACCTCCATATTTCTCTATCCTCCATCTCTATCTAACCACAGTCCACAACATACCTCCATATTTCTCTATCCTCCATCTCTATCTAACCACAGTCCACAACATACCTCCATATTTCTCTATCCTCCATCTCTATCTAACCACAGTCCACAACATACCTCCATATTTCTCTATCCTCCATCTCTATCTAACCACAGTCCACAACATACCTCCATATTTCTCTATCCTCCATCTCTATCTAACCACAGTCCACAACATACCTCCATATTTCTCTATCCTCCATCTCTATCTAACCACAGTCCACAACATACCTCCATATTTCTCTATCCTCCATCTCTATCTAACCACAGTCCACAACATACCTCCATATTTCTCTATCCTCCATCTCTATCTAACCACAGTCCACAACATACCTCCATATTTCTCTATCCTCCATCTCCATCTAACCACAGTCCACAACATACCTCCATATTTCTCTATCCCCCATCTCTATCTAACCACAGTCCACAACATACCTCCATATTTTTCTATCCTCCATCTCTATCTAACCACAGTCCACAACATACCTCCATATTTCTCTATCCTCCATCTCTATCTAACCACAGTCCACAAACATTCCTTCTTTCAACTCACGCGACGTCATGATGCATTCCAAAGGTCATGACCTTCCTAACGGTTTTAACAAAAAGAGTGAAATAAAAGATGCATCACCAGGTCATTGACCTCAGAGTGCAGTGTGCAGTTTAAATACCGATAGGATTTGTTGCGGTGTCCATTGAACGGGCATATGTACGAGTTGGTACAGAGATAAAATACATAGTCTTATAACAACACATATTGGGAGAACAAAATTACGTAGAATCAAGGCAGTTTTATAATAGCTCGTAGTAGAACAATGTACTTAGATACATGACAGTCGTATAAAAGCTCGTATTTGGAGAAGCGTTTCTTGAATTCTCAGTCTGTCAAGTCATTTCTAAGCACACTAAATTATTACATTTATCTTGACTAAAGTATTACATTTATATTGACTAAAGTATTACATTTATCCTGACTAAAGTATTACATTTATCTTGACTAAAGTATTACATTTATCTTGACTAAATTATTACATTTAACTTTCGTTTTTCCAGAAGAAAAAAACCCCGCAATTTTTGAATTTTTACTTTGGGAGTGACTGCATTGTAAACAATTGACGTCTTTCACGATTTATTTTAATGGTAAGCCATTTCATTTCCCTCTCCCTCACTCTCACTAATTGTCTCATTCCCCCTCTCTCAAATAATCTAAATCTCTTTCTAATTCTCTCATTCTCTCAAATTCTCAAATTCTCTCATTCCACACCTCTCTCCGTTTCTCTCTGTCTCTCTCTTATACTCACATTTTCTCTCTCTCTCTCTCTCTCTCTCTCTCTCTCTCTCTCTCTCTCCCTCTCTCTCTCTCTCTCTCTCTCTCCCTCTCTCCCTCCCTCTCTCTCTCTCTCCCTCTCTCTCTCTCTCTCTCTCTCTCTCTCCCTCTCTCTCTCTAATTCAATGACTGGCCTGTGCTATAAATACAGTCATTGACTTACCTCTGACCTCTGACCTGTGCTATAAATACAGCCATTGACTTACCTCTGACCTCTGACCTGTGCTATAAATACAGTCATTGACTTACCTCTGACCTCTGACCTGTGCTATAATACAGTCTCTAAAATCGTTGGTTTTACAATGACATATGTGTTATTTTATTTACCATTATATTAAAATCATCATAATCATAAATTGATCGATTATTTATGATTAACGACAAACGTCCTGCCATGAAAGGAGATTTCGTATAAAAATTCCCGTCTCTGAACATCAAAAAGATTCAATTCTCAGCCCATAAAGGTTGTTTTCTCTTTCATAATTTCTCTCCATCTCCAATACAAACGTTTCTCCTCTCATGTTCTGAGTTTTTTTTCTTACTTCATTGATCAGCGCTCCGGAGCAAAGGAAAGTCATAATCAAAGGCGTGGATTACCTCCCCTGATCCCTGCACTCTCCTCTTTCCTCAGGAGGATTCACGCCTATTTCAAGCGGCAGGGCAAAGATTAGCTCCCCTATGTTACAGAGTACAGAGAAGATAGGATTTACCTGCCCCCAACCCCTTGTGATGATTTCATTTTATATTAAGGTCGAACAGGGATGTTCTGGAGGTGATAGGGTGAAGGTCATGACCTGAAGGTGATGGGGTGAAGGTCACGACATGGAGTCGATGTGGTAAAGGTCATGACATGGAGTCGATGGGGTGAAGGTCACGACATGGAGTCGATGGGGTGAAGGTCATGACATGGAGGTGATGACATAAAGATGATGACAGGGCATTGTGTTTTTCTCTTCCCCTATCTAAAAAGCTATAATAAGACCATCGCAATGGATAACTGTAGACGTCACTTCAATAGATCTAGTTTATTAATCGCCCCAAAACTCAAAAAGTGACGCCCCTTGATGTCACCCCTGTAACGATGTTACTTTGTATTTCTCTTTCTATGTAGGCGTTCTCACAGTAATTAATCTTGTGCACAATAATTCACTGAAGAATTCGTTTATCCAAAACAACTTTAATATACATATATATTGTACACATAAGAATCATTTGAGGTAATATAACGTGGAAATCTTGAGCTATTCACTATCATGCTTCCCTGTCGGAAGTCTACACACAACTGTTCGCCCAACACTTTCAACCAATAGAAATGCTCCTTTCTTCCCGCGTCCACCATACATGTGACCTTACGTCACAAAATTATGTTAATCAGATGTGACATTCACCCCCATCCTTCAAAAAAAAATGTTTATGAAATACAACATTTTTGGTCTTCATAAAATCAAATCAATCTATATCTATATTCAAATTTCAAATATTTATCATCAATGAACATTCATTTTCTTACATACAACTTCTGGATATAGAATCAATAAGAAAAAATCTGTAGGACTGCATCAGTCTAAACATAAGAAATAATGAGAAAAAATCTGTAGAACTGCAACAGTCTAAACATAAGAAATAATGAGAAAAAATCTGTAGGACTGCAGCCGTCTACCTGTGCTGAAAAAATGAAAATGGACTTTTAAACACATCTGTAATTTTGTGTAATTAAAACATTTAAACACTCAATATTATTAAAATTAACTAATAATCCAATGGAATTCAAACACTGTTCCTTGTCCATTGTTCAACAAATAAAAATATTAATATAATTACAGTCTCTGTTTGTATCCTTTAGGAATTCACAGACTAATGTTAAAACAGTCTCTTATTTTATCATTTAGTAATTCACAGAATGTCTTTTTAATAGTCTCTGGTTTTATCAGTTAGGAGTTCACAGAGTGTCTTTATTTATTGTCATTCTACTTAATATGTCTGCAACCACATTGTCCTTTCCCTTCACAGGTTTAATGTCAAATTTGTAGTCGGCTAATAGCATAGCCTAGTTCAAAGATAGTCATTCTTCAATTGACGAGTATGAATTCAAATCGATGGGCTTTGAATGTTTCTTCAGACTGTTAAATGTTCAATAATTCACCAACCATGACTTCGATTATGTTCATTCATAATTTCAATTCCAGCATCTTGAATAAATTGCTTAGCTTTTGAGATGTCATTTTTGCTTCCAGATAATTCAATAGAATTTGGAACAGATGAGTCACTGTCAGAAACTTTTATCTGAAAAATATTGTCTCTATCTGTAAAGTTTTTGATTTGGCTTAATACACAACCAATTGTTCTTCCTAATTCAGATGATTTCACACAAATGGTTTCAGATTCACTAGTACCATCTCTTTCTCTGCTACTATGGTCTTCATTTCTTTTATCATATACTTGATTTTTAATAGTGGCTAAAATGTCACTAGTTTCTGTCTGTGCTCGATTTAACTTTATTATTTTTCTATCATTCATGTCTTGGTTTTCATTCTTTCTCCATGTGTTGATCATAATTTCTTTTTCTGGAGTCAAAATTGTATTTGCCTCTCCATGATCTTCTGCTTTGATTATAATCTCTATTTATGGAATTATGATTATTTCTTTCTCTCCATGATTGTCTTTCTTGATCATAATCTCTATGTCTGGAATTATGATTATATTTTTCTCTCCATGATTGTCGATCTTGATCATAATCTCTATGTCTGGAATTATGATTATTTTTTCTCTCCATGATTGTCTATCTTGATCATAATCTCTATGTCTGGAATTATGATTATATTTTTCTCTCCATGATTGTCTACCTTTGTTTTCAAAATGATCTTGTCTTGATCTTTCTTCTATTTTCTTTCTGATAGAGCTGTCATTAGGTGACACCCTATTTGGTTTTCCTTTATTGTGGTAACACTGCTTCGCCATATGTCCTGGCTTGTTACAGTACCAACAAATAGTTTGTCTGTTGCCTTGGTTTGGCAGACTCTGGTTTCTCATACCTTGCCTTTTTTCTTGACTTTTAATTTGTCTTGCTGCAAATATGTCTTGTCTCTTATCTATTTTTTCTTTCTGTTCAGCTTTTCTTAGTTTTTCTTTTTCTTCAGCAATTCTTTGATTTTCTATTTTGTCAGCTATTCTTAGCTTTTCTTCTTCTTTAGCAATTCTTTGCTTTTCTCTTTCTTCAGCAATTCTTTGATTTTCTATTTTTTCAGCTATTCTTAGCTTTTCTTCTTCTTTAGCAATTCTTTGCTTTTCTTTTTCTTCAGCAATTCTTTGATTTTCTATTTCTTCAGCTTTTCTGAGCTGTTCTTTTTCTTCAGCTTCTCTTTGCTTTTGCTTCTCTTTTTCTTCAGCAATTCTTGCTTTTTCTTCAGCCTCTTTTTGAGTTTCTTTTTCTTCAGCTTTTCTTTGATTTTCTTTTTCTTCAGCTTTTCTTCGCTGTTCTTTAGCTAAAATTTGATTTACTTTTTCTTCAATGAAATCTCTCATTTCTTTTCCCTTTAGTCCGATCTCTTTAGCTATGGCGGTGAATCTTTCGTAGTAATTTACGTAATCCATGTTTTGTTTGATTGAATAATATGAATCTAGCAATTCGGTAAGGAATGTATGTATATATATTGATAAAGTTATAAATCGTCCAAATGAAATATCTTGAATTCAAAATGTTAAGTTCAAATAAGTGACACGTCTAAACCATGAAATCTAGTTATTGGCAAGATGAGACAACAAAAAGAATCCTCACACGGGATCTTTAGTATACTTTATATATACGCTCCCTCAGATTGACAAAATATATTAAATGGTCCGATCGTTTTGAATAAAAGTCACTTGGTTAAAATTTCAATTTTCGAGTAGTTTTTAAACAATTTAGTTCATTCCATTAATCCAAAATTGCGATAATCAAACTCTTCACACAATGAATGGATAAAAATTCCGTTCCGTTTATTTTATAATTCACACCAACACATTGAATAGTCCATAGCTTCTCGGTTCGATGTTATGTTTACTAATACTAATATTTCCTGGAATCAACTAGCATTAAGCCTGTTGACGTCACGACCTATATATGTTCACCGTGTGTCACCATTCAGTAAGCCTACACGACCCAGATTCCAGTACTGTGTAGTATGCTTGTACTGTCGTCGAATGTGACGTAGAACCAACTAGGCGACCTAGTTGTATATACCGTACACTGTGACCATGCGCCTGTATGCCGCCATTTTGAAATCTTCTTGTATTTTCATTGAACCACAAAAGTTTATTCACAGCTTCTTACGAACTTGAATATTCAAAAATACTATAGCTGGTATTATTTCTTATTTTAAAGAATACTTTCCTTTTTTGGAAATATCCAATACTTATTTCCACGAAACCTCTTTCAAGTCTTTCTTGAAATCTCTTGTACAGTGTTCACATGGAACTTTTACTTCGACACCAATGTAACGATGTTACTTTGTATTTCTCTCTTTTATGTAGGCGTTCTCACAGTAATTAATCTTGTGCACAATAATTCACTGAAGAATTCATTTATCCAAAACAACTTTAATATACATATATATTGTACACATAAGAATCATTTGAGGTAATATAACGTGGAAATCTTGAGCTATTCACTATCATGCTTCCCTGTCGGAAGTCTACACACAACTGTTCGCCCAACACTTTCAACCAATAGAAATGCTCCTTTCTTCCCGCGTCCACCCTACATGTGACCTTACGTCACAAAATTATGTTAATCAGATGTGACACCCCCCCCCACACCCAAAGCCATCACTCAAGTTACACCACTCTGTTTATTTAAGTTCTAATTTCCAAAGTAATGGGGGTGAGACTGCAATCAGGCTTTTAAATTAGTAATTATATAACATATAAACAGTGTATTAGTTAGCCTGACAGGACGTAACACATTAGCGAACGTTTCGGCAAAGAGCCTTCCTCAACGAACAAATAGTACACCAATAAAACGAATATAACGAAAGAATAAAAACACTTAGCTGCAGTGAAATCAGTGGCGTAGCTAGGGGCGGTGGGGGCGGTCCGCCCCGGGCGGCACACATTTAGGGGCGGCATTTGTGGGCATTTGAAACGTACAAACATTTCCAACAACCGCCGTTTTTCTTTTGAAGGGGGAAAACCAAGGTGAAACAAAAATATTCGTAATTTCGAGTCTTAATTAACGGATTCGCACAACATTTGATTGATTACATAGTGGATATTATAACTAACGCAAAACCGTTCAAAAATTTTTAATCGCTCAAAACACGTATTCCATTTGTTTGGAAAAATAAGCGGTATAAGTCACAGATGACGCTTTTATAAGAAAACTACTCAAAAAACACATTACCGCTTGGCCGAATAATGTGTACTATTAATATTGCCACGACAGTTTTTACGTGGAATTTCGACATTCGCAGAATGATTCGCGAACAAGTACCACAAGGCATGGTGGTTCAAATATTGTTTTTAACTTGCTATTAGTAATTTATATTACTGCTTCAGTTTTCAGTAAATTATTGTAAGGTAAGTTATTAAAAATTAAATTTATTTTGTTTTTATAGCATTAAAGTAGCACAAATAATTTGTGTTATTCATTAAGCATGTTACGCCTATCCAATTAAAGTAATGTGTAAATAATTTGAATCCGTCTGTTTTATGGAAAATTATTAAGATTTATGACAAGAATATGTAAATATTCAAATTTCTCCGTTAATAAACACCACAACAGGCATAATAATTTCGAAAAAGACATACTTTAAACTTTCAAGCGTCTTGGAAAAATTGATATCTGAAGAAGTAACTAGGAAAACGAGATCAGATGCTGGAATTTTACTCAATTCAATGCAATATTTTTCTCTTCGATGTTATCTAATTTATGGGAACCCGTCATTTTTTAAATTAATGCAAAACCATTGCATGGAACAAAGAGATGTGCTAATACAAAATACTGTTATATCAGCCAAACAATTTGTGAAGAGATGGAGATATCAACTGAAATCCTAGTTAGAAGGAGAAAAAATATGAGTAGGGAAAATTCAGAAGACGTGGTTCTCTCTTTAGAACAAGAAGTACAACGATACATTATCGAAGCATTTGAACATCAAATAAATTACTTTATTGACATTGACAGTTCTATATGGAAAGAAAAAAGATCCAGGTTTTAATGGCTGTACCTACACTACAAGAAGAGGCATTATGTTCGAAAAACAGGGGGAAAGGCACCATTGATCTATTAAAATTTATTCAACAGTATAGATTGGAAAATTCTGTACCCAACATTGTAATTTTGTTATGAATTTTTTCAACTATTGCTATCAGTGTCGCTAGTTGTGAAAGGAGATGCTCCAAACTGAAGTTGATAAAAATTATCTTCGTTCCACAATTAGCGATTAAAGACAACAAAATCTTGCAATACTGTCCATAGAACATGATATTACAAAGAATTTTAATGTTGATAGCATAATACACGATTTTTCTATTATGAAAGTTAGGAAAGTTAATGTATAATTATGTTAACATACTAATGTACATAGGCGTAACTGGGTTTTTGACGCCCTTGGCTAATTTATTTTTGGCGCCTTTTATTTAAATAAAAATTTAAAAATTAGAGATTTAGCGGCGCCCTTTTGAACTGGCGCAGGCCGGCGCCCTTGGCAACTGCCCCAATGCCAATAAATAAATAAATAAATAAATTGATTATTTATATAGCGCTGTATCCCAGTAAGGAACTGGGCTCACAGCGCTTTACATGAAAGAAATAACATACCTATAAATATTAAATTAACTTTCATATCATAACAAACACAAAAATTACAGTACATTATACATAAGCTACGTTAATCATTTACAAGAAATGTTGTTTCATTAATTTTGAAAATAAATGTTGAAAAGATGTGTCTTTAGTGCAGTCTTGAAGGACTTGGTTGTTTGAATACTACGTATGTGTAATGGTAGAGAATTCCATTGTTTGGCTGCACAAAAAGAGAACGACCTTTCACCAAATGTTTTGGTGCGTGTCGTAGGAACAGAGAGAACGCGTGTGTCTGCAGAAGATCGTAGCTGGCGAGTGGGTGAGTAGACCGACAAAAGTTGTTAAAACACTGCTAATGTATACAATTTCTTTGTTTGTAAAAAAAAATCACATATTTATAAATAAAAAATAAAAGAATAGTAATTGCTAATGTTTTTGGGGTGTTAATTTGGAATATGTTTTGTCTCATGCTGCGACCTCAGTAACTTTCTTGCGGCCTTAAAAACAAATATCTTGTATTTTTATAAATGTGTATTTTTAGGTATATAATCTTATGCGGCCTCTTTTATTACTGCTTACATAAATATGGCATGCAATGGTAAACTTGTTCCCAACCTTTACTTCGTTTCAATTTTAATTATGTACTCATGTTTATTAATTTTTAAAAACCATAATATAATCGACTAATTGGCCGTCCATAAATGAAGCACGCTATTTTGGCTGATTTTTCAGACCCTTCTCCCCTCGTCACACGTCGTCACAAAAACTCATACCCCTTCTTCAATAAGACATCACAAAGTTTTGACCCCACCCCCAATAAAAGCCGTATTTTCTGTTCGAAAATGAGTATGTTTCAAATTAAATTTTTGCCATTTAAGAAAAGTGGAAATTTATTTAAAGTTGCGCGTTTTGACGTGACATCACATTTCTTAAACACTCCCCCTCGTCACACATCGTCACAAACATATGTGACCCCCCCCCCAGGTTCGTGACGTCATTTATGGTCGGCCCCTAAAAAGGGCGGCAAATCGGAGTCCGCCCCGGGCGGCAAAAGTTCTAGCTACGCCACTGGATTTCACCGCAGCTAAGTGTTTTTATTCTTTCGTTATATTCGTTTTATTGGTGTACTATTTGTCCGTTGAGCGAGGCTCTTTGCCGAAACGTTCGCTCTTGTGTTACGTCCTGTCAGGCTAACTAATACCCTGTTTATATGTTATACATTTACTAATTCTAATTTCCACCTGATCATAAAACTTTTTCTCACCTTTTTTCCCACGGGCTACTACTTCTCCAATCTTAAAATTATCGATAAAAATTGCCCCCCCCCTTGTCCCCATGACAACACCTTGCACTTGTCAACTCGCAGTTCCCACGGAAATTGGAAGTTTCCGCAATACCCTGTCAAACCTATACCACGTGACAGCCCTGCTGGTGTTTTGTTTGTGTACATAATCGTCCACACTTACAGCGGTCGGCCCCCTCGTCCTGAGAGATAAGAGCGCCACGTTATTGCTGTCCCGAAAAGCAGGCCGCATTGAATGGTAACCCTGTCGTGTGTGTGTGGGGGGGGGTCTGCGGCTGACACGAGGCCCCGCCCGGCGTGCCGCTCTATTGTCAGGACGGGCCCGTGTGCCCCCGTGAGACGGGAACTCACCTGAGTTTCTCACGTCAAGTCAGCGACCGTGCACGTGCTCGCAGGTGTGTTGTCGCGGAGGTGAGTGGCTAGTACGTGCTAGTGATTACAACAGGGGGCATGGGTGGGGAGAGGTGAGCGGCTAGTACGTGCTAGTGATTACAACAGGGGGCTGGGGAGAGGTGAGCGGCTAGTACGTGCTAGTGATTACAACAGGGGGCAGGGGTGGGGAGAGGTGAGCGGCTAGTACGTGCTAGTGATTACATCTCGGGGCTATGAACGGGGAAGGAGAGATGAGAAGGTACCGAGACTTTGGTACAAAACTGGACCGTGTACGAAACTGGACCTGTGTACAAAACTGGATCTGTGTACAAAACTATACCTATGTACAAAACTATACCTATGTACAAAACTATACCTATGTACAAAACTATACCTGTGTACAAAACTATACCTATGTACAAAACTATACCTATGTACAAAACTATACCTATGTACAAAACTATATCTGTGTACAAAACTATAACTATGTACAAAACTATACCTATGTACAAAACTATATCTGTGTACAAAACTATACCTGTGTACAAAACGATACCTATGTATAAAACTATACCTATGTACAAAACTATACCTATGTACAAAACTATACCTATGTACAAACTATACATATGTACAAAACTATACCTATGTACAAAACTATACATATGTACAAAACTATACTTATGTACAAAACTATACCTATGTACAAAAATATACCTATGTACAAACTGTACCTATGTACAAAACTATACCTATGTACAAAACTATACTTATGTTAAAAAAACTGTACCTATGTACAAAACTATACCTATGTACAAAACTATACTTATGTAAATAAAATTATACCTATGTACAAAACTATACCTATGTACAAACTATACCTATGTACAAAACTATACCTATGTACAAAAATATACCTATGTACAAAACTATACCTATGTACAAAACTATAATTATGTACAAAACTATACCTTTGTACAAAACTGTACTGCGCTGTTGATAGGGCCTGACACCAATGATTGTGGCTTGTGGGAGAGGTATTGCAAAACACGAGTCTTTACTCACCATTTTTACCCTCGTCTTCAGTTCAACCAGCACAACACTAGCATACTAATATAATAAAGAAAGTTAGAGTTTATTTTCACCCCCAAGTTATATCAAAGTAAGTTATAGCTTATTGGCACCTCCAAATAATATCAAAGTAAGTCATAGTTTATTGGAACCCCCAAGTAATAGCAAAGTAAGTTATAGTTTATTGGCACCCCCAAGTAATAGCAAAGTAAGTTATAGTTTATTGGCACCCCCAAGTAATAGCAAAGTAAGTCAAATTGGGGTGCACCCCACAATTAATTGTAAAGTATGTCAAATTGGGGTGCACCCTACAATCCACACGTCCACCTCTTGCCCACCCCCTCTCGGTCCCCAACCACAACAACCTGAAAGCAGGACCTCCTTCACGGACTCTGAGGACACGCGCTTCTTAATTTGCACCCCTGCCCGGCCCCGTCCCGCGTGCTTGGGTGACACTTGACACGTGCCACGTGACCCCCACGAGGTCAAATCTGCGCGTGGCGGCATGCGCGTGCTGGTTTCCCACCGCGTGAGAGAAAGCCTCGCAACTTTGTATCTCGCCCGCCCTAAGGTTCCCTTACCGGCCAATCAGGAAACAAGGCCGTGTCACGTGGAAGAACCCTCGCTTTCTATTGGTCGTTCAGTACAACAGATTTTTCGTTCCCAGAACCAAATAAATAAAGAATTTATGAAGTAAACTTAAGATTTTCGCTTACATCTCATATCGTCAAAGTTTAATTTTTCAATTTTAACATCTATGATTATTGACAAGTAGGGTTTTTTTTCATTTTTCCTTTGAAAAGGGATTATAACTAGGGAAGAAGGCAATGTCACGAAGGGGGGAGGGGGGAGGGATCACTAATGAAATCGATGAGTCGTTGAGGTTTGACAGCCACCAATGACCAGTTCCATGGTACCGGCATGTGGAGAGTGGTCTTGTCAAGCAGTGCATATTAGCGCAAGCCAAGCAACAGAGGGGCCGTGAGAAACACTGGGCTTCTGGGGGAAGGGGCGCGTGGGGGTAGGGGGGTTACTTGCCGGGGTGGGGGAGGGAGTTATGTTAGAAAAAAAAGTGAGTGAGAAGGGGCGCGCGGTGGAGCGAATTAAGGAGCGTGTGTACGTTCATGGGGTGGGTGAGCGGGAGGTGGGTGGGGGTGGGGCCAGGGGCGCGGTCGAGCGAAAGGTTGATACGACATCGAGGAAAGCCTGACTGGGGAGAGGGGTTAAGGGGGAGGGGGTAAAGGAGGAGGGCCACGGCACCTGAAGCATTTCGCGTGTATTACACCGTAGAGGCGTCGACAGTGAGCGGCCAGAGTTTGGACTTAGTTTGTTGTAACGTGAAGGAGCGAGCGAGGCAGTCGGTCTGTATAGTGAGTGGTAGTTCTTTAATGCTAGGGGACACAGCTCTTCTTTCTGTCATTACGTGGTTTAGGTTACATGTGTAAAGGGGGACCTACACATTAAAGGATTCTTTCATTTCTGTGAGCCGTTAGAAGATTTTTTTTAATCATGCCTCCAGATCTTACGGTTTTGTTCGGGAGTTAATTGTGCTCAAGGTTAAGTTCGTGGACGTGATGTCATTGTTTATGTTCGGAAAGCCGAATGTAAATAAACAACGTGTTTATCGAAATCAATGGGATTTAAGTTGTGCATCAATGTATATATTTAGGCTAATATTGTTGTCATTAATTGTAGTTGGTGGTGCGATTAATTCCATTAAGTTTTCCCAAGTGACGGGCATTAATTCGTGTCAGAATGGGTACCTCTGTCATCATGGGTCACCGCAAGGGCAGTCAACTGGACTCTCCTTAAAAGTCACGTGATTTGATTGTTTCAGTAGTTTTGGATAGCATTAGGGCCTCATCCATCTAAACGTTTTTCTGGAAGTGTTTAACGGTCTTGTGGTCATTTGAGTTGTGGTCATTTAACGTGTGCTGGAAACAGGATATTATTTCTGGGCCATCCAGGATAGTACACATGTACAAGTCCTGGTAGTACACATGTACAAGTCCCGGTAGTACACATGTACAAGGCCCGGTAGTACACATGTACAAGTCCCGGTAGTACACATGTACAAGTCCCGGTAGTACACATGTACAAGTCCCGGTAGTACACATGTACAAGTCCCGGTAGTACACATGTACAAGTCCCGGTAGTACACATGTACAAGTCCCGGTAGTACACATGTACAAATCCCGGTAGTACACATGTACAAGTCCTGGTAGTACACATGTACAAGTCCTGGTAGTACACATGTACAAGTCCTGGTAGTACATATATACAAGTCCCGGTAGTACACATGTACAAGTCCCGGTAGTACACATGTACAAGTCCCGGTAGTACACATGTACAAGACCTGGTAGTACACATGTACAAGTCCCGGTAGTACACATGTACAAGTCCTGGTAGTACACATGGACAAGTCCCGGTAGTACACATGTACAAGTCCCGGTAGTACACATGTATAAGTCCTGGAAGTACAAGTCCCGGTAGTACACATGTGCAAGTCCTGGCAGTACAAGTCCAGGTAGCACACATGTGCAAGTCCTAGTACAAGTCCTGTCTCACAAATGTTTCATATCCCGCCAAAGAACGTTTGTTACGGTCACAGCTTGCGTTGACATGTTCGTGAGATGAAATTAATCTTCCCGATAGACCATGTTAGTCGGATGCGCGGTCTTTGTGGAATGTTGACTACAACAGTTGTTACTCTGCTGTAGATGTTACGCTGGTGGTGTGGGAATGTGGTTTAATTGGTGATGTGGTTTAGTTGATGGTGTGGTTTAGTTGATGGTGTGGTTTAGTTGGTGGTTCGGAAATGCGGTTTAGTTGGTGATGTGGTTTAGTTGATGAGATGGGAATGTGGTTTAGTTGGTGATGTGGGAATGTGGTTTAGTTGGTGATGTGGGAATGTGGTTTAGTTGGTGATATGGGAATGTGGTTTAGTTGGTGATATGGGAATGTGGTTTATTTGGTGATGTGGGAATGTGGTTTAGTTGGTGATGTGGGAATGTGGTTTAGTTGGTGATATGGGAATGTGGTTTAGTTGGTGATATGGGAATGTGGTTTAGTTAGTGGTGTGGGAATGTGGTTTAGTTGGTGGTGTGGGAATGTGGTTTAGTTGATGGTGTGGGAATGTGGTTTAGTTGATGGTGTGGGAATGTTGTTTAGTTGATGATGTGGGAATGTGGTTTAGTTGGTGGTGTGGGAATGTGGTTTAGTTGGTGGTGCGGTTGTACCAATTAGTGTCGCGCTTCGGTTCCTTCGTGTTACTAAGTTTAATTATTTATCATATCGTTTGTTTTTTAGTTATTTTAGTTGTCTAGCTTCACACGAAGACACACAGGATTTACCGGTAGTTCAAAGTTCATCCCTGCTCTGAGGATACTTCTCTCATAAGGACATTTATCACTAAATCTTGGACTAACCCGGCCTGGACGAGTTTATTGCAGAAGGTAAGATAACTCCTCTTCTGTCATGTCATATTGCTGTTTGTGAAAGCCGTGTGCCACCACCTTCCACGAAAACAAATCTTAATGAGTTACCCTGATAGTCTGTCCATGATTAACCGGGGACACGGTCTGTCCGCCCGCGTATCACCCCACGAAGTTACTTTTTTCAGCGCCGCTGCATTGCAGACACGTGATATTTGATAATTATTACATGTATTATTTTAGTTTTTTAAAGTAGTTTTGTTGATGCATCCTTCAAAATATACAATGTTTGAGACCTTTGTCATTGAAAGCGGATTGGACATATTATGGATATAATAAATGATATGTCATAAATTATATGTCATATAAATAATATAAAAGCCCAAGTCATTAACTTCCTCACTGTGGAACGCCGAGGAACGATGTACAACAGTGTATAGCAGTTAAAAAATCGTGTGGTGATTAGCACTGTAAAATATTATATGACGTCATTGTTTGAGCTTATATTTAATATAAGCTGTGCATCAAAAGGTGTGCAAAATAATTATAAATTAAACTTTAAATTAAAGACGAGCTGTAAATAAAATGGTAGCGGGTATCGTCTCGTCATGTTTGTGTAAGAAATCGTGTTTCTCACATTAAAGAGCTACAAGTATGTCGAAATAGTTCGAATTCACAGAAGAGCGCCGCCGCAATCATTATTTAACTTTAATTAATTTTTGTTGTTATTTTTGGCCTGTTTTAAAAGTAATTTTACGCTCAAGGAGAAAAAATGAAGAAAGGAATAACTATCACTAAACCTACCCCTAAAACCTATCACTAAACCTACCCCTAACCTTAAAACCTATCACTAAACCTACCCCGAACCCTAAAACCTATCACTAAACCTACCCCTAACCCTAAAACATATCACTAAACCTACCCCTAACCTTAAAACCTATCACTAAACCTACCCCGAACCCTAAAACCTATCACTAAACCTATCCCTAACCCTAAAACCTATTCCTAAACTTAAAATGTGATAGTGATTCTATCAGGGACAAACCTATGTTTGTGTAAGAAATCGTGTTTCTCACATTAAAGAGCTACAAGTATGTCGAAATAGTTCGAATTCACAGAAGAGCGCCGCCGCAATCATTATTTAACTTTAATTAATTTTTGTTGTTATTTTTGGCCTGTTTTAAAAGTAATTTTACGCTCAAGGAGAAAAAATGAAGAAAGGAATAACTATCACTAAACCTACCCCTAAAACCTATCACTAAACCTACCCCTAACCTAAAACCTATCACTAAACCTACCCCGAACCCTAAAACCTATCACTAAACCTACCCCTAACCCTAAAACATATCACTAAACCTACCCCTAACCTTAAAACCTATCACTAAACCTACCCCGAACCCTAAAACCTATCACTAAACCTATCCCTAACCCTAAAACCTATTCCTAAACTTAAAATGTGATAGTGATTCTATCAGGGACAAACCTATGAAAAAAAAATAATTATGTTTTAAAAAATGTAAAGTAAAGAAAGAAAAAAAAACGCCCCAACTAAAAATCGAACCCCAGACCTCTATTTCAGCAGTCGGTCGCTCTATTAATTTGACCAACAAAGCTCTACTTACAGCTTCCGTTCTTTTTATAACTATAATAAAAAGGCTATAAATATAACGCTAACTCTTTTAATTTAAGAAACATGATTTCTCACTCTTCAATTTTAAGAAACAAGATTTATTACAAAGCACATGAGACAATACACACTACCAAATAAAATATTATATGACGTCATTGTTTTAGCTCATATTTTAATGTTGGAAAAGGGAACGATGTAAAAAGAGGATTTGAGGATTGTGAATTATAAAATACTTAGTAGACATTTCAGGAAGTTTAATATTTCTTATTTATCAAACAAGGATAAGTTACTTGGGCTTTTGACCCCAAAAAAAAGTGAGCGCCGTAGGCGCCCTACAAAACCCTATTATAAAATACTTTGTGCACATTTCAGAAAGTAATACTTCATATTTATCGAACAAGGACACGTTAATTGGGCTTTTTTTTTAAAGTGGGCGCCGTAGGCGCCACGGCGCCCCATTACAATCTAGTACATCATATGTTTACTATAAAGGCAAGAGTTTGTGCAATAGAAGCGTCCGCTGTGTCACATACATGTGCCCGCCAGATGCCCTCACATATGGCCCACCCCTGTCAACAATTTAATGGATGGTGCCCACTCTTGTTTGTATATGCATGATGTATATCTATGTTGTATGATGTATTCCAATATGTGTATGATCTATTCCAATATGTGTATGATCTATTCCAATATGTGTATGATCTATTCCAATATGTGTATGATCTATTCCAATATGTGTATGATCTATTCCAATATGTGTATGATCTATTCCAGTTTTTGTATAATTTGTTCCAACATTTTTATGTTGTATTCCGATGTTAAGTGGATTTGTTAAAAGGTATTTACTTCAATGTTCCTTTCATTTATTCCAATGTTCCTTTCATTTACTCCAATGTTCCTTTCATTTATTCCAATGTTCCTTTCATTTACTCCAATGTTCCTTTCTTTTACTCCAATGTTCCTTTCATTTACTCCAATGTTCCTTTCATTTACTCCAATGTTCGTTTCATTTATTCCAATGTTTGTATGATCCATTCCAATTTTTGTACGATCCATTCCAATGTTTGTATGATCCATTCCAATGTTTGTATGATCCATTCCAATGTTTGTATAATTTTTTCCAACGCTTTTTTGGGGGGTTGTATTCCGATGATAAGTGTACTTTTAAAAGTATTTTTGAAATATTTACTCAGATGTCCCTTTCATTTATTCCAATGTCCCTTTCATTTATTCCAATGTCCCTTTCATTTATTCCAATGTCCCTTTCATTTATTCCAATGTCCCTTTCATTTATTCCAATGTCCCTTTCATTTATTCCAATGTCCCTTTCATTTATTTCCAATGTTTGTTTTGTTTATCCCATGTTTCCAGCGCTGAATTTAAATTTCCCTCGTTGTCCAAAGGTCGACTCAACTGAAATCGTATGGTGAATTAAAAAAAAACAAGCCACCTTGTCTCTTTATCTGCATAGATTCATTCATTCATTCACGTCAATGTGTGCATGGCGCGCTCGCAGACGTAACAGCTGTCTGCACTGTGTGGGCCAACAAACTCAGGGCGTACCCCCACTCCACATAGGACTCACCCCCCCTCAAATAACCGTTATGAAACCTCCCCTTCTAAAAACTCACCTATGTGACTAATGGACTCACCCATGCTACCCCCTTTCCCCGTCACAGCTTATGTCGCTTGCTCGCTGCTCACCAGGTTAAAATGGCGCAGCTCTCTTACCTGGCCAATCGATTCGTCTTGCACGGACCTTACGATGGTCACTTGGACGGGAAAATATTGGCGGTTCTCATGATGTGTCAGTGGTGGTGGTGTTGAAAATATTGGCGGTTCTCATGATGTGTCAGTGGTGGTTCTGATAATTTTTCCAACAGCCCTACCAGTTCATCTAGTCCTTCATAAATTCCTTTAACAGCTTATGATGGTGCACTCCAACGTGTTTCAGACTCCCTCTTCCTTTTGATTGGCACAACTTTTTTAAATTCTTCCCAACGAGTTGTTGAACGAGAGGAAACAAAAATTTATACTTTCAACTGTTCCAAAAAAAGTGATAACAACTGGATCCTGTTTAGCTGAGTGTACTCTTGCTAAGTTTAAGCTGTGGTTGTCACATTTGATGAACAATGCTCTGTGATTTCTGGCACATATTCGGTGTTGAAGGCCGGATATATATGCCCAGTCATTACAGCAGCATTTTCATAACATTGTGACCGACAGTCGGCTAGAGGTATGTTATTAGATTCCAGTTTCTCTAAGATAACTCTTTCAAGGCTTGCTGCGTCTTTGGAATGTATCTGTACAAAACATAAAAATGATTCTTTGAGGGTTTCTTTTTTAGTTTGAAAATGCACATCCATAAATCTGATGTCTTGAGAAAGCTGTTTCGGGTGTCTAGGATTGGGTGTTGAGTCAATTAAGATACCGTAGCACTTGTTTTTTCTGATTTAACTCAACAGCTGATTCATTACAGTCGATGTAAGTAGGTTGATAAATTCATTTTGTATTTCCGGTGATAAATAAGATACTGAACCTGGATTTTCTCGGCATGTTGTAAGTGTTTTTCTAACATAGGATAATACTGATCAAGTTTGATCACAGAGAGACAGGAAAGAGAGGCGGTGTCGGATGTTTTATATAAAAGGAATCCAACTTGCTTTGACATACCGACACAGGCCCGTGAGAGGAGAGACCTTCCCTCTCCTCCCCCACTTTACTCCCTCCACAGTGGAATTGGGGAAGTAAGATTTTTCTTTTTAAAAAGAGTCAAAAGGGACGCGAATTAACCATTCTGTAAGCCAATGGTTCGCAACCTTTTGAGATTCAATGATCACTTGAACAATGTGTATCTTAGATACGGACCACTACTAAAAACTGTGCTTCTGCCGTGCTAGAAAGTTAAATATAATTATACTGTGTATATCTTATCTGTTGCAGACGCTCCTTCTATACAGAAGATTATTGCTAGCTATAAGTAGTATACATGTTAGTTAGTAAAACTATACTATTATGCTACGTTTAGCGTGCTCCGAAAACAATATTGTAATGGCTTTCTTTTCTAACGAACATATGTCATTTATATTAGTCTCATAGTCTTGTTATTTAAGTCTACTTGCTAACTATAAAAAACATTTAATTCATAAACAGTATTTTGTATTAAAAAGACTGCTACATCAGTTTATTTAGTACGAACGATGTTTTTTTTTATATTGTAAGCAATGCAGAAAATCCACTTTCACAAAGTTTCAAAGGGTAAAAGTATTTTAAAAGCTATCTGAGACAGTTCAGAGTACTCCAAAATTTCATTAAGCTCACTTTCTGATGCAACATATTCAAAGTGGTATCGCTAGTCAGTTCAATGAATTGGTTTAATTACGATGTTGGTCATTTTATTTGATGAGACAATGTGTGTGAGAATAGGACTGGAAACTCACAAAAACCACTGAACGTTAAAAATCACAAAAGTAGAATTAAAATTGGCCCTGCATTGATTGAATATGACCAAAAATCAAATTTATCAACAGTTTTTTATTTTTTTCAGCATTTTCTGGTTTCTCGGTGATTTCGTTCTATTGATCAAACATGTCAAAATTACCGTGACTTAATCTTCTTTTCCAAAAATCAAGCTTTTTCGTAAAAGCAGACACTTTGTTACTGAGAGCAATATAATGTGTCCGCTTTCCTTGCCGAGTTGAATTAAGTTTATTGAGTTCTTCAAAAATGTCAGCCAAGTAAGCCAAAACAGCAACCCATAAGCTAAGGTTCAAATGATCAACAAGCTTTGAGTTTGTTCTACAATAAACTCTCTTACGCCATCACGTAATTCAAACAGTCTGATAACCAACGAACTTCAGTATACATCAGTAACTGTTAATGTTCAAGATTTATATTCGAACATAAGAAATCAAAGAGACGAGAATTTAATGGACGAGCCTTGGTAAAATTTTTAAAAACTAATTAGGCCAGATCAAATATATATTTTAAGTCTGCGTTAATTCTTTTTCTTGCTAATCTTACTCGATGAATCATACAGTGCGCAAGTTTCATGCTTTGCTCGCGGACCACCAGGCACATCTTCGTGGACCACAAGTTGAGAAACACTGCTTTGAGCCACTCCTTTTTCTTGTCTTGGTCATTTTGGTTGCTTTTAGTGTCGTCTCTGTCTATTCTATTAATAGAATCGCCTTTGTCTCTTACTCCTCCCCTAGTGTCACTCGCAGCATCTCAACAGTTTTTTTAAACGCCATCAGCAATCCTACATTGTGGATGTGTCATTATTTATGAGAAGAATGGCGCCCCATAACGCTCAACGGGGGCGCCAAAATCGTGCTTGCCAACTGGTTTGTAATGAAGAGACTTTCGGAGCTCCAAAATTCAATCTTGCAAACGTATTTGGGATACATTAGTTTACATCAATATAAAATTAAATAATTTGTTTTAATACTCATTTTGGCGCCCACTAACGTAGCGCCCGGGGACATATGTCCCCCCCTGCCCCCCTCGCTACGCCACTGGGTGGTGTTGAAAAGATTGGTGGTTCTCATTATTTGTTAGTAGTGGTGGTGTTGAAAAGATTGTCGGTTCTCATGATTTGTTAGTGGTGGTGGTGTTGAAAAGATTGGTGGTTCTCATAATTTGTTAGTGGTGTTCTGGTGGTGGTGTTGAAAAGATTGGTGGTTCTCATGATTTGTTAGTGGTGGTGGTGTTGAAAAGATTGGCGGTTCTCATGATTTGTTAGTGGTGGTGGTGTTGAAAAGATTGGTGGTTCTCATAATTTGTTAGTGGTGTTCTGGTGGTGGTGTTGAAAAGATTGGTGGTTCTCATGATTTGTTAGTGGTGGTGTTGTTGAAAAGATTGACGGTTCTCCTGATTTGTTAGTGGTGGTGTTGTTGAAAAGATTGGCGGCTCTCATGAAGTGGTGGTGGTGTTTAAAATATTGGCGGTTCTCATTATGTGTCAGTGGTGGTGCTGTTGAAAATATTGGCGGTTCTCATGATGTGTCAGTGGTGGTGGTGTTGAAAATATTGGCGGTTCTCATTATGTATCAGTGGTGGTGGTGTTGAAAATATTGGCGGTTCTCATGATGTGTCAGTGGTGGTGGTGTTGAAAATATTGGCTGTTCTTCAATCCCCATGTATTGCCCGCATCAGTTACATATTTAATAAAACTATTTCCTAGTAGAAAATTTCAAACAGATTTGATAGCCATTTCGTTGTTTGAGCATTAATGCCCTTGTTTGTACGACGGCCTTGGGGAAATCAGGAAACGCTATCAGCAAGGTCATGATCAATGTCAGCAAGTCATTATAAATGACTCTAACTCGATTGGCCGGTTGAGCCCCAAAAAGTTATATAGCGACCAGATCACTGAGTGCAACTCTTTCCCATCAGAGTCAGAGGCGGCCTAACGAGAAAGGTGATGTGAAGTAGGCGGCGTAACGAGAAAGGTGATGTCAAGTAGCATCACCTAAGACCATTGTTACAGGTGCGTACACTATAGGTTGATGCTACCCTGGGTGTTTATAAAGTCTACAGAGGGTGACACCCTGGGTGTTTATAAAGTCTACAGAGGGTGACACCCTGGGTGTTTATATAGTCTACAGAGGGTGGCACCCTGGGTGTTTATAAAGTCTACAGAGGGTGACACCCTGGGTGTTTATAAAGTCTACAGAGGGTGACACCCTAGGTGTTTATAAAGTCTACAGAGGGTGGCACCCTGGGTGTTTATAAAGTCTACAGAGGGTGACACCCTGGGTGTTTATAAAGTCTACAGAGGGTGACACCCTGGGTGTTTATAAAGTCTACAGAGGGTGGCACCCTGGGTGTTTATAAATTCTACAGAGGGTGACACCCTGGGTGTTTATAAAGTGTACATAGGGTGGCACCCTGGGTGTTTATAAAGTCTACAGAGGGTGGCACCCTGTATGTTTATAAAGTCTACAGAGGGTGGCACCCTGGGTGTTTATAAAGTCTACAGAGGGTGGCACCCTGGGTGTTTGTAAAGTCTACAGAGGGTGGCACCCTGGGTGTTTATAAAGTCTACAGAGGGTGGCACCCTGGGTGTTTATAAAGTCTACAGAGGGTGACACCTTTATTGCTTTCCTCTCAATGAAAATGAAACTCAAATGTCACAAAAAAATCCTCCTCCCCCCACATACACAGCCATCCCACGGTCTACATTAAAGCACTATTTGTCTACATTAAAGCACTATTTGTCTACATTAAAGCACTACTTGTCTACATTAAAGCACCTCTTGTCTACATTAAAGCACTATTTGTCTACATTAAAGCACTACTTGTCTACATTAAAGCACCTCTTGTCTACATTAAAGCACTACTTGTCTACATTAAAGCACCTCTTGTCTACATTAAAGCACTACTTGTCTACATTAAAGCACTACTTGTCTACATTAAAGCACTACTTGTCTACATTAAAGCACATCTTGTCGACATTAAAGCACCACGTGTCTAGGTTACTGCATGCTAGCTCTCATCTCTGAGACCTAGAATATTATTTAAGGGACAGTTATCTAGTCATTTGGTCATCCATGAGATCGTAATGAAGGCCCCCTAATATAAAGGTCCCCTAATATAAAGGCCCCTAATATAAAGGTCCCCTAATATAAAGTCCCCTAATATAAAGGTCCCCTAATATAAAGGCACCCTAATATAAAGGCCCCCTAATATAAAGTCCCCTAATATAAAGGTCCCCTAATATAAAGGTCCCCTAATATAAAGGCCCCCTAATATAAAGGCCCCCACATCTAAATGAAGGTCATCTCACTTAAAGCCCAAGTAGGAGACACACCCCTCGTCTTGCCCGCCCCCAGGATGGCCGGAAGTGTACTGACATCAAAGAAATATGCGCATGCTAACACAAGGCCTTACATTTCACATCCTGACCACAATTGCTCAATCGCACCAAGAAACATGGGGTTTTCCCATAACCGCCAACAGCGGGATTCCGGAAGTTGTGTTATGACGACATTGCCCCTAGTGGAGAGTGAGGCATGTTTCTCTTCATTGTTTAACATTTAAAAATGGATTTATGACGTCACATCAATGAATATTATACGCAATTTTGATTGATGTGGGCCTAAGTTCTTTAATTCTTTGTTCTATGCTAATTGTTAATCGATCTCATCTCTGATACACATATATTAGCCTTCCACCACCTTATCCGTCTTTTCTCTGATACACATATATTAGCCTTCCACCACCTTATCCGTCTTTTCTCTGATACACATATATTAGCCTTCCACCACCTTATCCGTCTTTTCTCTGATACACATATATTAGCCTTCCACCACCTTATCCGTCTTTTCTCTGATACACATATATTAGCCTTCCACCACCTTATCCGTCTTTTCTCTGATACACATATATTAGCCTTCCACCACCTTATCCGTCTTTTCTCTGATACACATATATTAGCCTTCCACCACCTTCCACCACCTTCCACCACCTTCCACCACCTTCCACCACCTTATCCGTCTTTTCTCTGATACACATATATTAGCCTTCCACCACCTTCCACCACCTTCCACCACCTTCCACCACCTTCCACCACCTTATCCGTCTTTTCTCCTCCATTTTTGTCTTTTCTGCTCTATTTATATTTCCGAACCACGCGCCACAGAAAAAAAAACACACGGCTGAGAACTTAAATGACATGACATCATTGACCATGAAAGTTATTAGGTGACAGAACATTTCTCTCTGACACTCATTTAAACACGATTTCCTGTGTTAAAGTATCGGGGATCCGTTGAATGAATGGCCACTCAATCATCCCTACTGGCACACTTAAATAATTCATAACTTGCCCCTTCAATCCTTTCTACTGGCCAACGTCAATCATTCCTACTGTCCACTTCAATCAATCCCACTATCACACTTCAATCACATGATGTGCTAGCATGCCCACCACCCCCAACACTTATTTACTGTCGTACTTCTTTGAGAGAGAGGAGTGAAAAGTCAGGCCCCACGCCACATGAACACCCCTCCCCACACTCTGCACACCGCTGCCCCTCCCACCCCACTTGGCACTAATCTCTTTTCCACTAATGACCTCTTCTGTTTCGGCACACGTTCAACCAAGCGAGACGAGCACGTGCGACCAATCAGCGATTACCGAACATATTGGATAGCTACACAAACAAACTTGCCCAAATAATCACAAACCCAGTGCTGGCCTTGTTTCTTAAAATATAACGGTAACAAGACGGAAAGCATTGCTGCATTAACTCCCTTACTAATTCATGTTAGGATTATCTCCCTTTACAAGATTGAATCAGTTGTCATTTGAACAAATCAAAGTTACTATTTTTATAATTGGTTTACCACCTTCTTTGTGGGCCCATCATACATCGACTGTTTGGGCCCATCATACATCGACTGTGTGGGCCCATCATACACCGACTGTGTGGGCCCATCATACATCGACTGTGTGGGCCCATCATACATCGACTGTGTGGGCCCATCATACACCTTCTTTGTGGGCCGGTCATACATCGACTGTGTGGGCCCATCATACACCAACTGTGTGGGCCCATCATACACCGACTGTGTGGGCCCATCATACACCGACTGTGTGGGCCCATCATACACCGACTGTGTGGGCCCATCATACACCGACTGTGTGGTCCCATCATACACCGACTGTGTGGGCTCATCATACATCGACTGTGTGGGCCCATCATACATCGACTGTGTGGTCCCATCATACCCCGTGGATTGATGGTGTGTTGGCTGCTCCCAAGTTTTGGTCCAAACTCCGAACAGAGCGAAAGAAACAAACAAACACACACACACACACACACACACACACACACACACACACACACACACACAAAGATTAATTTCTTTCAAGTAGTGTTACATTTAATTAAGTACAAAAATAACAGTTTTAGAACCACTCAACATTCACTACGACCAAATAGTTTTGTCTCTACTCCTCGGAAATGTTCGTTCCAGGACCCTCCCCCTTCCACCCCGACTTCCATCCCAAGGTTGGCGCCCCTGCTCCTGGCTGGCAACATTGAAAACATAGATGGGCATAACATAAGGCTGGGGGGGGCGCGGGGGGTCTGTCATGTTGATTGAGTCACTCTGCCCTCGCTCCTCCACTCCCTCCCCAAAGTCCTCTTCTCCAGCCCAGATTTTTATTTGACATTAATGTCCAAATTTAATCACACATGACCTGACATGGTTCTCCTAGCCCCACCCCCACGACTCTTTGGGGTCTGCCCACATAGTGTGAGAACTTGAAACACGCAGACTATTGTGACATAGATTAAATCACGGACTGATCCTGGTGTAATAGTCTGGTGTAATAGACTGGTGTAATAGACTGGGGCAATAGACTGGTGTAATAGACTGTTGTAATAGACTGGTGTTATAGACTGATGTAATGGACTGTTGTAATAGACTGTTGTAATAGAATGTTGTAATAGACTAGTGCAATAGACTGGTGTAATAGACTGGTGTAATAGACAGGTGCAATAGACTGATGTAATAGACTGGTGTAATAGACTGGTGTAATAGACTGTTTTAATAGACTGTTGTAATAGACTGGTGTAATAGACTAGTGTAATAGACTAGTGTAATAGACTAGTGTAATAGACTGTTGTAATAGACTGGTGTAATAAACTAGTGTAATAGACTGGTGTAATAGACTAGTGTAATAGACTGGTGGAACAGACTGGTGTAATAGACTAGTGTAATAGACTAGTGTAATAGACTGGTGGAACAGACTGGTGTAATAGACTAGTTTAATAGACTGGTGTAATAGACTGGTGTAATAGACTGGTATAATAAACTGGTGTAATAGACTGGTGTAATAGACTAGTGAAATAGACTGGTGGAACAGACTGGTGTAATAGACTAGTGTAATAGACTGGTGGAACAGACTGGTGTAATAGACTAGTTTAATAGACTGGTGTAATAGACTGGTGTAATAGACTGGTATAATAGACTGGTGTAATAGACTGGTGTAATAGACTAGTGAAATAGACTGGTGGAACAGACTGGTGTAATAGACTAGTGTAATAGACTAGTGTAATAGACTAGTTTAATAGACTGGTGTAATAGACTAGTGTAATAGACTGGTGTAATAGACTAGAGTAATAAACTGGTGCAATAGACTGGTGTAATAGACTGGTGTAATAGACTGGTGTAATAGACTGGGGCAATAGACTGGTGTAAAAGACTAGTGTAATAGACTGGTGTAATAGACTGGTGTAAAAGACTAGTGTAATAGACTGGTGTAAAAGACTAATGTAATAGATTGGTGTAATTGACCGGTGTAATAGACTAGTGTAATAGACTAGTGTAATAGACTAGAGTAATAGACTGGTGTAATAGACTACTTTAATAGACGGGTGTAATAGACTGGTGTAATATACTAGTGTAATAGACTAGTGTAATAGACTAGTGTAATATACTGGTGTAATAGACTAGTGTAATAGACTGGTGGTTTTTTTCCGAGACGTTTATTGTTCTTCACCAGATTTCTTTCCCAACGTCCAATCTTATAGGGTTGGTCACAGTGGCGTAGCTAGAACTTTTGCCGCCCGGGGCGGTCTCCATTTTCACGCACCTAGAGAGGGGGATTATACATTTGTTACTATGTGTGACGAGAGGGGTGTGTTTGAGAAATGTGACGTCAAGTCAAAACGCACAACTTAAATAAAAGTTCCACTTAAATATTGATTACTGACACTGTATTTAATGACGTTTACGTAAAACGCGTGTTACGATATTAGAGTGCAGCCATGCACTAAAAACATACTTAAATGACAAAAAAATTGATTTGAAACATGCTTATTTTCAAATAGAAAATACGGCTTCTATGGTGGAAAGGGGGGGGGGTCAAAACTTGATGACATTATTATTGAAGAAGTGGTCTAAGTTTTTGTGGCGACGTGTGACAAGGGCGGAGGGGTGAAAATGAACCTAAATGGCGTGACGTCATTTATGGACGGCAAATTAGTCGATTATATGATACTTTTTATAAATTAATAAGCATGAATAAATAATTGTAATTGAAACGAAGTAAAGGTAGGGAACATGTTTTTGCATGCCATATTTATGTAAGCAGTATTAAAAGAGGCCGCATAAGATGATATACATATAAATACACATTTATAAAAAATACACTATATATTTTTAAAGGCCACAAGAAAGTTAATGAGGTTGCAGGTCCCCCCCCCTCAAATGAGACAAAACATATTCCAAATATACACTTTAAAAAAAGCATTATCAATTACTATTCTTTTATTTTATATTTATAAATATATGATTTTTTTTTACAAACAAAGAAATTGTATGCATTAGTATGTAATCATATTGTTTACATTTAATTTCCTAACTTTCATAATAGAAAAATCGTGTATTATGCTATTCACAATTTAAATTATTTGTAATATCTTGTTCTATGGACAATATTGCAAGATTTTGTTTTCTTAAATCGCTCATTGTGGAAGGAAGATAATTTTTATCAACTTCACTTCGGAGAAGCTTCTTTCCCAACTAGCGACGCTGATAGCAATTGTTGAAAAAATTTATAGCAAAATTACAATGTTGGGTACAGAATTTACCAATCTTACCGTTGAATAAATTTTAATAGATCAAGGGGGCCTTCGTTTTTCTAACATAATCCTTATTCTTGTAGTTAGGTACAGCCATAAAAACCTGGAGCCTTTTTCTTTCAGTATTGAACTGTTCTTTATCAATGTCAATAAAGTGATTTATCTGATGTTCAAATGCTTCATTTAGTAGGTTACATGGTATTATATACGAATATTTTCTTTCAAGGACGTGCAACTCATCAAATCGTTCTTTTATTTTCTGTTATAATTCCATCCATGGATAAAAACATTTCCCGTTGTACTTCTTGTTCTAAAGATAGAACCACGTCTTCTTAATTTTCCCCACTCATATTTTTTTCTCTTTCTAACTCAGCATTCAGTTGATATCTTTATATCTTTAACTCTTCACAAATTGTTTGACTTATATAACAGCGTTTTGCATTAGCACATCTCTTTGTTCCATGCAATTGGTTTGCATTAATTTAAAAAATGACGGGTTCCTATAAATTGAGATAACATAGAAAATAAAAAGATTGCATTGAATTAAGTAAAAGTTAAGCATCTTATCTCGTTTTACTAGTTACTTCTTCAGATGTAAAGTATGTCTTTTTCGAAATTATTTATGCCTGTTGTGGTTTTATTAACGGAGAAATGTGAATATCTTCATGTTCTTGCCATTAATCTTAATAATTTTCCATAAAATAGACGAATTCAAATTATTTACACATTACTTTAATTGGATAGGCGTACAATTTTTAATGAATAACCGTATTTTAATGAGAAACACAAATTCTTCGTGCTACTTTAATGCAATAAAAAACAAAATGAATTTCATTTTTAATAACGTACCTTACAATAATTTTCTGAAAACTCAAACAGTAATATTATTGTAATATAAATTATTCATATTTTTTATACACTACTACTTGCAAGTTAATCACAATATTTGAGCCACCATGAATTGTAGGTCCTTGTTCGCCCATCATTCTGCGAATGTCGACGAAATTCCACGCAAAAACCATCGTGGCGATATTAATAGCACATTATTGGGCCCAGCAGTGATGTGTTTTTTGTGTAGTTTTCATCTATTTGCGTCATCAGGTCGTACCGTATACCGCTTAAATTTCCAAACAAGTCGATACCATTTTTTTGTGATTATAAAATTTTGAACGGTTTTGCGTTACTTATAACATGCACACATCCACTATTTAATTAAGCAAATGTTGTGGGAATCCGTTAATTAGGACTAGAAATTACGAATATTTTTGTTTCACTTAGGTTTTCCCCCTTCAAAAGAAAAAGGGTGGTTTTCGGAATAGGTTGCACTTTTCAAATGCCCAAAAATGCCGCCCCTAAATGTGTGACGCCCGGGGCGGACCGCCCCCACCGTCCCCCCCTCTAGCTACGCCACTGGTTGGTCATTATTTACCGGAAGTCTAATAATAGACTCGATCTATAACTAGGTCACAGCCTGAGGTGCCGTAAGGTCAAGTAGTTAATATTTATTCATAACTATTAGAGGGAATGCGCTCATTGAAATTATCTAAAACTTGTTCAAAAGCTTGATTTTATAGAATTTTAAAGAAAAATATAAGGTCATATTATGTGATATATTATATAATGCGAAATAGAGCGTCCTTGCGAGAGTGAATGTAATATTAATAATTAATATGTAAATATACAGACTATACTTTTTTATTTTTAGTTCATTCGCTCAATTTTATTCATTCATACTATTTACTTCTAAAACTAATGATGTAATTATAATTAAAGTCATAATCTTAGTGTAAGTTTATTACTAATAAATACTAAGGCATGTATAATTTATATGAACCAACGAAAAAAAATTATATTAAATATAAGTTTGTTAGCACTAGTGACTAGTACTAGTGGCGACGGCCGGCTCCGACTATTGAACGACCGCTTACACTTTCACTCTTCTTAAATAAATGATTAGGCTTATTTATTTAAATAAAATATCAATAGATGGTTATATTATGTAATATTATATTATGCGAAATGGAACGTCCTTGCGAGCATGAATTATGTAAATGAATCTGCATCTGCTCTGACTGAGGCTCTAGTAATAAGTTAGTGTTAGTAGTAACTAGTTCTAGTTGCTCGTTCGTCCATGAAGTTTATTCTTTCATTCTATAATGTAATTATAATTTAAGTCATAATCTTAGTGTAAGTTTATTACTAATAAATACCAAGGCATATATTTTTATAAGGCAAGGACCAATGAAAACAATACTAAAATACATATATGTTAATAATTGACTACGCTAGGACTAGTGTTTACCATAGTTACGAATATCGAACGACCGCTTACACATGTTTAGGCTTATTTATGTAAGTTGTAAGTCTTCGGGATTTAAATAATTTATTCAGCTACAAAACTAAGTGTAAAGAAATATTTTTTGGCACAAAAATTGCACCTAGAATATTGTTTTTTTGTGAGATCGGTGTATCAAAATACACTGTTGTAATGGATATTTCAGAAAAGTTTGACCTGAATCTAAAAATGGCCCAATGACCGAATGAGTTATCACGTTTTTCGGTCTTTGAAATGATCAACCCTATTGCTACCTGGCAACTGAGGACTACAGACGTGAGTCACGTGATCACCAATAAAAATGCTGGCAACTCCCATAATGCATGTGTCATGAAAATTAATAGATAGAATTAAATTAATTGAGGAGAATCTCTGAAATTTAATGTAACACCCCACCTTCCCGCCCTTTTATGCTTAAGACACCCTAGGTGAAGCTGGACAGCCTAGGCCCTAGGCTAAGCTGGACACCCTAGGCTAATCTTGACCCCTTAGGCTAAGCTTGACACCCTAGGCTAAGCTGAGCACCCTAGGCTAAGCTTGACACCCTAGGCTAAGCTGGACACCCTAGGCTAACAAGTGCTACCCTTCAAGCATGTTACGACATGTTCCACAACTACATTAGGGAATTCACACCACGTGACAGGTGGGGGGTAACTCTGGCATCGTCATTTCAAGAGGTGCGGGACTCGGCTTGTTTTCAATGAACCGAGTCCCTGAAGTGAAAGGACCGAAGATCTGACCCGGATCAATGAAAACGAAGCTTCCCTCCCCCACGCCCTCACGCTTGAATGCTTCCCCTCCCACCCCCACCCCCCCAACCCGGCCCCCAGCAAATACCTGTTTTCTGTATCTGAATGAACGACATTGCCTTAAACTCCCCCCCCCCTTTTTTTTTCCCAGTGTCCTGTCTGCAAGGCGGTGTGTCACACCCGCTGAAATGAGTACAAAGGGTGAAAGAGTTACGGCCCTTACCACTCAGTATGTACGAGCGCACGTTGTGTGTGGCTGTGTAGTGTGTGGTATTAGTGCGTGGCAGACATTCTGCGGAGTATTTCATGGAGTGAAATCAAATTCGAGTTGAATTAGTGCTTCAGTGTGACGTGTTACGGGCACCGTGTAGAATGCTTTCACTTTCAGCTCTACAATAGCGGCAACATGATGTTAACGAAAGGTATCTAATGTATTACAAGATAAGATTATTGCGTACTACGCTTATCATTGACTTGTGTCTTGTCTTGCATTTGTATATAAAGTACTGACTTTGTCTTAGAAATGGATTTTTGAACTTGTTTACAAAAGTTGTAAGTTGTTAACGAAGTACTCAGATGGCGAGCGCTTGCATGAGTACCAGCTACACTTGCTCTGATTGGTTGGTTCTGTAGTATCTGATTGCTCTGATTGGTCGGGCTGTAGCCTCGGCCTGACATAGCCCCAACTATCGTCAAACCCTGCCAGCCGCCAGCTATAAAATATGTTGTTAAAGGATCATTTTATGATTATTTAGTTTATTGTATTTTTTTAGCCGTGCTTTATATGACAGAATTTTGTCTTTATGAACATTACTTCACCAGACCCTGGGAAACAAAATGTCTTGTCTTCATCTCCTGCTTTCTCTTGGGGGAAGGCCGGCTAAGTGACTTAACCACACTTGTCTTCATCTCCTGCCTTCTCTTGGGGGAAGGCCGGCTAAGTGACTTAACCACATGTACAGCACCCCGCACCCTATTATACCACCATCCAGCTACGCCCATGGGAACTAGATGCCCGATGCTTGTCTCCCTTCCATAAAAACTTAACAGGCCAAATTCCAATATCTCTTTGCCCTGAGTTCACACACTATTAAATAACGCGTGGGGTGAATGCACACTGCCGCCGAGAGGTGTGCGTGTCTACATTGTAAGACAGGGGTCCCCAAGCCGTGTATGTCTACATTGTAAGACAGGGGTCCCCAAGCCATAGATGTCTACATTGTAAGACAGGGGTCCCCAAGCCGTGTATGTCTACATTGTAAGACAGGGGTCCCCAAGCCGTGTATGTCTACATTGTAAGACAGGGGTCCCCAAGCCATAGATGTCTACATTGTAAGACAGGGGTCCCCAAGCCGTGTATGTCTACATTGTAAGACAGGGGTCCCCAAGCCATAGATGTCTACATTGTAAGACAGGGGTCCCCAAGCCGTGTATGTCTACATTGTAAGACAGGGGTCCCCAAGCCGTGTATGTCTACATTGTAAGACAGGGGTCCCCAAGCCATAGATGTCTACATTGTAAGACAGGGGTCCCCAAGCCGTGTATGTCTACATTGTAAGACAGGGGTCCCCAAGCCGTGTATGTCTACATTGTAAGACAGGGGTCCCCAAGCCATAGATGTCTACATTGTAAGACAAAGGTCCTTAAACCTTGATTTTAGGACTCCTTAAAAAATATTGCGTTGTTTCCAGAAATATTCATTTAAATAAACTTGAGGAGGGAATCGCAAATTTCGGTGTTTCTATCTGTTTTCCCATAGAGACCCTTGGTGTAGGGTGTCCCCACATGATCGAAGGGACCCTTGGTGTAGGGTGTCCCCCCCATGATCGAAGGGACCCTTGGTGTGGGGTGTCCCCCCATGATCGAAGGGACCCTTGGTGTAGGGTGTCCCCCCATGATCGAAGGGACCCTTAGTGTAGGGTGTCCCCCCCATGATCGAAGGGACCCTTGGTGTAGGGTGTCCCCCCCATGATCGAAGGGACCCTTGGTGTAGGGTGTCCCCTCATGATCGAAGGCACCCTTGGTGTAGGGTGTCCCCCTATGATCGAAGGCAACCTTGGTGTAGAGTGTCCCCCCATGATCGAAGGGACCCTTGATGTAGGGTGTCGCCTCTGTTGTTTGCCCACATTTAGCATCATGTGACGTAGACATGTGTCTGCTCAGGCGTGGCATTCTTTGGATTGTTCCACACAATATAAACACGCGAACAGAGGAATGTGTGTATGTTAAAAGAGTTGTACGTGTGTGTGCTGTCAATGTGTTGTACCGTGTCTGTACTCTCAATTTTGTACCGGTGTTTAGGTTCAATTTATACCGGTATGTGAAAATATTTTGGTGGCATTTCTTTCAAATTAAAAAAAATATGTGGATATAGAGCTGCATTCCATTTGTTAGATTGTGGATATAGAGCTAGATTCCATTTGTTAGATTGTGGATATAGAACTAGATTCCATTTGTTAGATTGTGGATATAGAGCTAGATTCCATTTGTTAGATTGTGGACTCTGGCTTAGATTATTTGATAAAAACAGTGTATATGTAATTTGGGGATTTACTTTGAATTAGTTGTTACGATTTGTATGGATTAAGAATGAACATAACATACTTCCTTTTACTCGAAATTTTACCCCTTACTGTTGTACTCTGTACTCAACCTTGTACCGTTTCTCACCTGTATGCAACCGTTGACCCGATCTTGTACCATGTACTTTATCTTTGACTCCATCTTGTATCCTGTACTTTATCTTTGACTCTATCTTGTATCCTGTACTTTATCTTTGACGCTATCTTCTATCCTGTACTTTATCTTTGACCCTATCTTGTACCCTGTACTTTATCTTTGACCCTATCTTGTACCCTGTGCTTATCTTTGACCCTATCTTGTACCCTGTACTTTATCTTTGACCTTATCTTGTACCCTGTGCTTATCTTTGACCCTATCTTGTACCCTGTACTTTATCTTTGACTCTATCTTGTATCATGTACTTTATCTTTGACTCTATCTTGTATCATGTACTTTATCTTTGACCTTATCTTGTATCCTGTACTTTATCTTTGACCCTATCTTGTACCCTATACTTTATCTATGACCCCATCTTGTACCCTATACTTTATCTTTGACCCTATCTTGTACCCTATACTTTATCTTTGACCCTATCTTGTACCCTATACTTTATCTATGACCCTATCTTGTACCCTATACTTTATCTTTGACCCTATCTTGTACCCTATACTTTATCTTTGACCCTATCTTGTACCCTATACTTTATCTTTGACCCTATCTTGGACCCTATACTTTATCTTTGACCCTATCTTGTACCCTATACTTTATCTTTGACCCTATCTTGTACCCTATACTTTATCTTTGACCCTATCTTGTACCCTATACTTTTTCTTTGACCCTATCTTGTACCCTGTACTTTATCTATGACCCAATCTTGTACCCTATACTTTATCTTGTACCCTGTACTTTATCTTGTACCCTGTACTTTATCTTGTACCCTATACTTTATCTTGTACCCTATACTTTATCTTGTACCCTATACTTTATCTTTGACCCTATCTTGTACCCTATACTTTATCTTTGACCCTATCTTGTACCCTGTACTTTATCTATGACCCAATCTTGTACCCTATACTTTATCTTGTACCCTGTACTTTATCTTGTACCCTGTACTTTATCTTGTACCCTATACTTTATCTTGTACCCTATACTTTATCTTGTACCCTATACTTTATCTTGTACCCTATATTTTATCTATGACCTTATCTTGTACCCTATACTTTATCTATGACCTTATCTTGTACCCTATACTTTATCTATGACTTATCTTGTATCCTATACTTTATCTTTGACCCTTTCTTGTACCCTATACTTTATCTTGTACCCTATACTTTATCTATGACCCTATCTTGTACCCTATACTTTATCTTTGACCCAATCTTGTACCCTATACTTTATCTATGACCCTATCTTGTACCCTATACTTTATCTTTGACCCAATCTTGTACCCTATACTTTATCTTGTACCCTATACTTTATCTTGTACCCTGTACTTTATCTTGTACCCTATACTTTATCTTGTACCCTATACTTTATCTATGACCCTATCTTGTACCCTATACTTTATCTATGACCCTATCTTGTACCCTATACTTTATCTTGTACCCTATACTTTATCTATGACCCTATCTTGTACCCTATACTTTATCTATGACCCTATCTTGTACCCTATACTTTATCTTTGACCCAATCTTGTACCCTATACTTTATCTTTGACCCTTTCTTGTACCCTGTGCTTATCTTTGACCTTTCTTGTACCCTGTGCTTATCTTTGACCTATCTTGTACCCTGTACTTTATCTTTGACCTTATCTTGTACCCTGTGCTTATCTTTGACCCTATCTTGTACCCTATACTTTATCTTTGACTCTATCTTGTATAATGTACTTTATCTTTGACTCTATCTTGTATCATGCACTTTATATTTTACCCTATCTTGTACCCTGTACTTTATCTTTGACCGTATCTTGTATCCTGTACTTTATCTTTGACCTTATCTTGCATCCTGTACTTTATCTTTGACCCTATCTTGTACCCTATACTTTATCTATGACCCTATCTTGTACCCTGTACTTTATCTTTGACCCTATCTTGTACCCTATACTTTATCTTTGACCCTATCTTGTACCCTATACTTTATCTTTGACCCTATCTTGTACCCTATACTTTATCTTTGACCTTATCTTGTACCCTATACTTTATCTTTGACCTTATCTTGTACCCTATACTTTGTCTTTGACCATATCTTGTACCCTATACTTTATCTTTGACCCTATCTTGTACCCTATACTTTATCTTTGACCCTATCTTGTACCTTATACTTTATCTATGACCTTATCTTGTACCCTATACTTTATCTTTGACCTTATCTTGTACCCTATACTTTGTCTTTGACCCTATCTTGTACCCTATACTTTATCTTTGACCCTATCTTGTACCCTATACTTTATCTTTGACCCTATCTTGTACCTTATACTTTATCTTTGACCCTATCTTGTACCTTATACTTTATCTATGACCCTATCTCGTACCCTATACTTTATCTTTGACCCTATCTTGTATCATATACTTTATCTATGACCTTATCTTGTACCCTATACTTTATCTTTGACCTTATCTTGTACCCTATACTTTATCTTTGACCCTATCTTGTATCATATACTTTATCTTTGACCTTATCTTGTACCCTATACTTTATCTTTGACCCTATCATGTACCCTATAATTTATCTTTGACCCTATCTTGTACCCTATACTTTATCTTTGACCTTATCTTGTACCCTATACTTTATCTTTGACCCTATTTTGTACCCTATACTTTATCTTTGACCCTATCTTGTACCCTATACTTTATCTATGACCCTATCTTGTACCCTGTACTTTATCTTTGACCATATCTTGTACGCTATACTTTATCTATGACCTTATCTTGTACCCTATACTTTATCTTTGACCCCATCTTGTACCCTATACTTTATCTTTGACCCTATCTTGTACCCTATACTTTATCTTTGACCCTATCTTGTACCCTATACTTTATCTTTGACCCTATCTTGTACCCTATACTTTATCTTTGACCCTATCTTGTACCCTATACTTTATCTATGACCCTATCTTGTACCCTATACTTTATCTATGACCCTATCTTGTACCCTGTACTTTATCTTTGACCTTATCTTGTACCCTATACTTTATCTATGACACTATCTTGTACCCTGTACTTTATCTTTGACCTTATCTTGTACCCTGTACTTTATCTTTGACCCTATCTTGTACCCTGTACTTTATCTATGACCCTATCTTGTACCCTGTACTTTATCTATGACCCTATCTTGTACCCTGTACTTTATCTTTGACCTTATCTTGTACCCTATACTTTATCTATGACCCTATCTTGTACCCTATACTTTATCTTTGACCCTATCTTGTACCCTATACTTTATCTTTGACCTTATCTTGTACCCTTTACTTTATCTTTGACCCTATCTTGTACCCTGTACTTTATCTATGACCCTATCTTGTACCCTATACTTTATCTTTGACCCTATCTTGTACCCTGTACTTTATCTTTGACCTTATCTTGTACCATATACTTTATCTTTGACCCTATCTTGTACCCTTTACTTTATCTTTGACCCTATCTTGTACCCTTTACTTTATCTTTGACCCTATCTTGTACCCTGTACTTTATCTTTGACCCTATCTTGTACCCTATACTTTATCTTTGACCCTATCTTGTACCCTGTACTTTATCTATGACCCTATCTTGTACCCTATACTTTATCTTTGACCTTATCTTGTACCCTGTACTTTATCTTTGACCCTATCTTGTACCCTATACTTTATCTTTGACCTTATCTTGTACCCTGTACTTTATCTTTGACCCTATCTTGTACCCTGTACTTTATCTATGACCTTATCTTGTACCCTATACTTTATCTTTGACCCTATCTTGTACCCTGTACTTTATCTTTGACCCTATCTTGTACCCTATACTTTATCTTTGACCCTATCTTGTACCCTATACTTTATCTTTGACCCTATCTTGTACCCTATACTTTATCTATGACCCTATCTTGTACCCTATACTTTATCTTTGACCTTATCTTGTACCCTGTACTTTATCTATGACCCTATCTTGTACCCTATACTTTATCTTTGACCTTATCTTGTACCCTTTACTTTATCTATGACCCTATCTTGTACCCTGTACTTTATCTATGACCCTATCTTGTACCCTGTAATTTATCTTTGACCTTATCTTGTACCCTTTACTTTATCTTTGACCTTATCTTGTACCCTGTACTTTATCTTTGACCCTATCTTGTACCCTATACTTTATCTTCGACCCTATCTTGTACCCTATACTTTATCTTTGACCCTATCTTGTACCCTATACTTTATCTATGACGCTATCTTGTATCCTATAATTTATCTTTGACCCTATCTTGTACCTTATACTTTATCTATGACCCTATCTTGTACCCTATACTTTATCTATGACACTATCTTGTACCCTATACTTTATCTTTGACCCTATCTTGTACCCTGTACTTTATCTTTGACCCTATCTTGTACCCTATACTTTATCTATGACACTATCTTGTATCCTATAATTTATCTTTGACCCTATCTTGTACCTTATACTTTATCTATGACCCTTTCTTGTACCCTATACTTTATCTATGACACTATCTTCTATCCTATAATTTATCTTTGACCTTATCGTGTACCCTATACTTTATCTATGACCCTATCTTGTACCCTATACTTTATCTTTGACCCTATCTTGTATCCTATACTTTATCTATGACCTTATCTTGTACCCTATACTTTATCTATGACCCTATCTTGTACCCTATACTTTATCTTTGACCCTATCTTGTACCCTATATTTTATCTATGACCCTATCTTGTACCCTATACTTTATCTTTGACCTTATCTTGTACCCTATACTTTATCTATGACCCTATCTTGTACCCTATACTTTATCTTTGACCTTATCTTGTACCCTGTACTTTATCTTTGACCCTATCTTGTACCCTATACTTTATCTTTGACCCTATCTTGTACCCTATACTTTATCTTTGACCCTATCTTGTACCCTATACTTTATCTTTGACCCTATCTTGTACCTTATACTTTATCTATGACCTTATCTTGTACCCTATACTTTATCTATGACACTATCTTGTATCCTATAATTTATCTTTGACCTTATCGTGTACCCTATACTTTATCTATGACCCTATCTTGTACCCTATACTTTATCTATGACCCTATCTTGTATCCTATACTTTATCTTTGACCTTATCTTGTACCATATACTATATCTTTGACCTTATCTTGTACCCTATACTTTATCTTTGACCCTATCTTGTACCCTATACTTTATCTATGACCCTATCTTGTACCCTATACTTTATCTTTGACCTTATCTTGTACCCTTTACTTTATCTTTGACCCTATCTTGTACCCTATACTTTATCTTTGACCCTTTCTTGTACCCTATACTTTATCTTTGACCTTATCTTGTACCCTATACTTTATCTTTGACCCTATCTTGTACCCTATACTTAATTTTGACCCTATTTTGTACCCTATACTTTATCTATGACCTTATCTTGTACCCTTTACTTTATCTATGACCCTATCTTGTACCCTATACTTTATCTTTGACCCTATCTTGTACCCTATACTTAATTTTGACCCTATTTTGTACCCTATACTTTATCTATGACCTTATCTTGTACCCTATACTTTATCTTTGACCCTATCTTGTACCCTATACTTTAATTTTGACCCTATTTTGTACCCTATACTTTATCTATGACCTTATCTTGTACCCTTTACTTTATCTATGACCCTATCTTGTACCCTATACTTTATCTTTGACCCTATCTTGTACCCTCTACTTAATTTTGACCCTATTTTGTACCCTATACTTTATCTATGACCCTATCTTGTACCCTATACTTTATCTATGACCCTATCTTGTATCCTATACTTTATCTTTGACCCTTATCTTGTACCCATATACTATATCTTTGACCTTATCTTGTACCCTATACTTTATCTTTGACCCTATCTTGTACCCTATACTTTATCTATGACCCTATCTTGTACCCTATACTTTATCTTTGACCTTATCTTGTACCCTTTACTTTATCTTTGACCCTATCTTGTACCCTATACTTTATCTTTGACCCTATCTTGTACCCTATACTTTATCTTTGACCTTATCTTGTACCCTATACTTTATCTTTGACCCTATCTTGTACCCTATACTTAATTTTGACCCTATTTTGTACCCTATACTTTATCTATGACCTTATCTTGTACCCTTTACTTTATCTATGACCCTATCTTGTACCCTATACTTTATCTTTGACCCTATCTTGTACCCTATACTTAATCTTTGACCCTATTTTGTACCCTATACTTTATCTATGACCTTATCTTGTACCCTATACTTTATCTTTGACCCTATCTTGTACCCTATACTTAATTTTGACCCTATTTGTACCCTTACTTTATCTTGACCTATCTTGTACCCTATACTTTATCTTTGACCCTATCTTGTACCCTTACTTATTTTGACCCTTGTACCCTACTTATCTTGCCTATCTTGTACCCTACTTTATCTTGACCCTATCTTGTACCCTATACTTTATCTTTGACCCTATCTTGTACCCTATACTTAATTTTGACCCTATTTTGTACCCTATACTTTATCTATGACCTTATCTTGTACCCTATACTTTATCTATGACCCTATCTTGTACCCTATACTTAATTTTGACCCTATTTTGTACCCTATACTTTATCTATGACCTTATCTTGTACCCTATTCTTTATCTATGACCTTATCTTGTACCCTATACTTTATCTATGACCTTATCTTGTACCCTATACTTAATTTTGACCCTATCTTGTACCCTATACTTTATCTATGACCTTATCTTGTACCCTATAGTGCTACTGCCTGCCTACTACTGTAGTTGTTATACCCAACAAAGTGTAGACGACACATTGATGTAGATGACCTTCGAACTCTGGCTGGAGCCAATAATGTCACTGTTACGGTCACAGATCGAATTGACCAGAAGATGACATTATGAGTTCTAGGCTCCGCCCTCTGTGGCTAATGTCGGCCCTCTATTGCTCATGTCGGCCCTCTCATGGCTGATGTCGGCCCTCTATGGCTCATGTCGGCCCTCTGTTGCTCATGTCGGCCCTCTATGGCTCATGTCGGCCCTTTATGGCTCATGTTAAACGGGGGCATCCATGTGGATATGTTTAATTGTAGACTTATACGTGGATAGCTTTACATGTGGATACTTTAGATGTGGATAAGATTACATTTGGATAGGTTTACTCGTGGATAGCTTTAGATGTGGATAAGATTACATTTGGATAGGTTTACTTGTGGATAGCTTTAGATGTGGATAAGATTACATTTGGGTAGGTTTACTTGTGGATAGCTTTAGATGTGGATAAGATTACATTTGGATAGGTTTACTTGTGGGTAGCTTTAGATGTGGATAAGATTACATTTGGATAGGTTTACTTGTGGATAGCTTTAGATGTGGATAAGATTATATTTGGATAGGTTTACTTGTGGGTAGCTTTAGATGTGGATAAGATTACATTTGGATAGGTTTACTTGTGGGTAGCTTTAGATGTGGATAAGATTACATTTGGATAGGTTTACTTGTGGGTAGCTTTAGATGTGGATAAGATTACATTTGGATAGGTTTACTTGTGGATAGCTTTAGATGTGGATAAGATTACATTTGGATAGGTTTACTTGTGGGTAGCTTTAGATGTGGATAAGATTACATTTGGATAGGTTTACTTGTGGATAGCTTTAGATGTGGATAAGATTATACTTGGATAGGTTTACTTGTGGATAGCTTTAGATGTGGATACGTTTACGTTGATACGACTACAGGTGTCTTTAGTTGATTCCCGTAAAACAGCCCTTCCTATATCCTGGATTACCATCCTAGATTTCCATCTTAGACTACTATTCTAGATTACTATCTTAGACTACCATCCTAAATGATGTAAGCCTTTAAGTTGATAGTTTGGATTGTGGAAATATTTGAAATGATTGTTTTATAAATTGATATGATTGTGTTTGCTGATGTCAGCGTGACCTAAATGTTTGTTGATGTCAGCGTGACCTAAATGTTTGTTGATGTCAGCGTGACCTAAATTATGGAAAGCAAACAGTTTATAGGAACTGATCTTTATAGGAACTGATCTTTATAGGAACTGAACTTTATAGGAACTGATCTTTTTAGAAAAACAATCTTCATCGAGATTTTAGTGAGACCTCATCTGTTCATGTGTGGGATTCACTAGTTAGAGGAATAGTGAGACTCATGACTCATGTATTCCTGCCTAGGATTAACTAGTTAGAAGAATAGTGAGACCTCATGTATTCCTGTCTAGGATTAACTAGTTAGAAGAATAGTGAGACCTCATGTATTCCTGTCTAGGATTAACTAGTTAGAAGAATAGTGAGACCTCATGTATTCCTGTCTAGGATTAACTAGTTAGAAGAATAGTGAGACCTCATGTATTCCTGTCTAGGATTAACTAGTTAGAAGAATAGTGAGACCTCATGTATTCCTGTCTAGGATTAACTAGTTAGAAGAATAGTGAGACCTCATGTATTCCTGTCTAGGATTAACTAGTTAGAAGAATAGTGAGACCTCATGTATTCCTGCTAGGATTAACTAGTTAGAAGAATAGTGAGACCTCATGTATTCCTGTCTAGGATTAACTAGTTAGAAGAATAGTGAGACCTCATGTATTCCTGCTAGGATTAACTAGTTAGAAGAATAGTGAGACCTCATGTATTCCTGTCTAGGATTAACTAGTTAGAAGAATAGTGAGACCTCATGTATTCCTGCCTAGGATTAACTAGTTAGAAGAATAGTGAGACCTCATGTATTCCTGTCTAGGATTAACTAGTTAGAAGAATAGTGAGACCTCATGTATTCCTGTCTAGGATTAACTAGTTAGAAGAATAGTGAGACCTCATGTATTCCTGTCTAGGATTAACTAGTTAGAAGAATAGTGAGACCTCATGTATTCCTGTCTAGGATTAACTAGTTAGAAGAATAGTGAGACCTCATGTATTCCTGTCTAGGATTAACTAGTTAGAAGAATAGTGAGACCTCATGTATTCCTGTCTAGGATTAACTAGTTAGAAGAATAGTGAGACCTCATGTATTCCTGTCTAGGATTAACTAGTTAGAAGAATAGTGAGACCTCATGTATTCCTGTCTAGGATTAACTAGTTAGAAGAATAGTGAGACCTCATGTATTCCTGTCTAGGATTAACTAGTTAGAAGAATAGTGAGACCTCATGTATTCCTGTCTAGGATTAACTAGTTAGAAGAATAGTGAGACCTCATGTATTCCTGTCTAGGATTAACTAGTTAGAAGAATAGTGAGACCTCATGTATTCCTGTCTAGGATTAACTAGTTAGAAGAATAGTGAGACCTCATGTATTCCTGTCTAGGATTAACTAGTTAGAAGAATAGTGAGACCTCATGTATTCCTGTCTAGGATTAACTAGTTAGAAGAATAGTGAGACCTCATGTATTCCTGTCTAGGATTAACTAGTTAGAAGAATAGTGAGACCTCATGTATTCCTGTCTAGGATTAACTAGTTAGAAGAATAGTGAGACCTCATGTATTCCTGTCTAGGATTAACTAGTTAGAAGAATAGTGAGACCTCATGTATTACTGTGTGATATTAACTAGTTAGAAGAATAGTGAGACCTCATGTATTCCTGTCTAGGATTAACTAGTTAGAAGAATAGTGAGACCTCATGTATTCCTGTCTAGGATTAACTAGTTAGAAGAATAGTGAGACCTCATGTATTCCTGTCTAGGATTAACTAGTTAGAAGAATAGTGAGACCTCATGTATTCCTGTCTAGGATTAACTAGTTAGAAGAATAGTGAGACCTCATGTATTCCTGTCTAGGATTAACTAGTTAGAAGAATAGTGAGACCTCATGTATTCCTGTCTAGGATTAACTAGTTAGAAGAATAGTGAGACCTCATGTATTCCTGTCTAGGATTAACTAGTTAGAAGAATAGTGAGACCTCATGTATTACTGTGTGATATTAACTAGTTAGAAGAATAGTGAGACCTCATGTATTCCTGTCTAGGATTAACTAGTTAGAAGAATAGTGAGACCTCATGTATTCCTGCTAGGATTAACTAGTTAGAAGAATAGTGAGACCTCATGTATTACTGTGTGATATTAACTAGTTAGAAGAATAGTGAGACCTCATGTATTCCTGCCTAGGATTAACTAGTTAGAAGAATAGTGAGACCTCATGTATTACTGTGTGATATTAACTAGTTAGAAGAATAGTGAGACCTCATGTATTCCTGTCTAGGATTAACTAGTTAGAAGAATAGTGAGACCTCATGTATTCCTGTCTAGGATTAACTAGTTAGAAGAATAGTGAGACCTCATGTATTCCTGTCTAGGATTAACTAGTTAGAAGAATAGTGAGACCTCATGTATTCCTGTCTAGGATTAACTAGTTAGAAGAATAGTGAGACCTCATGTATTCCTGTCTAGGATTAACTAGTTAGAAGAATAGTGAGACCTCATGTATTCCTGTCTAGGATTAACTAGTTAGAAGAATAGTGAGACCTCATGTATTCCTGTCTAGGATTAACTAGTTAGAAGAATAGTGAGACCTCATGTATTCCTGTCTAGGATTAACTAGTTAGAAGAATAGTGAGACCTCATGTATTCCTGTCTAGGATTAACTAGTTAGAAGAATAGTGAGACCTCATGTATTCCTGCCTAGGATTAACTAGTTAGAAGAATAGTGAGACCTCATGTATTCCTGTCTAGGATTAACTAGTTAGAAGAATAGTGAGACCTCATGTATTACTGTGTGATATTAACTAGTTAGAAGAATAGTGAGACCTCATGTATTCCTGTCTAGGATTAACTAGTTAGAAGAATAGTGAGACCTCATGTATTCCTGCCTAGGATTAACTAGTTAGAAGAATAGTGAGACCTCATGTATTACTGTGTGATATTAACTAGTTAGAAGAATAGTGAGACCTCATGTATTCCTGCCTAGTATTAACTAGTTAGAAGAATAGTGAGACCTCATGTATTACTGTGTGATATTAACTAGTTAGAAGAATAGTGAGACCTCATGTATTCCTGTCTAGGATTAACTAGTTAGAAGAATAGTGAGACCTCATGTATTCCTGTCTAGGATTAACTAGTTAGAAGAATAGTGAGACCTCATGTATTCCTGTCTAGGATTAACTAGTTAGAAGAATAGTGAGATCTCATGTATTCCTGTCTAGGATTAACTAGTTAGAAGAATAGTGAGACCTCATGTATTCCTGCCTAGGATTAACTAGTTAGAAGAATAGTGAGACCTCATGTATTCCTGTCTAGGATTAACTAGTTAGAAGAATAGTGAGACCTCATGTATTCCTGTCTAGGATTAACTAGTTAGAAGAATAGTGAGACCTCATGTATTCCTGTCTAGGATTAACTAGTTAGAAGAATAGTGAGACCTCATGTATTCCTGCCTAGGATTAACTAGTTAGAAGAATAGTGAGACCTCATGTATTCCTGTCTAGGATTAACTAGTTAGAAGAATAGTGAGACCTCATGTATTCCTGTCTAGGATTAACTAGTTAGAAGAATAGTGAGACCTCATGTATTCCTGTCTAGGATTAACTAGTTAGAAGAATAGTGAGACCTCATGTATTCCTGCCTAGGATTAACTAGTTAGAAGAATAGTGAGACCTCATGTATTCCTGTCTAGGATTAACTAGTTAGAAGAATAGTGAGACCTCATGTATTACTGTGTGATATTAACTAGTTAGAAGAATAGTGAGACCTCATGTATTCCTGTCTAGGATTAACTAGTTAGAAGAATAGTGAGACCTCATGTATTCCTGCCTAGGATTAACTAGTTAGAAGAATAGTGAGACCTCATGTATTACTGTGTGATATTAACTAGTTAGAAGAATAGTGAGACCTCATGTATTCCTGCCTAGGATTAACTAGTTAGAAGAATAGTGAGACCTCATGTATTACTGTGTGATATTAACTAGTTAGAAGAATAGTGAGACCTCATGTATTCCTGTCTAGGATTAACTAGTTAGAAGAATAGTGAGACCTCATGTATTCCTGTCTAGGATTAACTAGTTAGAAGAATAGTGAGACCTCATGTATTCCTGTCTAGGATTAACTAGTTAGAAGAATAGTGAGACCTCATGTATTCCTGTCTAGGATTAACTAGTTAGAAGAATAGTGAGATCTCATGTATTCCTGTCTAGGATTAACTAGTTAGAAGAATAGTGAGACCTCATGTATTCCTGCCTAGGATTAACTAGTTAGAAGAATAGTGAGACCTCATGTATTCCTGTCTAGGATTAACTAGTTAGAAGAATAGTGAGACCTCATGTATTACTGTGTGATATTAACTAGTTAGAAGAATAGTGAGACCTCATGTATTCCTGTCTAGGATTAACTAGTTAGAAGAATAGTGAGACCTCATGTATTCCTGCCTAGGATTAACTAGTTAGAAGAATAGTGAGACCTCATGTATTACTGTGTGATATTAACTAGTTAGAAGAATAGTGAGACCTCATGTATTCCTGCCTAGGATTAACTAGTTAGAAGAATAGTGAGACCTCATGTATTACTGTGTGATATTAACTAGTTAGAAGAATAGTGAGACCTCATGTATTCCTGTCTAGGATTAACTAGTTAGAAGAATAGTGAGACCTCATGTATTCCTGTCTAGGATTAACTAGTTAGAAGAATAGTGAGACCTCATGTATTCCTGTCTAGGATTAACTAGTTAGAAGAATAGTGAGACCTCATGTATTCCTGTCTAGGATTAACTAGTTAGAAGAATAGTGAGATCTCATGTATTCCTGTCTAGGATTAACTAGTTAGAAGAATAGTGAGACCTCATGTATTCCTGCCTAGGATTAACTAGTTAGAAGAATAGTGAGACCTCATGTATTCCTGTCTAGGATTAACTAGTTAGAAGAATAGTGAGACCTCATGTATTCCTGTCTAGGATTAACTAGTTAGAAGAATAGTGAGACCTCATGTATTCCTGTCTAGGATTAACTAGTTAGAAGAATAGTGAGACCTCATGTATTCCTGCCTAGGATTAACTAGTTAGAAGAATAGTGAGACCTCATGTATTCCTGCCTAGGATTAACTAGTTAGAAGAATAGTGAGACCTCATGTATTCCTGTCTAGGATTAACTAGTTAGAAGAATAGTGAGACCTCATGTATTCCTGTCTAGGATTAACTAGTTAGAAGAATAGTGAGACCTCATGTATTCCTGTCTAGGATTAACTAGTTAGAAGAATAGTGAATACATGTATTACTGTGTGATATTAACTAGTTAGAAGAATGTCCGATAAACTGAAGAGCACAGTGTACGCAGAGAATGGCTAGGCACATTTCTGATCCAGGTAAACATAAGAATACCAGTGGCTTTGGCTCACTACTGTCCTTTTTTTTATTTTTAAATTTTTAAATGTATTTCTTTAAGTCGATTGAAATAGATCAGAAAATTTGCTGAATTCAGCGTTCACAGGCCACGGCTTTGTTGGTTCCACGCATTACCCAGCCTCCTAACTAGTGTTAGGTACCCATTCGGAGCTGGGTGACTCAGGGACGCCCCAGGCCCCGAGAACAAATCCTTGCCTTCACATGGATTCGAACCCGTGACTATGGGTACGCCAGTCGAGCGCACTTGACCACCGCGCCCCCCATGGTTAATCCATTTTAGACAACCTTATGGTGTAAAACTACATTAATAATTTATTCATAGTCTTACTGTTAGCACAGAGCATTAGGATTTTTACTACTAGTGTAGTTCCAGACTATAAAAATTGATCACAAACAAGCATTGTCAAACCAATTGACTGTCAAACCAATTGACTGTCAAACCAATTGACTGTCAAACCAATTGACTGTCAAACCAATTGACTGTCAAACCAATTGACTGTCAAACCAATTGACTGTCAAACCAATTTATAGGGTCATCTTTGATCTGTATGTATACATTATTAATTTGAACAGACACGCCCCTGACTCAATTAAAAAAGTGAAGATCAAACATTTCTCACTTTATGGGTGAGACTATGGATACGGTGCGTGGGGTTGAATTCACAAACTTTACAGGGAAAAACACGAAACCAGTGGTAACTGTCAAAGAATATTTGTGTCTTTTTTTGCTTTTTAATTAAACGTAATGTCAATGTTATTGTAAGTCTATTGCAATGTTTGAGATTAACTAAATATAGACTGGCACAGACTAAATATAGACTGGCACAGACTAAATATAGACTGGCACAGACTAAATATAGACTGGCACAGACTAAATATAGACTGGCACAGACTAAATATAGACTGGCACAGACTAAATATAGACTGGCACAGACTAAATATAGACTGGCACAGACTAAATATAGACTGGCACAGACTAAATATAGACTGGCACAGACTAAATATAGACTGGCACAGACTAAATATAGACTGGAACAGGCTAAATATAGACTGGCACAGGCTAAATATAGACTGGCACAGACTAAATATAGACTGGCAAAGACTAAATATAGACTGGCACAGACTAAATATAGACTGGCACAGACTAAATATAGACTGGCAAAGACTAAATATAGACTGACAAATACTAAATATAGACTGACAAATACTAAATATAGACTGACAAAGACTAAATATAGACTGAAATCTGCAGATGAAAGTGCGGGTCTGTATATTACAATTATGGTTCGCTTCTCGCTAGAGATACAACATGTGTGTGGTAGAGATATAGTAGAGATACATGTGTATGGTAGAGATACATGTGTGTCGTAGAGATACAACATGTGTGTGGTAGAGATACAACATGTGTGTGGTAGAGATACAACATGTGTGTCGTAGAGATATAACATGTGTGTGGTAGAGATACAACATGTGTGTCGTAGAGATACAACATGTGTGTGGTAGAGATACAACATGTGTGTCGTAGAGATACAACATGTGTGTATTAGAGATACAACATGTGTTTGATGTTTATGTTGTATATACACTCCTTGAATCCTGGCATTCATCATGATCTGTTCACCAAGCGAAACTCTCCACGTGGAATAGCAAGAAATGGTGGCCGAGGATTACACAGAGATTAGCAGAGGATTGGGGTTTGATACCAGACGTGGTGGCAGATGTTTATGTTATGTCTGTGGATGTGTTTGTAGGTATGTGTGTGTGTGGAGGGGTGTGTGTGGATAAAGTGGATGTATGTGTGGGTAGCTGTTGATACATATGAGTAGCTGTGGATATTTGTGCGGTGGATGTGTGTGTTTAGCTGTGGATATGTATGTGGGTAGATGTGGATGTTTGGGTAGATTTTGATGTGTGTGGATGTGATTGTAAAAGAGATGTCCATCCTTGTGGTCAGTCGGACGTTTCTTTTTTTTCTATGTCAGAGTTGACCGGTCTGACGTCAAAGTAGACCGGTGGCCCAGTCTGACGTCAGAGTTGACCGGTGGCCCCGTCTGACGTCAGAGTTGACCGGTGGCCCCGACTGACGTCAGAGTTGACCGGTGGCCCCGACGGAAGTCAGAGTTGACCGGTGGCCCCGACTGACGTCAGAGTTGACCGGTGGCCCCGTCTGACGTCAGAGTAGACCGATGGCCCCATCTGACGTCAGAGTAGACCGGTGGCCCCATCTGACGTCAGAGTAGACCGGTGGCCCCATCTGACGTCAGAGTTGACCATGGCCCCGTCTAACGTCAGAGTGTCAAATACATCAGTCAGATATTAAAATTATAAACTCATTTGACACTTAGTAAACTAGGAATAAGGGAGATTCGGATAAACGGGCAAAAACTCGAAGAAGTCTCCACCTTCAAATATCTAGGGTCCATAATATCGGACGAAGGCTCAAAGCCAGAAATTCTTGCCAGAGTAGCCCAAACAATGGCAGCATTGAGTAAATTAAAGCACATCTGGCAAAGTAAGAAGCTCTCCCTGAGAACAAAGATCCGGCTAATGCGCTCTCTGGCGATGTCGGTCTTTTTAAATCCCTTATATTAACTTCGCGGCCGTCTCATCATCTCATCTCATGGGCTGGTCGGGCGGAAAAACAAAAGTAAAAAATGACCCACTTCCAGTGATCCGATCGAGCTGAAATTTGGCACACGGACCCATCTCACCTAACAATGCATCGTATTAAAGTTTCAGATCGATCGATTGTACCGTAATTAAATTAATGCATTTTTAGTTTTTCCTTATATAACGTATGTAATTCAAATTCTCGGTTTGTTATTGTTTTTTTCCCACGTGAAAGTTTGAGTTGACGCATTGAGGCAACCCATCGAAGCGACGGGGTGCTTTTGTTTACATTTTACGTGTCACGCTGAGCTCGGTCAAGCGAATCGGTGACCAGACTTTTCCCCTCTCCCCCTCCCACCCACCCCTCCCCCCCCCCTAGGGTTATGAAGCAAACTTGAGAAGACAGATTCAGTCTGTAAATGTTTGAAAATAATCAATACTGTTAGTTATGTCTCATATATAAGGGATTTATAGTCAAAAACTTTGTTTTACGGGTTTGTTTTATTGTATGGTTGTGAGGCTTGGACGCTCACTGCAGACCTCCAAAGAAGCATCAATGCGCTGGAGATGAGATGTTTCAGAAAGATATTGAACATCTCCTGCACAGCGCACATCACAAACGAAAGCGGTCCGCAACACAATAAGTACTGTCATTGGCCCCTACGAGGACCTACTTACATCAATTAAGAAGAGGAAATTACGATGGTACGGACACGTGACAAGAACTGGAGGTCTTGCAAAAACTATATTGCAAGGCACAGTCCAGGGAGGAAGGAAAAGAGGCAGACAAAAGAAGAGATGGGAGGACGATATCAAAGAGTGGACTGGCCTGTCATTCAGCGACTCTCAAAGGGCAGCACAGGACCGGAACAAATGGCGTGTGTTAGTGAGCAGTTCACGATGGTGCCTCAACGACCCAACAACGGGTTAAGGGATAGTTCAAGTTCAAGTTCAAACTAGGAATGACCAGACACACTCACAAAGAATGACCAGACACTGCAGACACATTCACAAAGAATGACCCTACACATTCACAAAGAATGACCAGACACATTCACAAAAAATGACCAGACACATTCACAAAGAACGACCATACACATTCACAAAGAATGACCAGACACATTCAAAAAGAACGACCAGACACATTCACAAAGAATGACCAGACACATTCACAAAGAATAACCAGACACACTCACAAAGAATGACCAGACACATTCACAAAGAACGACCAGACACATTCACAAAGAACGACCAGACACATTCACAAAAAGTGACCAGACACATTCACAAAGAGTGACCAGACACATTCACAAAGAGTGACCAGACACATTCACAAAGAATGACCAGACACATTCACAAAGAACGACCAGACACATTCACAAAGAATGACCAGACACATTCACAAAGAACGACCAGACACATTCACAAAGAACGACCAGACACATTCACAAAGAGTGACCAGACACATTCACAAAGAGTGACCAGACACATTCACAAAGAGTGACCAGACACATTCACAAAGAATGACCAGACACATTCACAAAGAACGACCAGACACATTCACAAAGAGTGACCAGACACATTCACAAAGAATGACCAGACACATTCACAAAGAACGACCAGACACATTCACAAAGAGTGACCAGACACATTCACAAAGAATGACCAGACACATTCACAAAGAATGACCAGACACATTCACAAAGAACGACCAGACACATTCACAAAGAGTGACCAGACACATTCACAAAGAATGACCAGACACATTCACAAAGAGTGACCAGACACATTCACAAAGAATGACCAGACACATTCACAAAGAACGACCAGACACATTCACAAAGAATGACCAGACACATTCACAAAGAGTGACCAGACACATTCACAAAGAACGACCAGACACATTCACAAAGAGTGACCAGACACATTCACAAAGAACGACCAGACACATTCACAAAGAGTGACCAGACACATTCACAAAGAACGACCAGACACATTCACAAAGAATGACCAGACACATTCACAAAGAGTGACCAGACACATTCACAAAGAACGACCAGACACATTCACAAAGAGTGACCAGACACATTCACAAAGAACGACCAGACACATTCACAAAGAATGACCAGACATATTCACAAAGAATGACCAGACACATTCACAAAGAACGACCAGACACATTCACAAAGAACGACCAGACACATTCACAAAGAACGACCAGACACATTCACAAAGAATGACCAGACACATTCACAAAGAATGACCAGACACATTCACAAAGAACGACCAGACACATTCACAAAGAATGACCAGACACATTCACAAAGATGACCAGACATGTTCACACGAGTGCCCCACCAAGAAGTCAGGGGATTTTTTCATCCTTTGAAACCACGTGACTCTTAACTACAACTCCTTATATTATATTATTTAGATTGTGATAAACAATTATTTGATAATATTAGTTGCTTTATGGCAGGGGTCGGGAAACCATCGCTCGCAAGCCAGATGTGGCTCTATTAATGGCTGCATCTGGCTCTCAGACAAATGTTCAATTTTTTTTTAAAAAGTTTATTCAGACTCATTTGATCTAAATATTAATTGCATATAAAAACGCATAACAATGTTATTAAAAAGAATTCAAAGACATAATTATTGTACTTATTTAAATTACACTACATGCACACATTTACTCGAATTTTAGTTTTTAACATAATGTATGGCTCTCACAGAATTACTTTTCAAAATATGTGGTGTTTATGGCTCTCACAGAATTACTTTTCAAAATATGTGGTGTTTATGACTCTCGCAGACAAAAAGTTTCCCGACGCCTGTTTTATGGTAAACAATTATTTATTAGTTTGTAATGAACAGCTGGTATATAATAAACATTTCTTTGGCCCTACAAATAAAACTAGGGTCAGTTGTCAAGTTTCTCTGTGACATGTCATATCATATGACTTAAAGCTATGGTCAGTCTAAAATTTCTCAGTGATATGTCATAAATATCATATGACTTAAAGCTATGGCCAGTCTACAATTTCTATGTGATATGTCATAAATATCATATGACTTAAAGCTATGGTCAGTCTACACTTTCTCAGTGATATGTCAAATATCATATGACTTAAAGCTATGGACAGTCTACAATTTCTCTGTGATATGTCATAAATATCATATGACTTAAAGCTATGGTCAGTCTACACTTTCTCAGTGATATTTCATAAATATCATATGACTTAAAGCTATGCACAGTCTACAATTTCTCTGTGATATGTCATAAATATCATATGACTTAAAGCTATGGTCAGTCTACAATTTCTCAGTTATATGTTATAAATATCATATAACTTAAAGCTATGGTCAGTCTACAATTTCTCTGTGATATGTCACATATATCACGTGACCTACAACCCTATGTTAAATTCATGTTCTTCCAACGGCAACCGTACGGAAATTAAATTCTTCCATAGAGTAAATTAAACTCAGACATATTTCGGAGTCCCTTCTCCCCACACACACACACATATATTTCTGAGTCCCGCCCCCCACCTATACTAAGAAATCAAACCTGGTCGATGACTTATGAACATGTACCCCCCGCCCCATATCCTCCCGTGATCTACGTTGTAAAAAAATCGCTCTCCTCATCTCCCCCCTCCTTATGTCATCGTCTCTTGGTGTTGTATCGTCTCTTGGTGTTGTATCGTCTCTTGGTGTTGTATCGTCTCTTGGTGTTGTATCGTCTCTTGGTGTTGTATCGTCTCTTGGTGTTGTATCGTCTCTTGGTGTTGTATCGTCTCTTGGTGTTGTATCGTCTCTTGGTGTTGTATCGTCTCTTGGTGTTGTATCGTCTCTTGGTGTTGTATCGTCTCTTGGTGTTGTATCGTCTCTTGGTGTTGTATCGTCTCTTGGTGTTGTATCGTCTCTTGGTGTTGTATCGTCTCTTGGTGTTGTATCGTCTCTTGGTGTTGTATCGTCTCTTGGTGTTGTATCGTCTCTTGGTGTTGTACGGATCTTTGTGTGGCGTCTACTTCCGACTCGTGACACCCCCCCCCACCACACACACACAATTGTATTTTTCCAGTCATCCGTGCACACATTTTCACCGTGACCGGGACGTGGGGGGGGGGCTTGTACTTAAATGGTAGTGAAGGGAAGGGTGGGGGACAACTGGAACTATCTTTGTGTGTGTGTGTGGCGGCGATTGAATTAAGTCAAACTGTGTGTGTAGAATCTGTCTAATATAAGTGTGTGTCCGTGTGGCAATGCTTGAATTGTGTCAAACTGTGTGTGTACTGTATATAAAAGTATTAAAGTATCCAGCCATGTTCATCACTTTTGAAGTATATAGAGAAATCACATATGGCCTGTTCATTTATATTGCACTAGCAAAATGTCCGCGCTTCGCAGCGGAAAATTATGATTTCAGTTAGCGCTGTAGCGAACCTGCGTAACACCAATTCTAAACGCCAATTGATTTCAATCATGATGGATATACTAAATATATTAACTTCGCCGTCTTGTCTGTCTGTCGTGGTCCCGCGGAAAAAGAAAATTTAAAAATGACACAATTACCGTGATCCTATCCAGCTGATCATTTAAATATTTTTTTCGTCGATTTGAGGGGGGTACTCGACAACTTTCCAAAGTTTCATGCTTCAACCTACATGGGATATTGGAGAATTAGTGATAAGTCAGTTTTTATATAGCTAATGAAAGGGAAAAAAACTATATTTGGGTCCCCGGCCCCCTATGAGTGGGAATTTAAAAATTCTGTTTCGACAATTATTGTCGTGAGAGTGAGCTTAACAACTTCCCAAAGTTTCATGCTTCTACCTACACGGGAAGTTGGAGAATTAGTGATGAGTCAGTCAGTCAGTCAGTGAGTGCTTTGCCTTTTATTGGTATAGATTGTTGTTTTCTAAACCGATCTCCCAGGCGACGACCCAACTCACTCTAGTAGATTTTATGTAATTTAATAAGTGGTGTCTAACAACAAATTAAGTAATTATTGCTCTGTAAACAAATAAGTGATGTTTAACAACAAATTAAGTAATTATTGCTCTGTTAACAATTTAGTTTTAAACTGACTTGATAATGTACGCTCCTTTACATCACCACGGGAGCTCTTGATATTACGACCCTATGTTCCCGGCCTGTGGATTTCTTGATTAATACCTCGACCCTTGGTTGCTCGTGGATCTCTTGATACTGTGACCCTATGTTCCCTATGAATCTCTTGATACTGTGACCCTATGTTCCCTATGAATCTCTTGATACTGTGACCCTATGTTCCCTATGAATCTCTTGATACTGTGACCCTATGTTCCCTATGAATCTCTTGATACTGTGACCCTATGTTCCCTATGAATCTCTTGATACTGTGACCCTATGTTCCCTATGAATCTCTTGATACTGTGACCCTATGTTCCCTATGGAGCTCTTGATACTGCGACCCTATGTTCCCTATGAATCTCTTGATACTGTGACCCTATGTTCCCTATGAATCTCTTGATACTGTGACCCTATGTTCCCTATGAATCTCTTGATACTGTGACCATATGTTCCCTATGAATCTCTTGATACTGTGACCCTATGTTCCCTATGAATCTCTTGATACTGTGACCCTATGTTCCCTATGAATCTCTTGATACTGTGACCCTATGTTCCCTATGAATCTCTTGATACTGTGACCCTATGTTCCCTCTGAATCTCTTGATACTGTGACCCTATGTTCCCTCTGAATCTCTTGATACTGTGACCCTATGTTCCCTATGAATCTCCTGATACCGCGATCCTATGTTCCCTTTGGAGCTCTTGATACTGTGACCCTATCTTCCCTTTGTAGCTCTTGATATTGCGACTCTAGGTTCACTGTAAATCTCTTGAAACTTCGACTCTGTGTTCCCTGTAATTCTCTTGATACTAGGACCATATGTTCCCTGTAAATCTCTTGATACTGCGATCCTATGTTCGCTAAGGAGCTAATGATACTGCGACCCTATGTTCCCTGTAAATCTCTTGATACTGCGACCCTATGTTCCCTGTAAATCTATTGATACTGCACCCCTATGTTCCATGTAAATATCTCGATACCGCGACCCTATGTTCGCTAAGGAGCTCATGATACTGAGACCGCTATGGAGACCCAAACACTGTTATAAAACATACCTTTAACATATTCATGTTAAAAGACAACACGAAAAAATCCAATGGTCACCCTCTAACACCAATCAACCATTACGGTACACCCTCTAACACCAATCAACCATTACGGTACATCCTCTAACACCAATCAACCATTACGGTACATCCTCTAACACCAATCAACCATTACGGTACACCCTCTAACACCAATCAACCATTACGGTACATCCTCTAACACCAATCAACCATTACGGTACACCCTCTAACACCAATCAACCATTACGGTACACCCTCTAACACCAATCAACCATTACGGTACATCCTCTAACACCAATCAACCATTACGGTACATCCTCTAACACCAATCAACCATTACGGTACACCCTCTAACACCAATCAACCATTACGGTACACCCTCTCACACCAATCAACCATTACGGTACACCTTCTAACACTAACCATATTTAACTAATCCCCAGTCCCCAGCCCTCTCCCCCAAATACCATCATACCAACATTTTTCTCCAATGTTTCTACTCAACTATACCCCTCGACCTTATACTCTCTACGGCTACCCACCACACCAAACATACCACCATTCAACAGAACACCTTCGACTACCTATCACACCAAACATACCACCATTCAACGGACCACCTTCGACTACCTACTCAACCAAACCTACCACCATTCAACAGACCACCTTCGACTACCTACCACACCAAACATACCACCATTCAACGGACCACCTTCGACTACCTACCACACCAAACATACCACCATTCAGCGGACCACCTTCGACTACCTACCACACCAAACATACCACCATTCAACGGACCACTTTCGACTACCTACCACACCAAACATACCACCATTCAACGGACCACTTTCGACTACCTACCACACCAAACATACAACCATTCAACAGACCACCTTCGACTACCTACCACACCAAACATACCACACTTCAACAGACCACCTTCGACTACCTACCACACCAAACATACCACCATTCAACAGACCACCTTCGACTACCTACCACATCATACATACCACCATTCAACGGACCACCTTCGACTACCTACCACGCCAAACATACCACGCCAAACTACCACCATTCAATGGACCACCTTCGACTACCTACCACGCCAAACTACCACCATTCAACAGACCACCTTCGACTACCTACCACGCCAAACATACCACCATTCAACGGACCACCTTCGACTACCTACCACGCCAAACATAGCACGCCAAACTACCACCATTCAACGGACCACCTTCGACTACCTACCACACCAAACATACCACCATTCAGCGGACCACCTTCGACTACCTACCACGCCAAACATATCACACCAAACATACCACCATTCAACGGACCACCTTCGACTACCTACCACGCCAAACATACCACGCCAAACATACCACCATTCAGCGGACCACCTTCGACTACCTACCACGCCAAATATACCACCATTCAGCGGACCACCTTCGACTACCTACCACGCCAAATATACCACCATTCAGCGGACCACCTTCGACTACCTACCACGCCAAATATACCACCATTCAACGGACCACCTTCGACTACCTACCACACCAAACATACCACCATTCAGCGGACCACCTTCGACTACCTACCACACCAAACATACCACCATTCAGCGGACCATCTTCGACTACCTACCACACCAAACATACCACCATTCAGCGGACCATCTTCGACTACCTACCACGCCAAATATACCACCATTCAGCGGACCACCTTCGACTACCTACCACGCCAAATATACCACGCCACTAACTGTCTGCAGGCCGAACCCATTCTTGGGACCCACGCCGATTGGCTCGTTATTTGATCATTTGCTATTTGCACAACCTTCCTTTGCTCGGGGTGACAACAAGATTAAATCCCGCAGCACTGCCGTCTGTGTACAGAGTACAGTGTTCAGCCCAATCAGGCGGTCCACAATACAGCGAGGCCATCAACGAGGCTCATTAAGTATGCCACGTGAGAAATCGTTTTGTTTGACCGCCACATCTGTTCGATACCCAGTCGCTAAAATCACACACTCGATACCACACATATATTTTCCAAGTCGACGTTTGTAAAATATTAAAATTATATACGTTTCTAAATTATGTTTATCATGTACCGTTTTAAACGTGTATGATGTGAAAGTGGTTGTAAGAATGGCTCTTGGTATATCTCGTAACCATAACAACGAACAAACAATGAAATAAACAAACAATCACTAGTCATCGTCTCAGGAAAGTGATGGATCAACATGAGTTTCCCAGGCTTAAAATACAAGTGGAGCATCGTTAGACAAGTGGAGCATCGTTAGACAAGTGGAGCATCGTTAGACAAGTGGAGCATCGTTAGACAAGTGGAGCATCGTTAGACAAGTGGAGCATCGTTAGACTAGTGGAGCATCGTTAGACAAGTGGAGCATCGTTAGACTAGTGGAGCATCGTTAGACAAGTGGAGCATCGTTAGACTAGTGGAACATCGTTAGACAAGTGGAGCATCGTTAGACTAGTGGAGCATCGTTAGACTAGTGGAGCATCGTTAGACAAGTGGAGCATCGTTAGACAAGTGATGCCAAAAACCTACCTGCCAAAGACCTACCTGCCAAAGACCTGCCTGCCAAAGAGCTGCCTTCCAAAGATCTACCTGCCAAATACCTACCTGCCAAAGACCTGGCTGTCAAAGACCTGCCTTCCAAAGATCTACCTGCCAAATACCTACCTGCCAAATACCTACCTGCCAAAGACCTGGCTGCCAAAGACCTACCTGCCAAAGATCTACCTGCCAAATACCTACCTGCCAAAGATCTACCTGCCAAAGACCTACCTGCCAAAGACCTACCCGCCAAAGACCTACCCGCCAAAGATCTACCTGCCAAAGACCTACCTGCCAAAGATCTAACTGCCAAAGATCTACCTGCCAAAGACCTACCTGCCAAAGACCTACCTGCCAAAGATCTACCTGCCAAAGATCTACACCACTTAATCTTACGAGCACCCGAACATACCCAATGCGATAATGCACAATATCGATTCTGCACGATACCGGCCTTAATGAGCTTTCTCGTCTCGATACTGGATTCATTATAACGTATTATTGTTTGCATTGGTCCGCGGGTATCGAAGAGGCCGATAAGAACTTGTTTGATTTCCACATGTCGCAGTATTTGTTGATATCGATGCTCTTCTTAATCACGATTACGTCGACAACAGAAATGATATTTGGTTTATGTGTGCTAATTTTTAAAAAATAATCCCTTTTAGTCTATTTATAGCCCTGAGAATCGCTACATATCGCTACATATCGCTACATATCGCTACATATCGCTACATACAGCTACATATCGCTACATATCGCTACATATCGCAATTTTTCTTCATTTATTATGCGCGCATGCTCGAAACTCACGCATCATACAAAAGTTCGATAATAATAATAATAATAATAATATTAATAATAATAATAATAATAATAATAATAATAATATTAATATTAATAATAATAATAATAATATTAACAATAATAATAATAATATTAACAATAATAATAATAATAATAATAATAATAATAATAATATTAATAATAATAATAATAATAATAATAATAATAATAATAATAATATTAATAATAATAATAATAATAATAATATTAATATTAATAATAATAATAATAATATTAACAATAATAATAATAATAATAATATTAATAATAATAATAATAATAATATTAATAATAATAATAATAATAATCGTCATCCTTCCGTCTCGCGAGACGATGGTGCATCACTGTTGAGTTGGGTTGCATTTCCTGGAGTGGCTGTTCAGTCCTATCCTTGAGTGACAGTCTTTACCACTGCTTCTACACACGAATTCTGTGCTACCAAATGTTTTGGCCTTTCTCCTAGCTCTTCTGTCTGTAGCCTCCTCCATCCTTCGCTCGTCGACTACTGTAACTGTTATCTTTTTATATGTAACTCTTTAGTGGGCGTTCTCACAATACAGAATCTTGTGCACAATAATCCACTGAAGAACTTGTTCCAACAAAACAATTTTAATATGTATATTTTGTATACAGAAATATCATTTGAGGTTATACAACGTGGAAGTCTTGAGGCACACACACATTCCGTCCTTCCTTGACGGAAGTCTTCTGACAACTGTTCGCCCAACCCTTTCAACCAATAGGCAGGCTCCTTTCTTCCCGCGTCCACCATTCACGTGACCTTACGTCACAAATCATGTTAATCACACGTGACAACTACTATGACGCCTTCTTTTACAACTGTGCGCCACGTAGATCGACCTTCTGCATTACACTCCCTGTCGCTTGTGCGTATTCTGGCTGCTTTCATGTCCCTTTGGCAGACATCTTTAAATCGCAGACATGGGCAACCTGTCTTCCTCTTTCCCGATGCCAGTTCTCGATATAGCAGGTCCTTTGGGATTCGGCCAGGGCTCATTCTTTTAACATGTCCTAGCCAACTCAGGCGTCTTTCACTAAGGATTGAGAACATGCTTTGGGTCTTGGCTCGCATTAGGACCTCAGTATTAGGCACCTTGTCTTGCCATTTTATGCCTATGATGCGTCGCAGTCATCTCAAGAGGAAGCTATTAAGCGGGATGTGTAAGTGGTCCATGTCTCGCTCCCGTATAGCAGTGTACTAATGACGCAGGCTCTATAGACACACAGTTTGATTTTCTCTGTTAACTTGGTGTTTTGCCAGACCCGTTTGCTTAATTTAGCCATTGTGGCAGCTGCCTTGCCAATTCTACTGTTTATTTTCTCTTCAATGGACAATGTATTGAAGACCTTGGAACCCTAGTAGGTGAAGCTGTCCACAACCTCCAAGTTTTCATTGTCGATATTGATGGTAGGAGGAGGTTGCGTGTCTTGGGCCATGATGTTTGTCTTTTTCAAGCTGATTTGCAGACCAAATTCTTTGCAGGCATTGGAGAAGCTTGACACGAGTTGTTGCAAACCAGTTTCTGTGTGTGCTGTTAATGCCGCATCATCCGCAAAGAGTAGCTCACGAATTAGGATATCTGTCGTTTTGGTCTTAGCTCGGAGGCGGGCAGTGTTGAAAAGTCCTCCATCAGCTCTGGTGTGTAACCGGATTCCATCCTGCTATGATTGAAAGCGTATCGAAGCAGTACAGAGAAGAATATTTCGAACAGTGTTGGTGCAAGTACACAACCTTGTTTAACTCCGCTGCTGACAGGAAAGGCTTCTGGCGTAGCTCCATCGAACTGTACTGTGCCCTGCATATTTTCATGGAACTGTCTGATGATGGCGAGTAGGTGTGGGAGACAGCCGATTTTTACCAGGATTTGGAATAGCCCGTTGCGACTGACGAAATCAAAGGATTTCGTAAGGTCCACAAAGGCAATGTATAGTGGCATTTGTTGCTCTCTGCATTTTTCCTGGAGCTGCCGTATGGAGAACACCATGTCTATTGTAGACCGACCAGCCCGGAAACCGCACTGAGATTCTGGATAGACACGGGATGCTGTAAACGTGTTAGTATGACACGGGCGAAGGCCTTTCCTACAATACTAAGGATTACTACAAAAATTCGATTTATTTACATGTATTGTTGAATCAGTTTAAATTAATTTTAGGTCGGCTTTTTATCATATTAGAGCGCTTCATTACTGCAGCCCAATGTTTAATTATGGCATTTGAGTTTGTATACGTATACACAGATGTTTATTTGTATACGTATACATAGCTGTTTATTTGTATATGTATACACAGATGTTTATTTGTATACGTATACATAGCTGTTTATTTGTAAACGTATACACAGCTGTATATTATTTTAAACTTATGACAGAGGCCGGCTATAAAGGGACTAGTTCCAAAACACGTGGCTGCTTAGTTTTATATATTTACTTTCTTTTTGTTTCGTTTGTTTGCTGGTGGAGGCTTCTCGCCGATACGTTCTTTGTTTTGATGTGTCTGCTGTCAAGGCTTACACAATGAATAGCTTGATTCCCCCTTTGGATTCGCCGCGCGTCGCCGATACTTTTTTTGTTTCAGCGCCGATCAAACTTTTTAAGTAGGTAGTTAATATATGCTATCTTCAACTCTCCTACAAAAGAGCTATAAATTCACTTCCTTTCAGTTTTTATTTGATTATTGTTGGACAAGTCTTGTGTTTTTGGTCAAATGGACGATGTTCTGTGGATACGATGTTCTGTGGATACGATGTTCTGTGGATACGATGTTCTGTGTATACGATGTTCTGTGGATGTTTAGGGATGCTGAAGGGCACAATTATTAATGAATTTCACATGACACGACTGTTGTATGAAATCTATCTCCTAACCCCAGCATGGAGATACAATGTCAAATAATACTCGTTATAAATGTTACAAAACAAATATTTTATTCCCCTTGCTATAACTTGAGAATCGTCTGTTGTTTTAAAAAAATAATTCCTTTAAAGACTTGATCAGAGAAATATGTTGACAATATCCACACACACACACAAAACCAACTCATATTCAACGCCAGTCAGTCATGTTATAATGATGTTATAATGATGTAATAATGATGTTATAAAGATGTTATAATGATGCTATAATGATGTTGAGTTCAAGACAGCCCTGAGGTCATCGCAACCTGTTGTCGTCATGGTGACCAATTATGCAAATTTTAAGAAAAGATGTGCATGGAGAATAGACAGATTCACCCACAGGGGAATATCATGACGTCACTGCAATCGTCTTTGGCCGAGAATTTCATATTTTTAAAAAGTATAACACCCATCCCAGCAATCCATTTCTACGTCTCTGAATAGGGTGATGACGTCAAGTATAACACCCCTCCCAGCAATCCATTTCTACGCCTCTGAATAGGGTGATAAAGTCATGTATAACACCCCTCCCAGCAATCCATTTCTACGCCTCTGAATAGGGTGATAAAGTCATGTATAACACCCCTCCCAGCAATCCATTTCTACGCCTCTGAATAGGGTGATAAAGTCATGTATAACACCCCTCCCAGCAATCCATTTCTACGCCTCTGAATAGGGTGATAAAGTCATGTATAACACCCCTCCCAGCAATCCATTTCTACGCCTCTGAATAGGGTGATAAAGTCATGTATAACACCCCTCCCAGCAATCCATTTCTACGCCTCTGAATAGGGTGATAAAGTCATGTATAACACCCCTCCCAGCAATCCATTTCTACGCCTCTGAATAGGGTGATAAAGTCATGTATAACACCCCTCCCAGCAATCCATTTCTACGCCTCTGAATAGGGTGATAAAGTCATGTATAACACCCCTCCCAGCAATCCATTTCTACGCCTCTGAATAGAGTGATGACGTCATGATTAAGCATTTTATTTTTAATTATAATAACAAAGCAAAATGTCACAAATTCATCATTCTGACATCTGTAATCTGACATCTACATTATGACATGTACATTATGACATGTACATTATGACATGTACATTATGACATCTACATTATGACATCTACATTATGACATCTACATTATGACATCTACATTATGCAATCAAGAACGTATTTTTACCTCTCACACCCTTATCATTGAATACTTCTATTTTTGATGTTTCTCCTAATGTCGATATTTCTCCTAATGTTGATATTTCTCCTAATGTTGATATTTCTACTAATGTTGATATTTATACTAATGTTTCTATTTCTACTAATGTTGATATTTCTCCTATTGTTGATGTGTCTCTAATGTTACTGTTTCTCTTAATGTTCATGTGTATTCTAATGTTCACGTGTCTCCTAATGTTGATATTTCTCCTAGTGTTGACGTTCCTCCTGATTTTAATGTTACTCCTAATGTTGATGTTTCCACTAGGAGTGTACCGCATTCAATTTTTGGAAATCGGGCCGGAGCCGGATTTGACTGGATTTATGAAGTGAAATTCTGCCAGAGCCGGATCAGTAAAAATGGCTGGATTCCGGATTTTCCGGAGCCGGAGCTGAAATCCTGTATTTTTAAAAAATGTTTCTCCTAATGTTGATGTTGCTTCTAATTTTAAGGTTTCCCCTAATGTTGATATCTCACATAATTTTGATGTTGCTCCTAAATTTTGATGTTGCTTCTACTTCTAGTTTTGATGTTTCACCTAATGTTGAAATTTCTCTTAATTTTGATTTTCTCCTAATGTTGATGTTTATCTTCTGTTCCAGATTCGACACTAATTAAGTCAGACAAATCTCTGGTCTCCCGAGCTAGCCATCTCTACTTCATCGGTGGAGCTGGGTAGCCATCTCTACGTCATCGGTGAAGCTGGGTAGCCATCTCTACGTCATCGGTGGAGCTGGGTAGCCATCTCTACGTCATCAGTGGAGCTGGTTAGCCATGGCCCCAACGGCCTTGAACTGAGACGACCGCCGTTTTCCCCCCGTCCCGTATTAGAGCGGCATGTCGTGCTGATGATCTCGACTGTACCTGTACAGGTGGCAACAGACGAGATAGACCAACGAGTGCCAACAGACGAGATAGACCAACGAGTGCCAACAGACGAGATAGACCAACGAGTGCCAACAGACGAGATAGACCAACGAGTGCCAACAGACGAGATAGACCAACGAGTGCCAGCAGACGAGATAGACCAACGAGTGCCAACAGACGAGATAGACCAACGAGTGCCAACAGACGAGATAGACCAACGAGTGCCAGCACGCGCATCACATCCACATCCTTCAGGGGCGTCTCACGAGATGCTCGCCTGCTTCTAGGGGAGCAGACTCCGCGGCGACGATCGTGTTCACATTCGGAGTTCTTTCCCCATGAACATTCCGTCTTACGATTGGATGATATTTCCTGTTGTTGAGAACCCCCATGCCTGATTGGATAACGAAACCACGTGACGACCGCACGATATCCGGTGATGTCACTATCGGCCAAAACGACTCTACTTCTACGTCAGACGGGAATATTTCATCGTATGACGTCATGGATTTGTTATTTGCACATAATCGTGACAGTTCTTACGTGTGTGACAGGTGAGTGGAGCTAGGGGCTCTGTCGTCTGCTTTTTCTTTCATGAATTCTGCTCTCAATCTTTGCCTTCATTAAAAGTACTGAACCATCTATATCATTTCTTAACTCAATCTTTGCCTTCATTAAAAGTACTGAACCATCTATATCATTTCTTAATTCAATCTTTGCCTTCATTAAAAGTACTGAACCATCTATATCATTTCTTAATTCAATCTTTGCCTTCATTAAAAGTACTGAACCATCTATATCATTTCTTAATTCAATCTTTGCCTTCATTAAAAGTACTGAACCATCTATATCATTTCTTAACTCAATCTTTGCCTTCATTAAAAGTACTGAACCATCTATATCATTTCTTAACTCAATCTTTGTCTTCATTAAAAGTACTGAACCATCTATATCATTTCTTAATTCAATCTTTGCCTTCATTAAAAGTACTGAACCATCTATATCATTTCTTAACTCAATCTTTGCCTTCATTAAAAGTACTGAACCATCTATATCATTTCTTAATTCAATCTTTGCCTTCATTAAAAGTACTGAACCATCTATATCATTTCTTAATTCAATCTTTGCCTTCATTAAAAGTACTGAACCATCTATATCATTTCTTAATTCAATCTTTGCCTTCATTAAAAGTACTGAACCATCTATATCATTTCTTAATTCAATCTTTGCCTTCATTAAAAGTACTGAACCATCTATATCATTTCTTAACTCAATCTTTGCCTTCATTAAAAGTACTGAACCATCTATATCATTTCTTAATTCAATCTTTGCCTTCATTAAAAGTACTGAACCATCTATATCATTTCTTAACTCAATCTTTGCCTTCATTAAAAGTACTGAACCATCTATATCATTTCTTAACTCAATCTTTGCCTTCATTAAAAGTACTGAACCATCTATATCATTTCTTAACTCAATCTTTGCCTTCATTAAAAGTACTGAACCATCTATATCATTTCTTAATTCAATCTTTGTCTTCATTAAAAGTACTGAACCATCTATATCATTTCTTAATTCAATCTTTGCCTTCATTAAAAGTACTGAACCATCTATATCATTTCTTAATTCAATCTTTGCCTTCATTAAAAGTACTGAACCATCTATATCATTTCTTAACTCAATCTTTGCCTTCATTAAAAGTACTGAACCATCTATATCATTTCTTAACTCAATCTTTGCCTTCATTAAAAGTACTGAACCATCTATATCATTTCTTAACTCAATCTTTGCCTTCATTAAAAGTACTGAACCATCTATATCATTTCTTAATTCAATCTTTGCCTTCATTAAAAGTACTGAACCATCTATATCATTTCTTAATTCAATCTTTGTCTTCATTAAAAGTACTGAACCATCTATATCATTTCTTAATTCAATCTTTGCCTTCATTAAAAGTACTGAACCATCTATATCATTTCTTAATTCAATCTTTGCCTTCATTAAAAGTACTGAACCATCTATATCATTTCTTAATTCAATCTTTGCCTTCATTAAAAGTACTGAACCATCTATATCATTTCTTAATTCAATCTTTGTCTTCATTAAAAGTACTGAACCATCTATATCATTTCTTAATTCAATCTTTGCCTTCATTAAAAGTGCTGAACCATCTATATCATTTCTTAATTCAATCTTTGTCTTCATTAAAAGTACTGAACCATCTATATCATTTCTTAATTCAATCTTTGTCTTCATTAAAAGTGCTGAACCATCTATATCATTTCTTAATTCAATCTTTGTCTTCATTAAAAGTACTGAACCATCTATATCATTTCTTAATTCAATCTTTGTCTTCATTAAAAGTACTGAACCATCTATATCATTTCTTAATTCAATCTTTGTCTTCATTAAAAGTGCTGAACCATCTATATCATTTCTTAATTCAATCTTTGCCTTCATTAAAAGTACTGAACCATCTATATCATTTCTTAACTCAATCTTTGTCTTCATTAAAAGTGCTGAACCATCTATATCATTTCTTAATTCAATCTTTCCCTTCATTAAAAGTACTGAACCATCTATATCATTTCTTAACTCAATCTTTGTCTTCATTAAAAGTGCTGAACCATCTATATCATTTCTTAATTCAATCTTTGCCTTCATTAAAAGTACTGAACCATCTATATCATTTCTTAACTCAATCTTTGTCTTCATTAAAAGTGCTGAACCATCTATATCATTTCTTAATTCAATCTTTGCCTTCATTAAAAGTACTGAACCATCTATATCATTTCTTAATTCAATCTTTGCCTTCATTAAAAGTACTGAACCATCTATATCATTTCTTAATTCAATCTTTGTCTTCATTAAAAGTACTGAACCATCTATATCATTTCTTAATTCAATCTTTGCCTTCATTAAAAGTACTGAACCATCTATATCATTTCTTAATTCAATCTTTGCCTTCATTAAAAGTACTGAACCATCTATATCATTTCTTAATTCAATCTTTGCCTTCATTAAAAGTACTGAACCATCTATATCATTTCTTAATTCAATCTTTGCCTTTATTAAAACTAATTAAAAGTACTGAACCATCTATATCATTTCTTAATTCAATCTTTGCCTTTATTAAAACTAATTAAAAGTGCTGAACCATCTATATCATTTCTTAATTCAATCTTTGTCTTCATTAAAAGTGCTGAACCATCTATATCATTTCTTAATTCAATCTTTGTCTTCATTAAAAGTGCTGAACCATCTATATCATTTCTTAACTCAATCTTTGTCTTCATTAAAAGTGCTGAACCATCTATATCATTTCTTAATTCAATCTTTGTCTTCATTAAAAGTACTGAACCATCTATATCATTTCTTAACTCAATCTTTGCCTTCATTAAAAGTACTGAACCATCTATATCATTTCTTAACTCAATCTTTGTCTTCATTAAAAGTACTGAACCATCTATATCATTTCTTAATTCAATCTTTGTCTTCATTAAAAGTACTGAACCATCTATATCATTTCTTAACTCAATCTTTGTCTTCATTAAAAGTACTGAACCATCTATATCATTTCTTAATTCAATCTTTGTCTTCATTAAAAGTACTGAACCATCTATATCATTTCTTAATTCAATATTTGTCTTCATTAAAAGTGCTGAACCATCTATATCATTTCTTAATTCAATCTTTGTCTTCATTAAAAGTGCTGAACCATCTATATCATTTCTTAATTCAATCTTTGTCTTCATTAAAAGTGCTGAACCATCTATATAATTTCTTAACTCAATCTTTGTCTTCATTAAAAGTACTGAACCATCTATATCATTTCTTAACTCAATCTTTGTCTTCATTAAAAGTACTGAACCATCTATATCATTTCTTAATTCAATCTTTGTCTTCATTAAAAGTGCTGTACCATCTATATCATTTCTTAATTCAATCTTTGCCTTCATTAAAAGTACTGAACCATCTATATCATTTCTTAATTCAATCTTTGCCTTTATTAAAACTAATTAAAAGTACTGAACCATCTATATCATTTCTTAATTCAATCTTTGTCTTCATTAAAAGTACTGAACCATCTATAGCAGGGGTGGGCAAACTTTTTCAACGCAGCGCCGCATTGAAAACTTTATTGTTATTAGCGGGCCGCATTGAAAACTTTATTGTTATTAGTGGACCGCATTGAAAAGTTTATTGTTATTAGTGGACCGCATTGAAAACGTTATTGTTATTAGCGGGCCGCATTGAAAAGTTTATTGTTATTAGCGGGCCGCATTGAAAACTTTATTGTTATTAGCGGGCCGCATTGAAAACTTTATTGTTATTAGCGGGCCGCATTGAAAACTTTATTGTTATTAGCGGGCCGCTTGTATATTGTGTCTACTTTAATTACAATTTACAAAATATATTTTAAAAACGCATAAAAGACTACGTTTTTTACTATAAATCCTTTATTTACGAGACTTAACTAAAAGTATATTCATTATAATACGCATCGCACGACAATCCAAAAATCCAAAATTTTAGTTATGTCTCATATATTAAAGATTTATAGTAAAACAAGAAATAAAGTTTAAATTTAAACGCAATTTCCAACAAGGGATTTCCGATTTTTTTATTAAGGGAAATCATTCTAGATTAAATTAAAAGTCGATTCAAATAAGTAATTCTGAAACTAAACACAATATGGTGTCATATCCCCTCACGCTTCATCACACCAAGAATGTGTCAATATAATGCACACCACTCAACAATCTAACATAAGCATTCACTTAGCGGAAAAATCCCATTAACTATCATTCCATATTACATTAAAAGTCATTTCAAATCAATAACATTGAAATTAAACAAAACAATTGCTTTAAAAATGCTTCTAAAATTATGGGAGTCGAACGAAAAGAGATTTTTGAAAAATTCCTTCTTCAACATTGTTCTAAATATTATTAGCTATTGTTTCACGTTTGTTTCAACCCGATAGATGTTATGGTTGGCGAGAAATTGACAAAATACTGATATTTTTTCGATTTTTTAAAATTAAAATTTTCCAGGAAATCCAGTAAACCTTTTCGGTATTTTTTTGGCCGTTGCACATCCTTGGGATCTCCTTAGCATATTTGCAAAGACTCGAACCCTCTATCTGGTAAGGTTCAGGAGGAGTTGCATTGTCAAGCTTGACAGACATTTCGAATCTATTAACGCAATGTTTCCAAGGGAAATTGTGTTAAAAACTACTACAGTCTGCTTGCTAAATTTCAGTTCAATTTGATCACGGGAAAAGTGTTATAAAAACATGTTTAATATAATGCGCACCGCGCGACAGAATAGCATAAGAATTTACAGATCGGGAATATATTTTTTTTAAATATCGTCAATATAATTCGCACCAACCACGCAACAGGAAAATATTAAAAAGTTTATTCAATATAATACGCACCGCGACACTCTTGCCCAAAAATTCACATGCTACATAGAGATACATAGAGATAATAAAATTTTAAACATATAGCGAAAATTCAAAACAAACAAAATTAACATCGACATAAGATCGCAACATGTACATGCCTACGGGCCGCATGCGGCCCGCGGGCCATAGTTTGCCTACCCCTGATCTATATCATTTCTTAACTCAATCATAATCCACATGTACCCACCCTAAATCCATATGTACCCATCATAAATCCATATGTACCCATCATAAATCCACATGTACCCATCATAAATCCACATGTACCCATCATAAATCCACATGTACCCATCATAAATCCACATGTACCCACCATAAATCCATCATAACCAACATTTTAATACAATACTCCCACCCCAAGTTTTCCCCACCCAATGGTTCCGCACATTGCCGACAATGCAAACCCCCCTCCCCCCGATAATAAGATATTGAGCCACGCCCCTACACTCAGCTCCACCCCTAACCACTTATTACAACCACGCCCCTACACTCAGCTCCTCCCTTAACCACTTATTACAACACCCCAACCTGAAACAACCCCCCTCCTTTCTCGCCCCCCCCCATTTGACTTTAAGACATTCTAACAGTTCTTCGATGTAAGGATACGCTACTCCCCCACCCCTGGATATCTCCCACACATCAGGGGTTCGAACCCAACAGTAATGCACATGAGAGTGTAACTGGCCCCCATTCAAACCAATATTATCTGTTATCTGGTAATTTCCTAATTGCGATCCTGGTATGGTCATAATGGCGATCCTGGTATGGTCATAATGGCGATCCTGGTATGGTCATAATGGCGATCCTGGTATGGTCATAATGGCGATCCTGGTATGGTCATAATGGCGATCCTGGTTTGGTCATAATGGCGATCCTGGTATGGTCATAATGGCAATCCTGGTATGGTCATATTCGCGATCCTGGTATGGTTATAATTGCGATCCTGGTATGGTCATAATGGCGATCCTGGTATGGTCATAATGGCGATCCTGGTAAGGTCCTAATTACTCCTAATAGTGATCATGGAAAGGTCCTAATGGCGATCATGGAAAGGTCCTAATGGCGATCATGGAAAGGTCCTAATGGCGATCATGGAAAGGTCCTAATGGCGATCATGAAAAGGTCCTAATGGCGATCATGGAAAGGTCCTAATGGCGATCATGGAAAGGTCCTAATGGCGATCATGGAAAGGTCCTAATGGCGATCCTTCACTTTTGTTCAGGACTCGAGCCCCTGTCAACTACGACTTGGCCTAAAGAGACTACTGACACACATCGTGTTTAGTGAAATCTTCCACTTACACACACACGCACACACACACACACGCACACACACACACACATACACACCCATTCACACACATACACACCCATTCACACACATACACACACACACATATACAACCATTCACACACACACATACATGTAATTGTGTGGGGATATGGAGACAGTCGGCCAGACGTTTAACACTTTCCCACTAAATAAATAGGGAGCTGTTAACAAAAGTAATTTTAAAAATCCTGAAAGTAATGTGTGTGTGTGTGGGGGGGAAGGGTAGTGGTTCGGCGTCCCATGCTTTCTTTTATAGGGACAATCGTGTGATGTGTGCGCATGCGCAGAAGCAAATGTTTGAGCCGTGTCTACGTCAACACGAGTCTCTGAGAGTTCCAGAATGTCTCGAGACTCTAGGAGCATATGACGTCATCGCGAAAATTAAAAAACGATATTTTTTTTCCTCGAAAGACCAAAAGAAATTTTCAATCAGTTTTGTCCGCGCAGTCTGGACAGTGGACCACCTGGGAATAATTCCAAATGGACATTAGAAATCATATATGTAATATGTTCTTAGGGAACTTGGATGACAAGGGATGTGGATGATTGTGTTCCTCGAGCAACGCCAACACACAAAACACTAAAAAATTGTCCATTGATAAAATGATATCAATAGATTCTAAAGAGATTTTGCTTTCCATTTATTTTTTATCTTTGTTCATTGATATAAATAGATTGTTCCATCATTACCATCACCCCATCGTCATCGAGCACATTGACATAGAAAACATTTTCTCACCTAGATCAAGTCGAGAATTTACTAAGACTTAATTTAATTAGTCATAATCATGACGGGAAGACTAAGAAAGATTAAACAAGAGCGGGTAATTAGGCCAGCATCGCTTACAATAATATGATCAAAGGTGCCTTCAATAAAGAGGGATAACTCATTTTGTTGAACAGCCACTTCCCATTATGACTTCAAAAGTTTGTAAAAAGCTCTTTTACATCAGGCACTTCAAAAACCACGCCCCCATTTTTCGACGCACACACACACATTCAAACAAACAATTAATCAAACTAAAAAATGAGCCCTTAAATATCCAATAACAGATAAGCCGTGCATGCGCATGTGAAACCACTTCCAGACATGCGCATGTGAAACCACTTCCAGACATGCGCATGTGAAACCACTTCCAGACATGCGCATGTGAAACCACTTCCAGACATGCGCATGTGAAACCACTTCCAGACATGCGTGTGTGAAACCACTTCCAGACATGCGCGTGTGAAACCACTTCCAGACATGCGCATGTGAAACCACTTCCAGACATGGGCGTTTGAAACCACTTCCAGACATGCGCGTGTGAAACCACTTCCAGACATGCGCGTGTGAAACAACTTCCAGACATGCGCATGTGAAACCACTTCCAGACATGCGCGTTTGAAAACACTTCCAGACATGCGCATTTGAAACCACTTCCAGACATGCGCGTTTGAAACCACTTCCAGACATGCGCGTTTGAAACCACTTCCAGACATGCGCGTTTGAAACCACTTCCAGACATGCGCATGTGAAACCACTGCCCAACATGCGCGTTTGAAACAGCAGCCCAACATGCGCGTGTGAAACCACTTCCCGACATGCGCATGTGAAACCACTTCCAGACATGCGCGTTTGAAACCGCAGCCCGACATGCGCATGTGAAACCACTTCCGGACATGCGCGTTTGAAACCACTTCCAGACATGCGCATGTGAAACCACTGCCCGACATGCGCGTTTGAAACCGCAGCCCGACATGTGCGTGTGAAACCACTTCCGGACATGCGCGTGTGAATCCACTTCCAGACATGCGCGTTTGAAACCACTTCCAGACATGCGCGTTTGAAACCGCAGCCCGACATGCGTGTGTGAAACCACTTCCATCATGTCCTCACAATCTCATCAGTAGATCATGTCTTCCAAATCTAATCAGGACATCATGTCCTCCAAGTATCATCAGAACATCATGCCTTCAGTCTCATCAGGACATCGTGTCCTCCGTCTCATCAGGACATCATGTCCTCCTAATGTCATCAGGACATAATGTCCTCCAAGTCTCATCAGGACATCATGTCCTCAGTCTCATCAGGACATCATGTCCTCCTAATTTCATCAGAACATCATGTCCTCAGTCTCATCAGGGCATCATGTCATCAGTGTCATCATGACATCATGTCCTCCTAATGTCATCAGGACATCATGTCCTCCAAGTCTCATCAGGACATCATGTCCTCAGTCTCATCAGACGTCATGTCCTCCTAATGTCATAAGGACATCATGTCCTCCAAGTCTCATCAGGACATCATATCCTCAGTCTCATCGGGACATCATGTCATCAGTCTCATCAGGACATCATGTCCTCAGTCTCATCAGGACATCATGTCCTCCAAGTCTCATCAGGACATCATGTTCTCCAAGTCTCATTTGGACATCATGTCCTCAAAGTCTCATCAGGACATCATGTCCTCAATCTCATCAGGACATCATGTCCTCCAAGTCTCATCGGGACATCATGTCCTCCAAGTCTCATCGGGACATCATGTCCTCAGTCTCATCAGGACATCATGTCCTCTAAGTCTCATCAGGACACAATGTCCTCCAAGTCTCATCAGGACATCATGTCCTCCAAGTCTCATCAGGACATCATGTCCTCAGTCTCATCAGGACATCTTGTCCTCCAAGTCTCATCAGGGCATCATGTCCTCCAAGTCTCATCAGGACATCATGTCCTCCAAGTCTCATCGGGACATCATGTCCTCCAAGTCTCATCAGGACATCATGTCCTCCAAGTCTCATCAGGACATCATGTCCTCCAAGTCTCATCAGGACATTATGTCCTCCAAGTCTCATCAGGACATCATGTCCTCCAAGTCTCATCAGGACATCATGTCCTCCAAGTCTCATCAGGACATCATGTCCTCCAAGTCTCATCAGGACATCATGTCCTCCAAGTCTCATCAGGACATCATGTCCCCCAAGTCTCATCAGGACATCATGTCCTCCAAGTCTCATCAGGACATCATGTCCTCCAAGTCTCATCAGGACATCACTGTGTTCTAATTTGGCCTCGTCATTCTCTTCTGACGACCTTCTCTGGCAAGTCATCTTTGATGACGTCATTCCTCCAACTGTTTTTGTCTCTGATATCCAGACCCAATATGGTTCAAAATCTAGTTATGGGGTTGGGGTGAATATTTATTTATTCCTTAGGGGAGTTAATTGGGTTTGGGGGGGGGGCAATCTCCGATATCCTGACAAATTGCCAAAACGTGTCATCTTTTATCTCCCCTATCTGGTAAGATGCGATCTTTTTTGTTATTGTCTGCCCTTGGCACCAATAAATTCTGTTGGATGCATGAACCAAGGGGAATGGGACTATAACAAGTTTGGCTGAGAGTTTGGCTAATAATTTGGCTGACATTTTGGCTGATAGTTTAAATGATAGTTGGGCTGACGGTTTGGCTGATAGTTTGGCTGATAGTTTGACTGACGGTTTGGCTGATAGTTTGATTGACAGTTTTGGCTGATAGTTTGACTGATAGTTTGATTGACAGTTTTGGCTGATAGTTTGATTGACAGTTTTGGCTGATAGTTTGGCTTTCAGTTTGTCGACCGTTTGTCTCAAAACGTCTGTTAGTTTCGACCATGTCGAATGTCTATGAAGAGACGTCAGCCACTTGTCCAGCAGACGCCTGTGTTGTTGGTTTTACAACATTGAACACAACAATCTAAAAATAGACGTAAGACGTATCAACCAGCCGACCAGTGGGGCTGTTGTTGATTATTTTTAAATACTTTATACTAACTCGTGGCGTCTGCTTGATCGTTTGCCGAAAAAACTTTGGATCGATTTTTAACCCACTTCCCCGTATGCTAACGAGCTGAAATTTTGCAGACAGACTCGTGCTGACGATAAAAATGACCTGTCAAAATTTCAGATCGATTGAATGTACTGTAATTAAATTAATGAATTTTTAGGTTATCTCTATGTATCTCTATGTAGCATGTTAATTTTTGTGCTAGAGTGTCGCGGTGCGTATTATATTGAACAACCTTTTTAATATTTTCCTGTCTCACGGTGCGGTGCGTATTATCTTGACGATACTTTTTAAAAATATATTCCTGATCTGTAAATGTTCATGCTAATCTCTCGCGCGATGCGCATTACATTAAACATGTTTTTATAACGATTTTCCCGTGATCAAACCGAGCTGAAATTTAGCAGGCAGACCGTAGTAGTTTTTTAAATTTAAAATCCATTATATTAACTTCACCGCCGTCTCTGTCTTGGTTTCGCGGTCGGTCGGTCGGGAAGGCGGAAAAACAAAGAGTAAAAAATGACACACTTTCCGTGATGCCATCGAGCTGAAATTTGGCATATAGACCCGTGTCACCTAACAATGCATCGTATCAAAATTTCAGATCGATCGAACGTACCGTAATTAAATTAATGCATTTTTAGTTTATCTCTATATAACATATGTAATTCAAATTCACGGTTTGTTATTGTTTTTTTAAATCCCTTATATTAACTTCGCGGCCGTCTCTGACGTCATCTCATGGGCTGGGCGGGCGGGCGGAAAAACAAAAGTCGAAAATGACCACTTCCCGTAATCGGATCGAGCTGAAATTTGGCACACGGACCCGTTTAACCTAACAATGCATCGTATCAAAATTTCAGATCGATCGAACGTACCGTAATTAAATTAATGCATTTTTAGTTTATCCTTATATGAGGTATGTAATTCAAATTCACGGTTTGTTATTGTTTTTTTTTCTTCCACTTCCACGTGAGTTTGAGTTGACGCCGACCGTCGTGCCGACACCCCCTCACGTCCCACCCCCATTTATTAAAGACAAGGGACATCACTCGGTGTCAGTCTGTCAATGTTTGTAGCGATTGAAAATAATCAATACTGTTAGTTATGTCTCATATATAAGGGATTTATAGTCAAAAACTTTGTTTTTACGGGTTTGTTTTATTAAATCCCTTATATTAACTTCGAAATCTTGTATCTCTCTCGTGATCTCTTCGTACGCATGGCAGAAAAACAAAAGTAAAAAATGACCCACTTCCCGTGATACCATCGAGCTGAAATTTGGAACACAGACTTGTGTCACCTAACAATGCATCGTATCAAAATTTCACATCGATCAAACGTACCGTAATTAAATTAATGCATTTTTAGTTTATCTCTATACGACATATGTAATTCAATTTCACGGTTTGTTATTGTTGTTTTTTTCCATGTGATAGTTTAGTTCGCGCGTTGACGCAACATCGTCGATGTACCGGCGTGCTTTTGTTTACATTTTACGTGTCACGCTGAGCTCGGTCCAGCGATCGGTGACCAGACCTTTCCCCTCTCCAACCCCCACCCCCGGGTTATAAAGCAAAGGGGAGTTAAGACAGATTCAGTCTGTAAATGTTTGTCGCGTTTGAACATAATCAATACGGTTAGTTATGTCTCATATATAAGGGATTTATAGTCAAAAACTTTGTTTTTACGGATTTGTTTGATTAAATCCCTTATATTAACTTCACCGCCGTCTCTGTCGTTCGTCGTCGGGCGGGCGGAAAAACAAAAGTAAAAAATGACCCACTTTCCGTTAAGCCATCGAACTGAAATTTGGCACATGGATCAGTGTCACCTAACAATGCATCGTATGAAAATTTCAGATCAATCTAACATACCGTAATTAAATTAATGCATTTTTAGTTTATCTCTATACAAAGTATGTAATTCAATTTCACTGTTTTTTGGGGTTTTTTCACGTGACAGTTCAGTCACGCCTTGACGCCACCCATCAATGTACCGGCGTGCTTTTGTTTACATTTTACGTGTCACACTGAGCTCGGTCCAGCGATCGGTGACCAAACCTTTCCCCTCTCCCACCCCCTCCGGGTTATAAAGCTATAAAGCAAAGGGGAGTTAAGACAGATTCAGTCTGTAAATGTTTGTCGCGTTTGAACATAATTAATACTTTTAGTTATGTGTCATATATAAGAGATTTATAGTCAAAAACTTTGTTTTTACGGGGTTGTTCTATTCTCTCAGTTGAATTCACGCGTTGACGTCACCCGTCGATGTCCACACCCCATCCCGTCCCATCCCCCGGTTTTAAAGCCAGGGAACATCACTCGGTGTCAGTCTGTAAATGTTTGACGCGTTCGAACATAATCAATACTTTTAGTTATGTCTCATATATATTAAATAAGAAAAACCCGTAAAAAACCAAGTTTTTGACTATAAATCCTTTATGTACGAGAAGTAATTAAAAGAATGCTCATTATAATACGCAGCGCCAGACCATCCAGAAATACAAAATTGCAGTTGTGTCGTAAACCATGTTTAATATAATGCGCACCGATCAGGAATATGTTTATAAAAAGAGCTGTCAATAAAATACGCACCTTATTGCGCTACAGAAAGGTTGTTCAATATAATACGCACCGCGACGCTCTATCTCAAAAAATAGCATGATACATAGGAATAAATAAAATAATCTAAAAAATCAATAATTTAATGACGGTACATGCGATCGATCTGAAATTTCGATACATTGTTTTTATCATCGGTACGAAACTGCCTGCAAAATTTCAGCTCGCTATCTTGCGAGCAAGTGGGTTAAAAATCGATCAAAAGTTTTGGCGACAAGGTCGGTCGGTCGGTCTGCCGCAGACACCACGAGTTAATATAAAGGATTTAAAAAGGGATTTATAGTCAAAAACTTTGTTTTTAATGGGTTGTTTTTATTACTATAAATCCTTTATATATGAGACAAAACTAAAATTTTGGATTTTTGGATTTTCGTGCGATGCGTGTTATAATAAACATACTTTTAATTATGTCTCTTAAATAAAGGATTTATAGTCAAAAACTTTGCTGTTTACGGGTTTTTTAAATTAAAAAGATATCTTCAAAATGTTTGCGGTCTTAGCGGACTATATAGCTGCTGGTGCGCATAGCTGGTGCGCATAGCTGGTGCGCAGATGACAACTTTGGGAACCCCCGAACTTTTATGATGTTATCGTAAATCGGAGCACATGCGTGATTGCCTCCTCTTGACCAGGCACCAGATGGCGCACTCGATATCCTATCTGGCCAAGCTTCTTAGGCGCCATATTGTCCTTGTTCTTATCGTTTGGTTATTTCCCTTTTTCCATCCATGTGTCGCCCCCCCCCCACCCTAACACACAAACGGCACCATTATCCGATAAGGCAAAGTACAGCCCGACCAGCCCAACACCACGACCCGTAAGATCATCAGTAGCCTACAGCCCAATGGAGCTCCCCGCCTCGCACTAGCGGCCAGGACATGTCGTGTTAATCTCCAGATAGCAGCTGGACAACTTGGCAGGATTTTTCTAGATTATAGAACCTGAACGTCACATGACTGGAAGATGGTGGGATACTGATGACTTAACTCCGTGGCGCATTATGGGATTTACTTTACTCGGTTGATTCGTTGATTCTGATGTCGATATCCGTTACATCACTTTGTTGTACACGGATTTGTGGGATATGAATATTTGTGGGTTTATGAGGTGCTCCCAGTTCTCATAGGTGGGGTTTATGAGGTGCTCCCAGTTCACATAGGTGGGGTTTATGAGGTGCTCCCAGTTCACACAGGTGGGGTTTGTGATGTGCTCCCAGTTCACACAGGTGGGGTTTGTGAGGTGCTCCCAGTTCTCACAGGTGGGGTTTGTGAGGTGCTCCCAGTTCACACAGGTGGGGTTTAAGAGATGCTCCCAGTTCACACAGGTGGGGTTTGTGAGGTGCTACCAGTTCACACAGGTGGGGTTTATGAGGTGCTCCCAGTTCACACAGGTGGGGTTTATGATGTGCTTCAGTTCACACAGTCACACAGGTGGGGTTTGTGAGGTGCTCCCAGTTCACACAGTCACACAGGTGGGGTTTGTGAGGTGCTCCCAGTTCACACAGGTGTGATTTGTGAGGTGCTCCCAGTTCACACAGGTGGGGTTTGTGAGGTGCTCCCAGTTCACACAGGTCGGGTTTGTGAGGTGCTCCCAGTTCACATAGGTGGGGTTTGTGAGGTGCTCCTAGTTCACATAGGTGGGGTTTATGAGGTGCTCCCAGTTCACATAGGTGGGGTTTATGAGGTGCTCCCAGTTCACATAGGTGGGGTTTGTGAGGTGCTCCTAGTTCACATAGGTGGGGTTTGTGAGGTGCTCCCAGTTCACATAGGTGGGTTTATGAGGGGCTCCCAGTTCACACAGGTGGGGTTTAAGAGGTGCTCCTAGTTCACACAGGTGGGGTTTGTGAGGTGCTCCCTTTCACACAGGTGTGGTTTGTGAGGTGCTCCCAGTTCACATAGGTGGGTTTATGAGGGGCTTCCAGTTCACACAGGTGGGGTTTAAGAGGTGCTCCTAGTTCACACAGGTGGGGTTTGTGAGGTACTCCCTTTCACACAGGTCGGGTTTGTGAGGTGCTCCCAGTTCACACAGGTGGGGTTTAAGAGATGCTCCCAGTTCACACAGGTGGGGTTTGTGGTGTGCTACCAGTTCACACAGGTGGGGTTTATGAGGTGCTCCCAGTTCACACAGGTGGGTTCTATGAGGTGTTCCCAGTTCACACAGGTGGGGTTTATGAGGAGCTCCCAGTTCACACAGGTGGGGTTTATGATGTGCTTCCAGTTCACACAGTCACACAGGTGGGGTTTGTGAGGTGCTCCCAGTTCACACAGTCACACAGGTGGGGTTTGTGAGGTGCTCCCAGTTCACACAGGTGGGATTTGTGAGGTGCTCCCAGTTCACACAGGTGGGATTTGTGAGGTGCTCACAGTTCACACAGGTGGGGTTTGTGAGGTGCTCCCAGTTCACACAGGTTGGGTTTGTGAGGTGCTCCCAGTTCACATAGGTGGGGTTTGTGAGGTGCTTCCAGTTCACACAGTCACACAGGTGGGGTTTGTGAGGTGCTCCCAGTTCACACAGTCACACAGGTGGGGTTTGTGAGGTGCTCCCAGTTCACACAGGTGTGATTTGTGAGGTGCTCCCAGTTCACACAGGTGGGGTTTGTGAGGTGCTCCCAGTTCACACAGGTCGGGTTTGTGAGGTGCTCCCAGTTCACATAGGTGGGGTTTGTGAGGTGCTCCCTTTCACACAGGTGGGGTTTGTGAGGTGCTCCCAGTTCACACAGGTGGGGTTTGTGAGGTGCTCCCAGTTCAAACAGGTGGGTTTATGAGGAGCTCCCTTTCACACAGGTGGGGTTTTATGAGGTGATCCCAGTTCACACATGTGGGGTTTGTGAGGTGCTCCCAGTTCACATAGGTGGGGTTTGTGAGGTGCTCCCAGTTCACATAGGTGGGGTTTGTGAGGTGCTTCCAGTTCACACAGTCACACAGGTGGGGTTTAAGAGGTGCTCCCAGTTCACACAGGTGGGTTCTATGAGGTGTTCCCAGTTCACACAGGTGGGGTTTATGAGGTGCTCCCAGTTCACACAGGTGGGGTTTATGATGTGCTTCCAGTTCACACAGTCACACAGGTGGGGTTTGTGAGGTGCTTCCTTTCACACAGATGGGGTTTGTGAGGTGCTCCCAGCTCACACAGGTGGGGTTTAAGAGGTGCTCCTAGTTCACACAGGTGGGGTTTATGAGGTGCTCCTAGTTCAAACAGGTGGGATTTGTGAGGTGCTCCCTTTCACACAGGTGGGGTTTGTGAGGTGCTCCCAGTTTACACATGTGGGGTTTGTGAGGTGCTCCCAGTTCACAGAGATGGGGTTTATGAGGTGCTCCCAGTTCACACAGGAAAAGTTTTAACATAAGACAGGGGAGATATCCCGCGGGGATTTTTATCAAATTTTGTCAAGAGTATCAATAAATGCAATTTTCCTTGACAGTGTCCACAGTCTCCAGCACACATGTTTACGACTCCACAGCAGGGGTTATCCCCCCCCCCACCCTTCCCGTCCAAAGGTCTGGGCCAAAACTCACATTTTCCTGGCGTACCTCGAAAAGGTACACACTTTTCTGCTCGTCAGAACTTGGCGCCCGGGGCGAGAGAACAGTACAAACGTGCCTTTCGCTGTCACTAATCACCCCTGCAACATAAAGAGCAAATACCCCCCCCCACTCGCCACGGTAAATGCCGTCCTAGGGGGCACTTGTCACATCGGCGCCCTTAATTGACCAATTAATTCATTACTCTGATTGATTTTAAAACAATTTCTCTCCCCCCCCCTTTCCCGCTCTCACCACAAACAAAAAGTAAAACACATTTACCGGCAGACCGCAGAAACAATGTCGACCGTGTCATGTGTCCATTTCGAACAACATGTCCGCCCATTAGTCCGCGGTAGAAGAAGAATTAAAAAGTAATAGGAGCCGGCCAATCGCATCGCTCGATACATTCGAGGTGACGAATCGGAGACGTGTATCCATCGGTGGCAGGCTCACCCAAGAGCCAGATATTTTCTCAGAGTACATTGCGGTGCTCCTTTCAAGCAAGAAACGGCACCAACCCGACAAACACACACCGACAATCTCGATGCATTCGTGTAATTGTGAATAGAGTATTGTTGGGTGGCGGTAATTAGATTCATTGCGTCACCGTGGCAACTGCATTAATCGTGTAAACAAGTGGTAACCGGACCGATCATGCTTTATGACTCCGTTGATTTTACCGCGTATAAGATTATCCGTTTTGTTGTAAATACCACGTTGTTGCCTTCTGTCTCAAGACTTGTTTTTGTATCGTCGTTGTTTGTTTTGACGTTTCCATAGCAACACATAGTCACGTGTCAGGAAACGGTAGCCCGGATTGGTTTGTTGGTTGCAGTAAATGTTCGTACCTTTTCGGACCAAAACAACATAACACTGCTCTGTGATGATTGCAGTAAATGTTCGTACCTTCACAGACCAAAACAACATAACACTGCTCTGTGATGATTGCAGTAAATGTTCGTACCTTCACAGACCAAAACAACATAAAACTGCTCTGTGATGATTGCAGTAAATGTTCGTACCTTCACAGAGCAAAACAACATAACACTGCTCTGTGATGATTGCATTAAATGTTCGTACCTTCACAGACAAAAACAACATAACACTGCTCTGTGATGATTGCAGTAAATGTTCGTACCTTCACAGACCAAAACAACATAAAACTGCTCTGTGATGATTGCAGTAAATGTTCGTACATTCACAGACCAAAACAACATAAAACTGCTCTGTGATCGCAACTCGTCGTCTGCCACCTATAACGGAAATACGCAACTTAATGCAGGAGTAGCTTCTCTTGCTCCAGGTCTGCAAGAGGGAAAGGGAATGGGGAGGGGTGGGACGTACCACTGCAGATGCTTAAAGGTGGGTACCATTGGTCAGATCCAAGGAACTCCTCCACCAGGAACTGGGCACGAATCGTATTCAGTTAGATTTTGATGTGTGTGTGCGGAGGGGGGAGGGGCCAGGTTGCCGTTCTGGTACAGGGATGTGTGTGTCTATGTGTGTGTGTGAAAATGGGGGGGGGGCAGCGATGCGATTTCAGATCAATGACGTCACTGCTACCTGGTCCTCTCACTTAATGGGGGTTAACTCTGAATTGTCTCGCGCTGATAAAAACTGATTCTAACACCAAGTATCTCAATTAAACGCTATTGTTTCTCTCACTAACTTCTCCCTTCTCTCACACCTACATTTCTCTCACTAACTTCTCCCTTCTCTCACACCTACATTTCTCTCACTAACTTCTCCCTTCTCTCACACCTACATTTCTCTCACTAACTTCTCCCTTCTCTCACACCTACATTTCTATCCCCACTTTCTCTTTCCATCTCTCATTGTTACTCACTCTCCTTTGTCACTCATACCCCACCCTCTCCCCCCTCCTGTACTCATCTCCTCCAGAGGTTCCCACGATAACTGGTAAAGGGTGGGGGCGGGGGTACTCAACGCAATCAACTTGTGTCACGCGCCCCCCCCCCACACACACACACGGTACGGCTTAACAGTGAGTCATCCCGCCCCCCCCTCTCCGCTTAACCCCCACGGCAACCTCACCTCCGTGTTTACATTGGTATCAACTTGAAATAATTCAACGGTGTACCGACATGACGCCCATAAGTGGAGCGTGAAGTTTATAACAGCGCATTGAACACCCACATGACGCCCATAAGTGGAGCGTGACGTTTATAACAGCGCCTTGAACACCGATATGACGCCCATAAGTGGAGCGTGACGTTTATAACAGCGCCTTGAACACCGACATGACGCCCATAAGTGGAGCGTGACGTTTATAACAGCGCCTTGAACACCGATATGACGCCCATAAGTGGAGCGTGACGTTTATAACAGTGCCTTGAACACCGACATGACGCCCATAAGTGGAGCGTGACGTTTATAACAGCGCCTTGAACACCGACATGACGCCCATAAGTGGAGCGTGAAGTTTATAACAGCGCCTTGAACACCGACATGACACCCATAAGTGGAGCGTGACGTTTATAACAGTGCCTTGAACACCGACATGACGCCCATAAGTGGAGCGTGACGTTTATAACAGCGCCTTGAACACCGACATGACGCCCCTAAGTGGAGCGTGAAGTTTATAACAGCGCCTTGAACACCGACATGACTCCCCTAAGTGGAGCGTGAAGTTTATAACAGAGCCTTGAACACTGACATGACTCCCCTAAGTGGAGCGTGAAGTTTATAACAGCGCCTTGAACACCGACATGACTCCCCTAAGTGGAGCGTGAAGTTTATAACAGCGCCTTGAACACCGGCATGACTCCCCTAAGTGGAGCGTGAAGTTTATAACAGCGCCTTGAACACTGACATGACTCCCCTAAGTGGAGCGTGAAGTTTATAACAGCGCCTTGAACACCGAAATGACTCCCCTAAGTGGAGCGTGAAGTTTATAACAGCGCCTGGAACACCGACTTGACCCCCCTAAGTGGAGCGTGAAGTTTATAACAGCGCCTTGAACACCGACATGACTCCCCTAAGTGGAGCGTGAAGTTTATAACAGCGCCTTGAACACCGACATGACTCCCCTAAGTGGAGCGTGAAGTTTATAACAGCGCATTGAACACCCACATGACGCCCATAAGTGGAGCGTGACGTTTATAACAGCGCATTGAACACCCACATGACGCCCATAAGTGGAGCGTGACGTTTATAACAGCGCCTTGAACACCGACATGACTCCCCTAAGTGGAGCGTGACGTTTATAACAGCGCCTTGAACACCGACATGACGCTCATAAGTGGAGCGTGACGTTTATAACAGCGCCTTGAACACCGACATGACGCCCATAAGTGGAGCGTGACGTTTATAACAGCGCCTTGAACACCGACATGACGCCCATAAGTGGAGCGTGACGTTTATAACAGTGCCTTGAACACCGACATGACGCCCATAAGTGGAGCGTGACGTTTATAACAGCGCCTTGAACACCGACATGACGCCCATAAGTGGAGCGTGAAGTTTATAACAGCGCCTTGAACACCGACATGACACCCATAAGTGGAGCGTGACGTTTATAACAGTGCCTTGAACACCGACATGACGCCCATAAGTGGAGCGTGAAGTTTATAACAGCGCCTTGAACACCGACATGACGCCCCTAAGTGGAGCGTGAAGTTTATAACAGAGCCTTGAACACTGACATGACTCCCCTAAGTGGAGCGTGAAGTTTATAACAGCGCCTTGAACACCGACATGACTCCCCTAAGTGGAGCGTGAAGTTTATAACAGCGCCTTGAACACCGGCATGACTCCCCTAAGTGGAGCGTGAAGTTTATAACAGCGCCTTGAACACTGACATGACTCCCCTAAGTGGAGCGTGAAGTTTATAACAGCGCCTTGAACACCGAAATGACTCCCCTAAGTGGAGCGTGAAGTTTATAACAGCGCCTTGAACACCGACTTGACCCCCCTAAGTGGAGCGTGAAGTTTATAACAGCGCCTTGAACACCGACATGACTCCCCTAAGTGGAGCGTGAAGTTTATAACAGCGCCTTGAACACCGACATGACTCCCCTAAGTGGAGCGTGAAGTTTAAAACAGCACCTAGAACACTGATATGACTCCCCTAAGTGGAGCATGAAGTTTATAACATCGCCTTGAACACCGTCATGACTCCCCTAAGTGGAGCGTGAAGTTTATAACAGCGCCTTGAACACCGACTTGACCCCCCTAAGTGGAGCGTGAAGTTTATAACAGCGCCTTCAACACCGACATGACTCCCCTAAGTGGAGCGTGAAGTTTATAACAGCGCCTTGAACACCGACATGACTCCCCTAAGTGGAGCGTGAAGTTTATAACAGCGCCTTGAACACCGACATGACTCCCCTAAGTTGAGCGTGAAGTTTATAACAGCGCCTTGAACACCGACATGACTCCCCTAAGTGGAGCGTGAAGTTTATAACAGCGCCTTCAACACCGACATGACTCCCTTAAGTGGAGCGTGAAGTTTATAACAGCGCCTTGAACACTGACTTGACTACCCTAAGTGGAGCGTGAAGTTTATAACAGCGCCTTAAAAACCGACATGACTCCCCTAAGTGGAGCGTGAAGTTTATAACAGTGCCTTGAACACCGACGTGACTCCCCTAAGTGGAGCGTGAAGTTTATAACAGCGCCTTGAACACCGACATGACTCCCCTAAGTTGAGCGTGAAGTTTATAACAGCGCCTTGAACACCGACATGACTCCCCTAAGTGGAGCGTGAAGTTTATAACAGCGAATTGAACACCGATTTGACTCCCCTAAGTGGAGCGTGAAGTTTATAACAGCGCCTTGAACACCGACATGACTCCCCTAAGTGGAGCGTGAAGTTTATAACAGCGCCTTGAACACCGACATGACTCCCCTAAGTGGAGCGTGAAGTTTATAACAGCGCCTTTAACAATATTACCCCCTCCCCGGCACACGATACCTGGTCTGACAATTGGTCTACAAAACTTATTGGTATAATAAAATATAGAAGTAACAATGGGTCTGCAAAACTTATTGGTATAATATAATTTCAAACTTGTTTTGTCTCTGTCGTGTCCACTAAACAGGCTCAAAGGAACTTAACATTAATAAAGATCTATTATATTATATTATACTATACTAGATATTAGCCGTGGCGTAGCATACGCCGCCGACTTGCTCATCGGACAGACCTGCATTTCTGCCGACAATAGTCGGAATGCCGACAATAACGACAAGGACGGGAAATTAAAAAAAAATAATAATAATCTGCGAAAAATATATTAACAAATGTAATACTTTTTTTTCTCATAAATATCCTGCTTAACAACCCATAAAAGCGCCAGAATAATCTCCGTGATGATTTAATGTGACCTTTCTAGCGCGACTCGTCTGCCGACAATCAGTGTCGGAAATTTATCTTGGCCCTAGACTTCGATAGCTGCCGACGTCGGCTTGCCGACAATGATTGTCGGCATTAATAAAATAATGCGAATACGAAAATTGACGAACTGGCGCATATTCGTTTCAAGATGGATGCCTTTACTGTTATCGATCGTAAATCAGATCTTAAAGCGATCGAAAATGGATTAAGGAATAAGTTTCGATGGGACTGGCTCGAAGAAAAAGACAGTAATGGAGATTATCTATCAAAATATGTGCGAAAATTAAATAAATCCGGTGTAGTTGTTTGTGTTTACTGTGATTGTAGACTTGATTATAGCAAGATAAACCCGGTGTAGTTGTTTGTGTTTACTGTGATTGTAGACTTGATTATAGCAAGATAAACCCGGTGTAGTTGTTTGTGTCTACTGTGATTGTAGACTTGATTATAGCAAGATAAACCCGGTGTAGTTGTTTGTGTTTACTGTGATTGTAGACTTGATTATAGCAAGATAAACCCGGTGTAGTTGTTTGTGTTTACTGTGATTGTAGACTTGATTATAGCAAGATAAACCCGGTGTAGTTGTTTGTGTCTACTGTGATTGTAGACTTGATTATAGCAAGATAAACCCGGTGTAGTTGTTTGTGTTTACTGTGATTGTAGACTTGATTATAGCAAGATAAACCCGGTGTAGTTGTTTGTGTTTACTGTGATTGTAGACTTGATTATAGCAAGATAAACCCGGTGTAGTTGTTTGTGTCTACTGTGATTGTAGACTTGATTATAGCAAGATAAACCCGGTGTAGTTGTTTGTGTTTACTGTGATTGTAGACTTGATTATAGCAAGATAAACCCGGTGTAGTTGTTTGTGTTTACTGTGATTGTAGACTTGATTATAGCAAGATAAACCCGGTGTAGTTGTTTGTGTTTACTGTGATTGTAGACTTGATTATACCAAGATAAACCCGGTGTAGTTGTTTGTGTTTACTGTGATTGTAGACTTGATTATAGCAAGAAAGGCAAATCCTTCATAAAAAGACACGCAGTCTGTGGCCGTATGGGATATGGAAGTTTTCTTTTTACTACTTCACATTAACTTTTTTTGTGTGCATCTTTTAAATAATGATGCAGGATGGTGTCATTCCATGGTTCAACTAAATATACATTATTATTTTTCAGAATATAGCCCTATGACTTAGATCAGTCATTTTCATTTTTTCCCTTTATTTCTCTTTGTTTGATGTCAAAAATCTACATAATATTGAAGCATGATGTCATTTATTGATATAAATTAATCTGCATTTTCTTTTCAGGATAGCTCTAAATTGGGTGTTTTAATCTGTTAATTCAAATAAATTTTCCGGGGGGGGGGCATGCCCCCGGACCCTCACTAGTGTTTTGTGCCTCCGACGCTTGGCTGCGCTACGCGCGGTGCGTCATGTCCATCAAAAAATAAAGTTCAGACAATCTGGTTAAGGCTTACATTCAGGTCTGGACTCATTGATAGCGCAAAGAAAAAAAAAGGGGGGGGGGAGAGAATTGACACAAACGACAGCACGAAGAAATCAGAACAACGCAAATGAACGTTAATGGGGGGGGGGATTGCTGACGTATTGATGGTCTCAAGACATGTGCACTGCGGTTAGCTACCTGCACCAACTTAGCTTGCCAATCATAAACTGTGATTGGCCGACCCTAGTGAGGGCCAGCTATGTTCACAAAACAGGGGGGGAAAGCACGGGCACAATCAACCATTTGTAAAAATAAAAAAATAATGTTTCCGCTGAGGCTTGAACCCAGTACCTCCCGCATGTAGGGAGGACGTGATAACCACTTCCACTTCACTACGAACAACATGTTTTTCTGTGAAGGAACAACGCAAGTGAAAGCAAGAAGCATTGTCGGTCTCGAAACATGCCCACCCCCTCCTTTTTTTAAAAACCCACTTAGCTTGATTGGTCGACCCCAGCGAGGGTCATTCGTCATGCTCATTTGCACAATACTCGCTCTTGATCTTGTTCTGGTGAATGATATATCTTATACTCGATACGCCCCGCGGCGTACCATGCCCCACAAACTTGCTCATGGATAGTGTAAAGATAGGGATGAAAGAACGGACACAAACTACAGCACGAAGAAATCAAAACAACGCGAGTGAACGTCTGTGGGGGGAACCACCGACGCATTGTTGGTCTCTAGACATTCGCACTGCGGTTATCTACCTGTCCACCACCCTTCAACCCTCTAGCTTGCCAACCATAAACTCTGATTGGTCGACCCCAGCGAGGGTCATTCGTCATGCTTGTTTGCACATACTCGCTTTGGTGAATTATATATATATATATATATATACATAGATAGATGTTACAGACACCACTTCTATACAGAAGATTATTGCGTCCTACGCTTATCCATGGTATTTGTCTTGTCTTGCATTTTTATTAGAGTTGAGATAAGTCCAAACAGAATATCTTGATGAAATAGTTGCAACTGTATACTTTGGGTGTTCTATTAATAGATGCCTGCCATTAAATGACAGAGACTAAAGTAAAATCATGTGTATCCAAGTTAGGCGTCAACCGTCGTGTTCTCCCTTTCTACCGGACGTGACGTCATTTGTTAACAACAAAACACCTCATTCATGGAAATTTAGATATTTATAAATCTGGGCAAACAAACAGACAACAAGACAGACAACAAGACAGAAAAAAAGACAGGCAAGACAGACAACAAGACAGAAAATAAGACAGACAAGACAAGCAACAAAGACAGACAAAAAGACAGGCAAGATAGACAACAAGATAGACAGCAAGACAAACAACAAGACAGACAGGCAAGACAAACAAGAAGACAGACAAGAGAAACAAGAAAAACAACAAGACAGACAATAAGATATACAAGACAGAGAACTAGACGCACCCGGATTAGAGAAGCTATAATATACATTTGTCCTACTGATGAAGATAGGTCAACCCCCCCCCCACCAACACAGACCTGGATGTGCATACACACAACTAGTTACCTCTGAGCTACTGATAAAACAAGTAGACCTCGTTCACCACCAACCAGTAGACCTCGCTCACCACCAACCAGTAGACCTGCTCACCACCAACCAGTAGACCTGCTCACCACCAGGACCACCAACCAGTAGACCTCGCTCACCACCAACCAGTAGACCTGCTTACCACCAGGACCACCAACCAGTAGACCTCGCTCACCACCAACCAGTAGACCTGCTCACCACCAACCAGTAGACCTGCTCACCACCAGGACCACCAACCAGTAGACCAGCTCACCACCAGGACCACCAACCATTAGACCTGCTCACCACCAACCAGTAGACCTGCTCACGACCAACCAGTAGACCTCGCTCACCACCAACCAGTAGACCTCGCTCACCACCAACCAGTAGTCCTCGCTCACCACCAACCAGTAGACCTGCTCACCACCAACCAGTAGACCTGTTTACCACCAACCAGTAGACCTGCTCACCACCAACCAGTAGACCTGCTTACCACCAACCAGTAGACCTGCTTACCACCAACCAGTAGACCTGCTCACCACTAACCAGTAGACCTGCTCACCACCAACCAGTAGACCTGTTTACCACCAACCAGTAGACCTGCTCACCACCAACCAGTAGACCTGCTCACCACCAACCTGACATCTGCTGTCACATAACTCAACCAACTGTGAGGAGGAAGATTGGGGAAAATTTGCATTTTATGAAACATTTTACCACACTCACCCAGCTCTTCCGGTTAGAATTTTTGGGTTCTTTTTGACGGTGTTTTTTAGAGGAGGCGTTTGGATCTGAGGGTTTTCCCAAGCGTTTAAAAGTCATTGACGTCTTTGAAAACATGGTGTAAAGTAGTGTAAACAGATGATGAAAACATAATTCAGTAACAGATGAGCGGATTGGTGGGTTCTTTTGATGTTTTGTTCCAATTGTTGCTAAGTTGGTGATTGGAGAGGAGCAATTTGTTCACTGAAATAGGATGACATAGGCGTCGTTAATAGGTGAATACGTCTGACAAAGGCGGCGTTCATGGGTGTATATGTATGACAAAGGCGGTGTTCATAGGTGGGTATGTGTGACAAAGGTAGTGTTGATAGGTGTATATGTGTGACAAAAGTGGCGTACATACTGTCATTTCCAATTCTTAAGAACTAGACTAAAAATTCCCTGTCATTACTACTGCTGTAGATAACTAGACTAAGAATTCACCGCGCCCGACCCACATACAGATAATCAGATTAAAACCCAACAAAATGAGAACCGTTGCATGGTCCCTGAATGGAGTCGAGCTGAACACCATCAAGGCGTCTCAAACTGGCCAAGCCCATAACCCAGCATGCTAACCCTGCACGCCCCACGGAGCGTTAAGTTAAATCTCAAATTCCCGACTAGCGCAGTCAGTCGTCTGCTGACAGGTGTGTCGTTTGCATAACTCATCAATCATTCACCCAATCGCCGTCCGCGCACTCCCCGTGTCCAGTTGCACGTGCAGGCACGCGCATGCATTTCAACCCCAACCATCTTAATTTGTTTTCCTTACCACGACTGCACGACCCCATCATGAGCCAATCCACTACCTCTACGGTTACCTCCTCCCCCGTTATCCCCACCACCACCACCCCATCGCCGAGCCCATCCACAGTTACCTTCACCCCACCGCCGAGCTTATCCACTACCTCCACCGTTACCTCCACTACCACCCAACCCCAAGATTACAATTTCGCCCCCCCCCCTCCCACAATGTTCATTACCCACAAGGTCCTGCCCAACCCGGAAGCAGTGCTTCGATTTTAATTCCGTCCTTTGTCGACATGTGCCGACCTGTAAATAATTGATCAAGGTAAGGTCATAGGTCATGTCCAAAAAAAAAGAGAACTCCATCTCAAGTCATTCCTCGCATGATGCAAAGACTACGTCAATAGGACTACGTCAATATTACTACGTCAATAGGACTACATCAATAGGGGTACGTCAATAGGACTACGTCAATAGGGCTACGTCAATAGGACTACGTTAATAGGACCACGCCAATAGCCAATAGGGCTACGTCAATAGGACTATACAAGTAGGATTTAAATAATTTTAAACTGAATTATATACATTTTTTTAATAGTTCAGAAACAACAATACGAATACAACAAACTAATACAAAATATAAGTACACAAATATTTTATTGTTTTCTTTTATGGCATTTTTTTCCTTATTCTCTCGATCAAATATGTTCATATTTGGAATCACCATTGCATGTGAACCTATGTGTTGTTGCTTTGATGATGTTGGTATTTTGAATGCTGATGCTGACGTTTTTGCCTTATGATCAAATATGAGGCCAGAAATGCCGGGTAGGGTACCTACAAATTATTTGTGGTGACTTTAGAGTCAGTCCAGTGATGAATTCAGATGTATGGTCAGAGAACTTCAATTGTACCCGTTGAGCTCGCCGTACGGGTGGAGAGTGGGGTGGGGGTGGGTGCACCATATTTCCGCCCCTTCTCCCCTGATATCATTAATGCGCCCTCATCTATAATTCTTCCATCTATTACATTACGTCCAAGCTCGATGCGGTAATTAAACAAAGCCGTCATATCTCTATCCCAGGATGAATAATTCAATTAGCGACGCACTTAATACCCTGTATCGGCGCACTAACTGCTGTGAGGGGATAACAACAAATAAAGGGAGGCTACTCTTCCCCGTACGGCCATTGTTTATTGATGACTTTTTGTTGTTTGTTGCCGCGGTGGAAACAAAGGGAGATCACTCCCCTAACAAACGAGCAGGCTGTGGCTTATTTGACCCATAGAGGACGGGATCGATTATAATCGATGGCTGGTACCACCTCCATTTGTTGATCTGAAGTCAAAGAGTGAGCCACCGTGTCATGTCAGTGGCACTATGTCATGTCAGGGGCAGAGCCACTATTTCATGTCATGGACATTGTCACTATATCATGCCACTGACAGTGCCACTATGTCATGACACTGACATTATGTCATGTAACTGACAGTGCCACTGTGTCATGTCGCTTACAGTGCCACTATGTCATGTCACTGACAGTGCCACATTGTCATACTTCCAGCAGAGCCATCAGGGATTGTAGAAACCACACAAAAAGTGATGTAAAATATTACTGAAACAAAAAGAAACAACAAAAAAAGCAAACATCAACATATGCCTATGGTAGGAGTAGGAATTTATGCATCACCAGAACATGATACCTTTATGGTATATGGTCTTTAAATAAGGTAGGAGTAGATTGTAAACACAAAATTATTTATCAATTGTAAACATAAGTTCACTAGGAATTTTAAAACCAACGTAACTAACTAACCGTGAAGAAATACATGTATCTATATTTCTGTTCTATCAAAACCCACCAGGTGGCGCTTCTGTGGGGGCCATTTTAAAATGTCGCGATGGAAGTACAGATTTATGTGAATCATTTCATTCACCAAATCAAGTAAATTGCTTTTGGTGGTCTTCTCGTTTCCGATTCCATCAAACAGAATTAACTTGGTTTACAACGCAATCTAAACTTTTTGATCTCCAACTAACTTCTAATACCAAGGTCAACTAGAGGAACGAGCTCATAGGGTACCCAAGGGACGTCACTGCATTTCTTTTGATCGTAGAGGGCTACGAATGGGTGGTAAGTATGTATATCATCAGTCACATGGCCACGGCAATAGACAGCCTTTTATTGGTTTTTGTAGCTCAAAGAGATCAAGTGGGCGTGGCTGATGAAAAAAATGTTTTATCGGTCGCACAGTAGCGTAAAAGAAAAACATTTGTTACCCGTCGAATACAATTTAAATGAACTTATTTAATAAATTGATTCCCTTGTTGTCTGATTGCCTTGTTGTCTGATTGAATGATTGTCTCATTTTATGATTGTCTCATTGCCTGAATGCCTGATTGTCCGATTTGCCCGATTGTCTGATTACCCGATTGTCTGAGTGCCCGATTGTCTGAATGCCTGATTGCCCGTTTGGAGGATGTGAAATCAACAACTTCAAAAATGTAAACAATTTGTCTGTGGCCATTTTGACCGGGGCCATTTTGACAGGTGGCGTTTTGACCGGGACCGTTATGTCGGGGCCCGTTTGTCATTGGTCGGGGCCGTTTTGTCGGTTAACCCTATAGCAGTGATGGCAAACCTAAGGCACGCGTGCCACAGTTGGCACGCAGAGCCTCATCAGGTTTGCCACCAGTGCCCTATAGTCTATCATGAAATAAATACATCCTGTCACATACATCATGTCACATACATCCTGTCATCCAATTGAAATACATCTTTCACATACATCCTGTCATCCAATTGAAATACAACTTTCACAGACATCCTGTCATCCAATTGAAGTACACCTTTCACTGACATCCTGTCATCCAATTGAAATACACCTTTCACAGACATCTTGTCATCCAATTGAAATACACCTTTCACAGACATCTTGTCATCCAATTGAAATACACCTTTCACAGACATCCTGTCATCCAATTGAGCCCAGTAATCAAAAACTTTTCCTTCCTGTAGTACAGGGGCTGGCCTAACAGTTTGGACTCAACCTGGAAACCTTTACTTTAATGCATCTCCAGTGTTTAATAAAAATTGTATATGTTGAAAACATTTTTAATGATTGACCTTATTGCCAGAAATGGATACAGCATCCAATGTTGTCCTTGAATACATCTCGCCCTTGCCAATGACTAACCAAGAGTTCTTTCACTGTCCACCATTCCCTGGTTCCGCCAGTCGCCCCTCCCCCCCCCCACACACACATCTCATGACTAACTCACGTTTCTCTCCCATACCATCACAGGACTGCCAGACATGAGCTACCCACGACCAGTTGGTCCAACTTGGTTGTCCCGCCCACCGGGCCAAGTCGTGTTTGCCAACACTAAAGGAACGTCCATCTCCTGCACGGCCAGCGGTAGTCCCGCCCCGGAGCTGGATTGGGTAAGTTGACCCCCTTCCCTAGCACACCAAACTCCCAACCGTTCTCCAGTTGACCAATCTGGGTCAACACTTTTCTGTAAGCCACGTTGGCCAGTTCTGTCACAATATGTCACAATATGTCACAATATGTCACAATATTCCACATAATACCACAATGCCATAATTTGTCACAATATACCACAATGCCATAATTATAATATGCCACGCAATGGCCAAAAACTACTAACAGTTTATATTATTAGAAGACGCCCGGTAACTAGACGAATGGTACATGAACATTGTAGTTGTAGAGGTAGTAGTTGACCATTACAAGTCCGGTATAACTGGACGAATGATACATGAACATTGTAGTTGTAGAGGTAGTAGTTGACCATTACAAGTCCGGTATAACTGGACGAATGGTACATGAGCATTGTAGTTGTAGAGGTAGTAGTTGACCATTACAAGTCCGGTATAACTGGACGAATGGTACATGAACATTGTAGTTGTAGAGGTAGTAGTTGACCATTACAAGTCCGGTATAACTGGACGAATGGTACATGAACATTGTAGTTGTCGAGGTAGTAGTTGACCATTACAAATCCGGTATAACTGGACGAATGGTACATGAACATTGTAGTTGTAGAGGTAGTAGTTGACCATTACAAGTCTGGTATAACTGGACGAATGGTACATGAACATTGTAGTTGTAGAGGTAGTAGTTTACCATTAAAAGTCCGGTATAACTGGACGAATGGTACATGAACATTGTAGTTGTAGAGGTAGTAGTTGACCATTACAAGTCCGGTATAACTGGACGAATGGTACATGAACATTGTAGTTGTAGAGGTAGTAGTTTACCATTACAGTCCGGTATAACTGGACGAATGGTACATGAACATTGTAGTTGTAGAGGTAGTAGTTTACCATTACAAGTCCGGTATAACTGGACGAATGGTACATGAACATTGTAGTTGTAGAGGTAGTAGTTGACCATTAAAAGTCCGGTATAACTGGACGAATGGTACATGAACATTGTAGTTGTAGAGGTAGTAGTTGACCATTACAAGTCCGGTATAACTGGACGAATGGTACATGAACATTGTAGTTGTAGAGGTAGTAGTTGACCATTAAAAGTCCGGTATAACTGGACGAATGGTACATGAACATTGTAGTTGTAGAGGTAGTAGTTTACCATTACAAGTCCGGTATAACTGGACGAATGGTACATGAACATTGTAGTTGTAGAGGTAGTAGTTTACCATTACAAGTCCGGTATAACTGGACGAATGGTACATGAACATTGTAGTTGTAGAGGTAGTAGTTTACCATTACAAGTACGGTATAACTAGACGAATGGTACATGAACATTGTAGTTGTAGAGGTAGTAGTTTACCATTACAAGTCCGGTATAACTGGACGAATGGTACATGATCATTGTAGTTGTAGAGGTAGTAGTTGACCATTACAAGTCCGGTATAACTGGACGAATGGTACATGAACATTGTAGAGGTAGTATTAGAACTCTGATTTTCAGTTTTAAGGAGTCTTCTAAGTTTCTGTAGCATTAATTTTAATATAGGAATTTGACTTCTAATTTTTCAAACAAACCGGATATTACTAATCTATCTTTGAATTATAATTCTCCGCCTTTCCTAAACTGTATATAAAGTATATAAGTATAAGCTGTCGTTGTATGAAGGCAGCAGATATAAACAGATCTGCCAACCTGACAAACAAACAAACAAATCTGTATAGAGATCCGCGCGTGGAGTCGCGGCACCCCAGGCCGGGTGTTTAAGAAGTACATACTAAAAAAATATAATGTTAAATATTTACCTCCATTATCTTTTAAAAGTCTACCACAGAATATGAGACAAAAATACTAGAAATGTTTACATTACATTCAGATACACACACAACAGATTATATCAATTTTTTTGCATATGAATATGGACAGAGGCTGCATAGAGTTCAGTTTTCCAGAATCTCCCTAGTGGCCTTTTTGCACTTGTAAAAACAATGCTTTGGTCAACTGAAGTTAGCTTTGCAATTGATTTTAGGCTTTAGGTACTTATTACAATCAATTTTTAGTTAGAAAGAGTATCAGTATCAGATGTAACCATTTCTTTGACTATAATATGGCATTAAAGGGATATGTATTGACAAGATATTCATTTCTTCCAATAAGAAAGGTGGTAAATAAAACTTTCGATCTTATTACTGAAACTAAATTACCGATTACTGAAACTAAATTACCGATTCCTAAAACAAAGACATTGGTAACAGTTTGCGTTACAATATTGTCCTCATTGAACCCACCACTTTCAATAGATCATTGAGTCTGGCACAGATTGCATCATTGAACCCACCACTTTCAATAGATCATTGAGTCTGGCACAGATTGCATCATTGAACCCACCACTTTCAATAGATCATTGAGTCTGGCACAGATTGCATCATTGAACCCACCACTTTCAATAGATCATTGAGTCTGGCACAGATTGCATCAATGAACCCACCACTTTCAATAGATCATTGAGTCTGGCAGAGATTGCATCATTGACCCACCACTTTCAATAGATCATTGAGTCTGGCACAGATTGCATCATTGACCCACCACTTTCAATAGATCATTGAGTCTGGCAGAGATTGCATCATTGAACCCACCACTTTCAATAGATCATTGAGTCTGGCACAGATTGCATCATTGACCCACCACTTTCAATAGATCATTGAGTCTGGCAGAGATTGCATCATTGAACCCACCACTTTCAATAGATCATTGAGTCTGGCACAGATTGCATCATTGAACCCACCACTTTCAATAGATCATTGAGTCTGTCACAGATGCATCATTGAACCCACCACTTTCAATAGATCATTGAGTCTGGCACAGATTGCATCATTGAACCCACCACTTTCAATAGATCATTGAGTCTGGCACAGATTGCATCATTGAACCCACCACTTTCAATAGATCATTGAGTCTGTCACAGATGCATCATTGAACCCACCACTTTCAATAGATCATTGAGTCTGGCTCAGATTGCAAATGTTTCGCCACAGCCTGACGGCCCAATAAGTGAGTGATTTTCCGAATACTGCTACTGTTGCGAAAACGAGGAATGACATTTTTTAATTATTATTTTTTTAGTTAGACTAGTCTTAGTACTAGGTACAATACTATCACTCTTAATTTAGACAAGTCTTAGTACTAGTACTGTACTATCACTCTCAAGTTAGACAAGTCTTAGTACTATACTATCACTCTCAAGTTAAACAAGTCTTAGTACTAGCACTATACTATCACTCTCAAGTTAGACAAGTCTTAGTACTAGTACTATACTATCACTCTCAAGTTAGACAAGTCTTAGTACTAGTACTATACTATCAGTCTCAAGTTAGACAAGTCATAGTACTAGTACTATACTATCACTCTCAAGTTACACAAGTCTTAGTACTAGTACTATACTATCAGTCTCAAGTTAGACAAGTCTTAGTACTATACTACCACTCTCAAGTTAGACAAGTCTTAGTACTAGTACTATACTATCAGTCTCAAGTTAGACAAGTCTTAGTACTAGTACTATACTATCAGTGTATCAGTCTCAAGTTAGACAAGTCTTAGTACTATACTATCACTCTCAAGTTAGACAAGTCTTAGTACTAGTACTATACTATCACTCTCAAGCTAGACAAGTCTTTTTACTAGTACTATACTATCACTCTCAAGTTAGCCAAGTCTTAGTACTAGTACTATACTACTATCACTCTCTGACAAGTCTTAGTACTAGTATTAAAAAAAAATTATACTATCAGTATCAGTCTCTGGAAAAGATTTTTCAGTCGGTTTCCTTAAAAATATATATACTTAATTATTTTTTTTGAAGTCACAGTACAGCTCAATTATTTTTATTATCCTGGTAAAAGGAATAATTTACATTGCGATGGCCAATGAAGAAAGATTTAGAGTTTAGAGATCGCTGTTCGCTCGATAACGGAAGTGCAGGAAAAAACCAAGGAAGTGGCATCATTGAAAAAAACATCACATCCTGTCATATTCGCCTTTTATTATTATTATAATTTATTTTATTTTTTAATTAAAAAAAAATTAATAATTTTTTGGGGTCATTTTAGGATTTTTATAACGCAATGGTAAAAAAATCGGAGTATTAAAGGTCTTTTCCGAATTTCGGAATCAGGGGTAAAATATCTATATAATTCTGATAATATCGGAATAGCTGGCAGGCCTATTATAAATAAAAATTATGCTAAGTCATTTTGCCGTGAGCAGTTGTACTGTGGCACAGCTGCACAATTGTACCGCGGCACAGTTGAAACAGCACCACATGGATCGTAATCGGAGACTTCTTGAATATCATTGTAGCGCGGTTGGGGTTAGGGTTATGCAAACGTCCATTTCAATTGCTTGCTCTGCGCTAGTTAGGGCTAGAGTTATGTAAACGACCAGTTCAATTGTTTTCTCTCGATAGACTGTAGGACGGTACATAATGCAATAAAGAATTAAAATAATAATTCACCTATCTCACCTGCCATCTCCTCACCTCTCCTCCCTCCAGATTAAAGAGGATGGCAGTGCCGTTGACAACATCGCTGACCTGGTGACGGTCCTGGCCAACAACACTCTGTATTTCCATCCCTTTCAAGTGCCCAGGTTCCGGGCTGACGTACACAAGCATTCTTACCGGTGCCTGGCATCAAATGCCGGGGGCACCATTGTCAGTAGCAACGTCACGGTCAAGGCGGGTGAGTCTGCAGATGTATGTGTGTGGGGGTGCCAGATGTTTGTGTGTGGGGGTGCAAGATGTATGTGTGTGGGGTGCCAGATGTATATGTGAGTCTGCAGATGTTTGTGTGTGGGGGTGCAAGATGTATGTGTGAGTCTGCAGATGTTTGTGTGTGGGAGTGCCAGATGTATGTGTGGGGGTGCCATATGTTTGTGTGTGGGGGTGCCAGATGTTTGTGTGTTGGGGTGCCAGATGTATGTGTGTGGGGGTGCCAGATGTTTGTGTGTGGGGGTGCCAGATGTATGTGTGGGGGTGCCAGATGTATGTGTGTGGGGGTGCCAGATGTATGTGTGTGGGGGTGCCAGATTTTTGTGTGTGGGGGTGCCAGATGTTTTTGTGTGGGGGTGCCAGATGTATGTGTGTGGGGGCGCCAGAAGCGAAACTTTACAGATGTACTGAAGAGAAATTTTCCAGATGTAATGAAGAGAAACTTTACAGATGTAATGAAGAGAAACTTTACAGATGTAATGAAGAGAAACTTTACAGATGCAATGAAGAGAAACTTTACAGAAGCAATGAAGAGAAACTTTACAGATGTAATGAAGAGAAAATTTACAGATGTAATGAGGATAAACTTTACAGTTGTAATGAAAAGAAACTTTACAGATGTAATGAAGAGAAACTTTACAGATGTAATGAAGAGAAACTTTACAGATGTAATGAAGAGAAATTTTACAGATGTAATGAAGAGAAACTTTACAGATGTAATGAAGAGAAACTTTACAGTTGTAATGAAGAGAAACTTTACAGATGTAATGAAGAGAAACTTTACAGATGTAATGAAGAGAAACTTTACAGATGTAATGAAGAGAAATTTTACAGATGTAATGAAGAGAAATTTTACAGCTGTAATGAAGAGAAACTTTACAGGTGTAATGAAGAGAAACTTTACAGATGTAATGAAGAGAAACTTTACAGATTTAATGAGAATATAAAACTAAAAATGCTACCTCACTTGGTGAGACCTGTACTAGAATATGCATCTTCTGTATGTGACCCATCCACCAAAGTAAACATTGATAAATTAGAACAAATTAAAATAAGAGCTGCCAGATTCATTACTGGAGAATATTCAAAACTGACAAGAATAACACCATTAGTTAAATCATTAAACCTTGAAACACCGGAATTTAGACAAACAAAGCGCAAAATTAGTTAAAATACATAAGGTAATTAATTTTTACTTGAAAATACAACACTTCGATAATCTAATATAACCTTCAGATTGAAATAGTGATTTTAAAAATAACCACTCTTTTATGCAAGCATAAACGTATAAAAATTCTCGTTTTTCCCGTTTGGAATTCGGACGAGGTATGGGTAGCCTGGACGAGGTATGGGTAGCCTGGACGAGGTATGGGTAGCCTGGACGAGGTATGGGTAGCCTGGACGTGGTATGGGTAGCCTGGACGAGGTATGGGTAGCCTGGACGAGGTATGGGTAGCCTGGACGAGGTATGGGTAGCCTGGACGAGGTATGGGTAGCCTGGACGAGGTATGGGTAGCCTGGACGAGGTATGGGTAGCCTGGACGAGGTATGGGTAGCCTGGACGAGGTATGGGTAGCCTGGACGAGTTATGGGTAGCCTGGAGAAACCAGGAAAAACAACACTATTAATATTTAAAACTCTAATATAAATGCAAGACTAGACATACGTCATTGAGCATGTATAAGCGTAGTAAGTAGGACGCAATAGTCTTCTGTACACAAGGAGAGTCTGTAATAGATAAGATATGTGTAAATTAAAGTGTGTTAAACGACGCATGTGTGTACACTAAAGATTGTAAAAAGGTGTAGTGTGTACTAAATAGTGTATAATAAAAGGTGTGTGGTAAATGTATGTAGTAAAAGGTGTTTAGTAAAAGGTGTTTAGTAAAAGGTGTTTAGTAAAAGGTGTGTAGTAAAAGGTGTGTAGTAAAAGGTGTTTAGTAAAAGGTGTTTAGTAAAAGGTGTTTAGTAAAAGGTGTTTAGTAAAAGGTGTGTAGTCCATAAAACCAACATCCACACCGAGCCTCTGGCATTTCTACCATTGAGTAAAACCCGCATGCAGTACCACCATAGAGTTATCACCTCCTGCAGTACCATCATAGAGTATCACCTCCTGCAGTACCACCATAGAGTTATCACCTCCTGCAGTACAATCATGGAGTTATCACCTCCTGCAGTACAATGATAGAGTTATCACCTCCTGCAGTACAATCATGGAGTTATCACCTCCTGCAGTACAATCATGGAGTTATCACCTCCTGCAGTACAATCATTGATTCATCTCCTCTTCCTCCTCCTTGGTCCAGTTCCTCCGTAAACCCCCCCCCCTGTTTTTTTCTTAAACCTTTGAAGCTCTTCCCTCTCCCTCTGGTCAGAGACACAGAGTTATCTTTTCCCGAGTGTCCATCAGTTGTCCCCCCTCCCCGCTAATGGAGAGTTATCTCCGTGTCACGTCTAGTTTGTTAGTCATCTGCACCCTTCCCCCCCCCCTGCACGTGACAGTATCGAACCAATGGCATCTGATGTGAAATCAGCCACTGCCCAGCTAGCACAGTGGCAGCCACAGCTAAAAAACATGCAGGGGAAACAATCAAATGGCGTAACGCTTGTCTCAGCCTGACCTGGATTATTCACGGCCACTGGGGAAAGGGGTGGTCGGGTGGAGAACAAATGTGGGTGAGGAGGGGGGGAGAAAACTCATTTAAAAGACGGGGAGGGGAAAAGGGAAATTTGAGTTAACATCAATTCCAAGTAAATAGAAGGCGATAGATGGGAGGAATGGATGGGAGGAATGGATGGGAGGAATGGATGGGATAAATATATGAGAAGATTATTATGAGATGTAAGGTGAGTGTTGAATGACGTAAATTTGTTGGGTATATGAAATATTTTAAAAAACACATTTTCTTTCATGTTTATTGTTATATATTTGACAAAATTTACTCAATGATATCGCTATGCCCCATACCGCATGCGTAACCTATGTATGGATGCATGAATTATGGGTTAGTGACCAAAGGATGAATGACATATGGGTGAGTAACGCATGCATTAGTGACGTATGCATGAGTGACGTAAGAGGACACTTAAAGAATGATGTAACAAGAACTCGTTGACCTACGAGATAACAGCCCTATTAAGTGTTTGTTTAATACACCTCCTCCCTCCTTCTCTCCATCCCTCTCTCCCTCCCTCCCTCCATCCCTCCTTCTCTCCATCCCTCCCTCCCTCCATCCCTCCCTCCATCCATCCATCCCTCCAACCATCCATCCCTCCTTCTCTCCATCCCTCTCTCCCTCCATCCCTCCTTCTCTCCATCCCTCTCTCCATCCCTCCCTCCATCCCTCCCTCCATCCATCCCTCCATCCCTCCTTCTCTCCATACCTCTCTCCCTCCCTCCATCCCTCCCTCCATCCATCCCTCCATCCCTCTCTCCATCCTCTCTCCATCCCTCTCTCCATCCATCTCCATCCTTCCCTCCATCCATCTCTCCGTCCTCTCTCCATCTTTCCCTCCATCCCTCTCTCCATCCTCTCTCCATGCTTCCCTCCATCCTCTCTCCATCCTTCCCTCCCTCCCTCCATCCCTCCATCCCTCTCTCCATCCTTCCCTCCATCCCTCTCTCCCTCCATCCCTCTCTCCCTCCTTCCATCCCTCTCTCCATCCTTCCCTCTCTGCATCCTTCCCTCCATCCCTCTCTCCATCCTTCCCTCCCTCCCTCCCTCCCTCCATCCCTCTCTCCATCCTTCTCTCCATCCCTCCACCCCTCTCTCCATCCCTCTCTCCATCCTTCCCTCCATCCCTCTCTCCATCCTTCCCTCCATCCCTCCATCCCTCTCTCTATCCTTCCCTCCATCCCTCCATCCCTCTCTCCATCCTTTCTTCCATCCCTCCATCCCTCTCTCCATCCTTCCCTCTCTCCATCCCTCTCTCCATCCCTCTCTCCATCCTTCCCTCCATCCCTCCATCCCTCTCTCCCCCCTCCATCCCTCCCTCCACCCTCCCTCCCCACAAGCCTCTCTCAATCCTTCCGTACATCTGTCTCTCCCTCCAAACGTACATCTGTCTCTCCCTCCAAACATCCATCCATCTCTCTCCATCCCTCGCTCCATCCCTCCCTTTCTCCATCCCTCCCTTTCTCCATCCCTCCCTCTCTCCATCCCTACCTCCATCCCTCCCTCCAACCCTCTCTCCATCCCTCCCTCCCTCCCTCTCTCCATCGCTCTCTCCATCCTTCCCTTCATCCCTCTCTCCCTCCTTCCTTCGCTCTCTCCCTCCCTCCATTCCTCCCTCCCTCCCCCAAAGCCTCTCTCAATCCTTCCGTCCATCTGTCTCTCCCTCCAAACATCCATCTATCTCTCTCCATCCCTTGCTCCATCCCTCCCTTCCTCCATCCCTCCCTTCAACCCTCTCTCCATCCCTCCCTCCAACCCTCTCTCCATCCTTCCCTCCATCGCTCTCGTCATCCTCTCACTCCATCTCTCCGTCCATCCATCCATTCCCATCCCCTCATCCCTTTGTTAACAATAGATAATTACGTTTATGTAGACTTGTGTGGCCGCGTGCCCCCAAAACATACATGGGGCGCGCCCGCCACTGCTCCCTCCCACGCACCCAAACAAAGGGCCCTCTGTTCACCCTGGCAGAGGACGAGACCTGGGGTGTAGAACAATGGCACTTGTGTTAGATACAGGAAGTGAAAATTGTTTGGCCATTGGACGGGACTAGAGGATGAGGGATCATTGGGAACTACTGGGGAAACCTAAATACATATCCATTGGACATGAGTTAGTAATGAAAGACTGAGAATTTTATTGCTCAAACCAAGGGGAAATTCTCGAGTGACAGCCACATACCTTTGGTGAGCAATATAAAGAGAGGACGGTAGGAGACAGGACAGAGTCACCCACCCCAGGGTTAAGAAGATCGGAGAACGATAGCATTTGCACGGACAGTAGTAGAGCATAGGCTGTAATAGAATTGTACACTGTGTTTCTTGTGTTCAAATACTTATACGTCAGTTACTGCGTCAACCTTAGAAAATATTCAAATATATATTATACGAACTATAATCCTCAACTTACCTGCATTGCGCTAGTTGATTTATTATTCAAACTAACAATATAGCCCCCACTCGACTACACTTGTTTAATACACCTCCATCCCTTTGTTAACAATATATAATTACGTTAGTGTAAACTTGTTTAATACACCTCCATTCCTTTGTTAACAATATATAATTACGTTAGTGTAAACTTGTTTAATACACCTCCATCCCTTTGTTAACAATATATAATTACGTTAGTGTAAACTTGTTTAATACACCTCCATTCCTTTGTTAACAATAATTAATTACGTTAGTGTAAACTTGTTTAATACACCTCCATCCCTTTGTTAACAATATATAATTACGTTAGTGTAAACTTGTTTAATACACCTCCATCCCTTTGTTAACAATATATAATTACGTTAGTGTAAACTTGTTTAATACACCTCCATCCCTTTGTTAACAATATATAATTACGTTAGTGTAAACTTGTTTAATACACCTCCATTCCTTTGTTAACAATATATAATTACGTTAGTGTAAACTTGTTTAATACACCTCCATCCCTTTGTTAACAATATATAATTACGTTAGTGTAAACTTGTTTAATACACCTCCATTCCTTTGTTAACAATATATAATTACGTTAGTGTAAACTTGTTTAATACACCTCCATCCCTTTGTTAACAATATATAATTACGTTAGTGTAAACTTGTTTAATACACCTCCATTCCTTTGTTAACAATATATAATTACGTTAGTGTAAACTTGTTTAATACACCTCCATCCCTTTGTTAACAATAATTAATTCCGTTAGTGTAAACTTGTTTAATACACCTCCATCCCTTTGTTAACAATATATTATTACGTTAGTGTAAACTTGTTTAATACACCTCCATCCCTTTGTTAACAATATATAATTACGTTAGTGTAAACTTGTTTAATACACCTCCATCCCTTTGTTAACAATAATTAATTACGTTAGTGTAAACTTGTTTAATACACCTCCATTCCTTTGTTAACAATAATTAATTACGTTAGTGTAAACTTGTTTAATACACCTCCATTCCTTTGTTAACAATAATTAATTACGTTAGTGTAAACTTGTTTAATACACCTCCATCCCTTTGTTAACAATATATAATTACGTAAGTGTAAACTTGTTTAATACACCTCCATTCCTTTGTTAACAATATATAATTACGTTAGTGTAAACTTGTTTAATACACCTCCATCCCTTTGTTAACAATATATAATTACGTTAGTGTAAACTTGTTTAATACACCTCCATCCCTTTGTTAACAATATATAATTACGTTAGTGTAAACTTATTTAATACACCTCCATCCCTTTGTTAACAATAATTAATTACGTTAGTGTAAACTTGTTTAATACACCTCCATTCCTTTGTTAACAATAATTAATTACGTTAGTGTAAACTTGTTTAATACACCTCCATCCCTTTGTTAACAATGTATAATTACGTTAGTGTAAACTTGTTTAATACACATCCATCCCTTTGTTAACAATATATAATTACGTTAGTGTAAACTTGTTTAATACACCTCCATCCCTTTGTTAACAATGTATAATTACGTTAGTGTAAACTTGTTTAATACACCTCCATCCCTTTGTTAACAATGTATAATTACGTTAGTGTAATTTTGTTTAATACACCTCCATCCCTTTGTTAACAATGTATAATTACGTTAGTGTAAACTTGTTTAATACACCTCCATCCCTTTGTTAACAATAATTAATTACGTTAGTGTAAACTTGTTTAATACACCTCCATCCCTTTGTTAACAATGTATAATTACGTTAGTGTAAACTTGTTTAATACACCTCCATCCCTTTGTTAACAATGTATAATTACGTTAGTGTAAACTTGTTTAATACACCTCCATCCCTTTGTTAACAATGTATAATTACGTTAGTGTAAACTTGTTTAATACACCTCCATCCCTTTGTTAACAATGTATAATTACGTTAGTGTAAACTTGTTTAATACACCTCCATCCCTTTGTTAACAATGTATAATTACGTTAGTGTAAACTTGTTTAATACACCTCCATCCCTTTGTTAACAATGTATAATTACGTTAGTGTAAACTTGTTTAATACACCTCCATCCCTTTGTTAACAATAATTAATTACGTTAGTGTAAACTTGTTTAATACACCTCCATCCCTTTGTTAACAATGTATAATTACGTTAGTGTAAACTTGTTTAATACACCTCCATCCCTTTGTTAACAATAATTAATTACGTTAGTGTAAACTTGTTTAATACACCTCCATCCCTTTGTTAACAATAATTAATTACGTTAGTGTAAACTTGTTTAATACACCTCCATCCCTTTGTTAACAATAATTAATTACGTTAGTGTAAACTTGTTTAATACACCTCCATCCCTTTGTTAACCATAATTAATTACGTTAGTGTAAACTTGTTTAATACACCTCCATCCCTTTGTTAACAATAATTAATTACGTTAGTGTAAACTTGTTTAATACACCTCCATCCCTTTGTTAACAATAATTAATTACGTTAGTGTAAACTTGTTTAATACACCTCCATCCCTTTGTTAACAATAATTAATTACGTTAGTGTAAACTTGTTTAATACACCTCCATCCCTTTGTTAACAATAATTAATTACGTTAGTGTAAGCTTGTTTAATACACCTCCATCCCTTTGTTAACAATAATTAATTACGTTAGTGTAAACTTTTTTAATACACCTCCATCCCTTTGTTAACAATAATTAATTACGTTAGTGTAAACTTGTTTAATACACCTCCATCCCTTTGTTAACAATAATTAATTACGTTAGTGTAAACTTGTTTAATACACCTCCATCCCTTTGTTAACAATATATAATTACGTTAGTGTAAACTTGTTTAATACACCTCCATCCCTTTGTTAACAATAATTAATTACGTTAGTGTAAACTTGTTTAATACACCTCCATCCCTTTGTTAACAATATATAATTACTTTAATATAAACAAATGTTAGATGTAAGAGATTATTTGAAAAGCGTCGTGACGTCATGGTGGGACTGACATTGAATATCATCTTTTTTAGTTTATCCACGTCATCTACCGTGGCATGAAGGTGGCACTGACATTGAATAACATCTTTTGAGCTTATCCACGTCATCTGCCGTGGCATCATGGTGGCACTGACATGGAATAACATCTTTTGAGTTTATCCACGTCATCTACCGTGGCATCATGGTGGCACTGACATTGAATAACATCTTTTGAGTTTATCCACGTCATCTAACGTGGCATCATGGTGGCACTGACATTGAATAACATCTTTTGAGTTTATCCACGTCATCTACCGTGGCATCATGGTGGCACTGACATTGAATAACATCTTTTGAGTTTATCCACGTCATCTACCGTGGCATCATGGTGGCACTGACATTGAATAACATCTTTTGAGTTTATCCACGACTCTATCGAAGCGTTTAAACACGTTTTAAAGGGGGGGGGGCAATGGTTTAAAAATAATGGAAATTTTCCAAAATGTGACCTTACAGAAGAGGATGAGGTGACCGCGGCCATTAACACGTTCACTGTGACCTTATCTGTGTGACATAATCTGTCTTCAAGGTCATGTTTGGAGTATTCTGGGAATCTGACGTGAATGAGTCTCAAAAAATATTTGAAAAAACATCGACCCGATCTTTTAATAACGAAAAAATGGGCGAGGGCGGGGGCGAGGGCGGGGGAGAGAGGGATGGAGGGAAAGATGGAGAGAGGATGGAGAGATGGATGGAGGGAAAGATGGAGACATGGATGGAGAGAGGGATGGAGAGAAGGATGGAGAGAAGGATGGAGAGAAGGATGGAGAGAGGGATGGAGGGATGGATGGAGGAAAATTTGTCAAATATGTGTATAATCAACTGTCACATGTGTGTATAATCAACTGTCACATTTGTGTATAATCAACTGTCACATTTGTGTATATTCAACTTTCACATTTGTGTATAATCAACTGTCACATTTGTGTATATTCAACTGTCACATTTGTGTATAATCAACTGTCACATTTGTGTACATTCAACTGTCACATTTGTGTATAATCAACTGTCCCATTTGTGTATAATCAACTGTCACATTTGTGTATAATCAACTGTCACATTTGTGTATAATCAACTGTCACATTTGTGTATAATCAACTGTCACATTTGTGTATAATTAACACACTCCGCTCTTTTAACCCTGAGAGAACAAAAGTTTTGTGTACGTATCCTATACTCTCGTGTTTGCTTACCCCGACTTCTGGTCGCTTTGAGTGGAATGGCCGTGATCACGTGGCCATCCGTTAGGGTCAGGGTTAGACTGCTGGTCACTTTGAGTGGAATGGCCGTGATCACGTGGCCACCCGTTAGGGTCAGGGTTAGACTGCTGGTCACTTTGAGTGGAATGGCCGTGATCACGTGGCCACCCGTTAGGGTCAGGGTTAGACTGCTGGTCACTTTGAGTGGAATGGCCGTGATCACGTGGCCACCCGTTAGGGTCAGGGTTAGACTGCTGGTCACTTTGAGTGGAATGGCCGTGATCACGTGGCCACCCGTTAGGGTCAGGGTTAGACTGCTGGTCACTTTGAGTGGAATGGCCGTGATCACGTGGCCACCCGTTAGGGTCAGGGTTAGACTGCTGGTCACTTTGAGTGGAATGGCCGTGATCACTTGGTCACCCGAATGACGTCATTTAATATGGCGATGCATGTATCATTACGGTGACCTACTTTAGAGAACGTCACTGGCAAAGGATCTCTCCATTAGCCTGCCGGGAAAAACTTGGAAAAGGAGGTCGGGCGGGGGAGGGGAGGTGGACACAATATTTTTGTCCCCTGCGGACGGTAATAAAAGAGTGTTTTTTTTTAAATTTCGCGGAGCTGGAAGGAAACCTCCAGAGGAAATGACAACTTCACTTCCGGACATGCGCACAGTTACAGTTCCATACATCACACACGACGGTAGTAATTGATTTTGCATGACGATAGAGGAGGAAAATTGAAACTTTGCTGAGGGTCATGAGAGGGAGAGAGGAAGGAAGGCAGGGGAGAGAGTAAAAATGGGAGGGTAAGGATGGCGAAGAATGTTGTTTTTACGTGCAACAACTTTAATGTGTGTACATTGACCAATGTGTACAATGTGTTACACCACGGTACACATCAGGCCCATGTGTACAATGTTGTACAGAACGGTACACATCAGGCCAATGTGTACAATGATGTACACCAAGTACACATCAGGCCAATGTGTACAATGTTGTACAGAAAGGTACACATCAGGCCATGCGTACAATGTGTACACCATGGTACACATCAGGCCAATTTGTACAATGTTGTACACCACGTACACATCAGGCCAATGTGTACAGTGTTGTACACCAAGTACACATCAGACCAATGTGTACAATGTTGTACATCACGTACACATCTGGCCAATGTGTACAATGTTGTACACCAAGTACACATCAGGCCAATGTGTACAATGTTGTACACCACGTACACATCAGGCCAATGTGTACAATGTTGTACACCACGTACACATTAGGCCAATGTGAACAATGTTGTACACCAAGTACATATCAGGCCAATGTGTACACTGTTGTATACCACGTACACATCAGACCAATGTGTACAATGTTGTACACCACGTACACATCAGGCCAATGTGTACAATGTTGTACACCAAGTACACATCAGGCCAATGTGTACAATTTTGTACACCACGTACACATCAGGCCAATGTGTACAATGTTGTACACCAAGTACACATCAGGCCAATGTGTACAATGTTGTACACCACGTACACATCAGGCCAATGTGTACAATGTTGTACACCACGTACACATCAGGCCATGCGTACAATGGTGTACACCACGGTAAACATCAGGCCAATGTGTACAACGTTGTACACCACGGTACACATCAGGCCAATGTGTACAATGGTGTACACAAATTACACATAAGGCCACTAGATCCTCAATGAGAGTGGCATCAAAATATAAATCTATATAATTAATCCCATTTAAATAAGAAACAACTAAAAAATATCGATTCTTCTATTTTCAATTTTATCAATTTAAAAGTTTTTGTTGAATATTAGTTGTGTTTTTCTTGGTTTTTTTTGTTGTTTATATCTTTTTTATTTGTAACAAAACAATTTCCTCCATTAATTTCGATACCCCACCAAGTCTAAGTCAAAAAAGTCTATGTCAACAAAGTTTAAGTCAACCAAGTCTAAGTCAACAAAGTCCAAGTCAATAAAGTCAAAGTCAACAAAGTCTAAGTCCATCAATTGATCGAATCATCGTAGCTTGCGCCCCCCACCCCCACACCGACCACAAAATAGACAGCTCATTAATCCGCCTCTTATCATTATTTTCTCCTCTATAAAAATATTTATCTCCCTGAAATGATTATGCACCCTCTCTGGTGCACTCCATCAACCTCTCTGGTGCACTCCATCAACCTCTCTGGTGCACTCCATCAACCTCTCTGGTGCACTCCATCAACCTCTCTGGTGCACTCCATCAACCTCTCTGGTGCACTCCATCAACCTCTCTGGTGCACTCTATCAACCTCTCTGGTGCACTCCATCAACCTCTCTGATGCACTCCATCAACCTCTCTGGTGCACTCCATCAACCTCTCTGGTGCACTCCATCAACCTCTCTGCTGCACTCCGTCAACCTCTCTGGTGCACTCCATCAACCTCTCTGCTGCACTCCATCAACCTCTCTGGTGCACTCCATCAACCTCTCTGCTGCACTCCATCAACCTCTCTGGTGCACTCCATCATAACTAACTAAAAGCCCCCCCCCCTCACTCCCCAAACCCTCTCAATAAATTCCTGGCTGATTCCTTCATTGAATTAACTGAGGCCATGGTTTAATGAAAATATATAGCATGCTGGGATTGATATTATATAGCATGCTGGGATTGATATTATATAGCACGCTGGGATTGATATTATATAGCATGCTGGGATTGATATTATATAGCACGCTGGGATTGATATTATATAGCACTCTGAGATTGATATTATATAGCACTCTGAGATTGATATTATATAGTACGCTGGGATTGATATTATATAGCATGCTGGGATTGATATTATATAGCACGCTGGGATTGATATTATATAGCACTCTGAGATTGATATTATATAGTACGCTGGGATTGATATTATATAGCACTCTGAGATTGATATTATATAGCACTCTGAGATTGATATTATATAGCACTCTGAGATTGATATTATATAGCATGCTGGGATTGATATTATATAGCACGCTGGGATTGATATTATATAGCATGCTGGGATTGATATTATATAGTACGCTGGGATTGATATTATATAGCATGCTGGGATTGATATTATATAGCACTCTGAGATTGATATTATATAGCACTCTGAGATTGATATTATATAGCATGCTGGGATTGATATTATATAGCATGCTGGGATTGATATTATATAGTACGCTGGGATTGATATTATATAGCACTCTGAGATTGATATTATATAGCACTCTGAGATTGATATTATATAGCATGCTGGGATTGATATTATATAGCATGCTGGGATTGATATTATATAGCACTCTGAGATTGATATTCTATAGCACTCTGAGATTGATATTATATAGCATGCTGGGATTGATATTATATAGCACGCTGGGATTGATATTATATAGCACGCTGGGATTGATATTATATAGCACGCTGGGATTGATATTATATAGCACGCTGGGATTGATATTATATAGCACTCTGAGATTGATATTATATAGCATGCTGGGATTGATATTATATAGTACGCTGGGATTGATATTATATAGCATGCTGGGATTGATATTATATATCACTCTGAGATTGATATTATATAGCATGCTGGGATTGATATTATATAGCACTCTGAGATTGATATTATATAGCACGCTGGGATTGATATTATATAGCACTCTGAGATTGATATTATATAGCATGCTGGGATTGATATTATATAGCACTCTGAGATTGATATTATATAGCATGCTGGGATTGATATTATATAGCACTCTGAGATTGATATTATATAGCACTCTGAGATTGATATTATATAGCATGCTGGGATTGATATTATATAGCACTCTGAGATTGATATTATATAGCATGCTGGGATTGATATTATATAGCACGCTGGGATTGATATTATATAGCACTCTGAGATTGATATTATATAGCACTCTGAGATTGATATTATATAGCACTCTGAGATTGATATTATATAGCATGCTGGGATTGATATTATATAGCACGCTGGGATTGATATTATATAGCACTCTGAGATTGATATTATATAGCACTCTGAGATTGATATTATATAGTACGCTGGGATTGATATTATATAGCACTCTGAGATTGATATTATATAGAACGCTGGGATTGATATTATATAGCATGCTGGGATTGATATTATATAGCACTCTGAGATTGATATTATATAGAACGCTGGGATTGATATTATATAGCACGCTGGGATTGATATTATATAGCACTCTGAGATTGATATTATATAGCACGCTGGGATTGATATTATATAGCACTCTGAGATTGATATTATATAGCATGCTGGGATTGATATTATATAGCATGCTGGGATTGATATTATATAGCACTCTGAGATTGATATTATATAGCACTCTGAGATTGATATTATATAGCACTCTGAGATTGATATTATATAGCACTCTGGGATTGATATTATATAGCATGCTGGGATTGATATTATATAGCACTCTGGGATTGATATTATATAGCACGCTGGGATTGATATTATATAGCACTCTGAGATTGATATTATATAGCACGCTGGGATTGATATTATATAGCATGCTGGGATTGATATTATATAGCACTCTGGGATTGATATTATATAGCACGCTGGGATTGATATTATATAGCACTCTGAGATTGATATTATATAGCACGCTGGGATTGATATTATATAGTACGCTGGGATTGATATTATATAGCACGCTGAGATTGATATTATATAGTACGCTGGGATTGCTATTATATAGTACGCTGGGATTGATATTATATAGCACTCTGGGATTGATATTATATAGTACGCTGTGATTGCTATTATATAGTACGCTGGGATTGATATTCACAGGGAAGGAAAGGTGCATACGGAGGAAGAGGATATTTAAATAAAGAGTGAACACGAAAAGAATGAGAGTCCTAGAACTGAAGGTATCTATAGCCCTAGAACTGAAGGTATCTAGAATCCTAGAGCTGAAGGTATCTAGAGCCTTAGAACTGAAGGTATCTAGAATCCTAGAACTGAAGGTATCTAAAGCCATAGAACTGAAGGTATCTAAAGCCATAGAACTGAAGGTAGATCGTCCTAGAACTGAAGATAAGTAGAGCCCTAGAACTGAAGGTATCTAGAGCCCTAGAACTGAAGGTATCTAGAGCCTTAGAACTGAAGGTATCTAGAATCCTAGAACTGAAGGTATCTAGAGTCTAGAGTCTATAACTGAAAACATCTAGAGCCTTAGAACTGAAGTTATATAGAGTTCTAGAACTGAAGGTATCTAGAGCAATAGAACGGAAGGTATCTAGAGCCCTAATACTGAAGGTATCTAGAGCCATAGAACTGAAGGTATCTAGAGTCCTAGAGCTGAAGGTATCTAGAGCCCTAGAACTGAAGGTATCTAGAGCAATAGAACTGAAGGTATCTAGAGCAATAGAACTTAAGATATCTAGAGCAATAGAACTGAGGGTATCTAGACCCCTAGAACTGAGGGTATCTAGACCCCTAGAACTGAAGGTATCTAGAGCCCTAGAACTGAAGGTATCTAGAGCAATAGAACTGAAGGTATCTAGAGTCCTAGAACTGAAAGTATTTATAGCAATAGAACTGAAGGTAACCATAGCAATAGAAATGTATCAGCAATAGAACTGAAGATATCTAGAGCCCTAGAACTGAAGATATCTAGAGCCCTAGAACTGAAAGTATCTAGAGCAATAGAACTTAAGGTATCTAGAGCCATAGAACTGAAAGTATCTAGAGCAATGGAACTGAAGTTATCTAGAGCCCTAGAACTGAAGGTATCTAGAGCAATAGAACTGAAGGTATCTAGAGCCCTAATAGTGAAGGTATCTAGAGCCCTAATACTGAAGGTATCTAGAGCAATAAAACTTAAGGTATCTAGAGCCCTAGAGCTGAACTTTTTTGAACATAAAAAATACAAATAAAATATTGAAAATTTTAAGAGTGGAGGGGTGAGAAAGTGTTCGCCCATGTTAATGATGTCACATGATCGGTGTTAGCCAATCAGAGGCCGTGTAACGTCAGAGCTTACGCGCGTTATTTTGGGAGTCGTCTGACCTTGGCTTATCACGTGATTCAAGATGATAACATTAAAGAGAAGGAGGAGAAGGTGATAAAAAGAACGGTTTAAAAGATGGATGGAATTAAAAGGGGATTTAAGGAAAGCGTGAAGGCTAGGAAAGGAAAGAATATTTTGGGGTGTGGGTGTGTAATTGGGGAATTTAGGGAATGGGGAGGGGGATACAGGGAATGGGGAGGGGGAATACAGGGAATGGGGAGGTGGGATACAGGGAATGGGGAGGGGGGATATAGGGAATGGGGAGGGGGGATACAGGGAATGGGGAGGGGGGATACAGGGGAGGGGGGATACAATAAATGGGGAGGGGGATCCAGGGAATGGGGAGGGGGGATACAGGGAATGGGGAGGGGGATACAAGGAATGGGGAGGTGGGATACAGGGAATGGGGAGGTGGTATACAGGGAATGGGGAGGTCGGATACAGGGAATGGGGAGGTGGTATACAGGGAATGGGGAGGTCGGATACAGGGAATGGGGAGGGGGATACAGGGAATTGGGGAGGGGGATACAAGGGAGGGGGAGGGGGGAGGGGGATACAGGGAATGGGGAGGGGGATACAGGGGAGGGGGGATACAGGGAATTGGGAGGAGGGATACAGGGAATGGGGAGGGGGATACAGGGAATGGTGAGGGGGGATATAATAAATGGGGAGGGGGATACAGGGAATGGGGAGGGGGATACAGGGAATGGGGAGGTGGGATACAGGGAATGGGGAGGGGGATACAGGGAATGGGGAGGGGGGATACAATAAATGGGGAGGGGGATACAATAAATGGGGAGGGGGATACAGGGAATGGGGAGGGGGATACAGGGAATGGGGAGGTGGGATACAAGGAATGGGGAGGTGGGATAGATGGGAGTGGGATGCAGGGAATGGGGAGGGTGGCTACAGTGAAGAAATTTGATAGAAATGTGGGACATACTTTAATACATGTCGTGACATACATCAATACGTGTCGTGACATACATCAATACGTGTCTTTTTTATAACTGAAACACAATGAAAGACGAGAGAGACACACACACAGAGAGAAAGAGAGAGATTCGGATAGAGAGAGAGCGAAAGAGCAACATAGAGAGCGAGAGAGATAAAGAGGGAGAGAGACAGAGAGAGATAAAGAAAAATAGAGAGACAGAGAGAGTTAGAGAAATAAAGAGAGAGAGAGACAGACAGACAGAGACGTAATGTTTATATCTTTTGGGCACTATATTTTCCATAAAATTTAACATACAATGACAAAATATCCTAAAACTAACTTTAGCCTTAATGAACAACGCGCACTATAAACAAATAAAACTAAAATAAAAAATTACTTACCAGTGCGATGACCCATCAAAGAAACTAGAATATATTTCTCAACGGAACAAATCTGTTTACTCTCAATAAAATTCATATAATTTTTTTTATTTCCTAACAAAATTTCTTGGAGGATGTTTTGTTTGTTTGTGTTCCTAGATTTAGAAACAAACTCAAAATAGACCCAAAGAATGTATTTGTATTTACCCCCTATTGTGCCCGACGAACGCATAATTATGCATGCTAAGGACAGTTGTCACTGGTGAGACAGTGAGATCCACTGCAAAAGCACAGTGCTTATAATCACTGGTGAGACAGTGAGACCCACTGCTGCAGCACAGTGCAGATAGATAATCACCGGTGAGACTGTGATATTCAATGGTGAGACTGTGATATTCAATGGTGAGACAGCAGATAATCACTGGTGAGACTGTGATATTCAATGGTGAGACAGCAGATAATTACTGGTGAGACTGTGATATTCAATGGCGAGACAGCAGATAATCACTGGTGAGACTGTGATATTCAATGGTGAGACAGCAGATAATCACCGGTGAGACTGTGATATTCAATGGTGATACAGCAGATAATCACTGGTGAGACTGTGATATTCAATGGTGAGACAGCAAATAATCACTGGTGAGACTCTGAGACCCACTGCTGCAGCACAGTGCAGATAATCAATACTATTTAGTTGTCAACTTTAATTAGCAACAACCTCGAGTGGCTCAGTTCATCATATTTTTGTCTTGTTTATTTTGTTTGGTTGGCTAGTAGTAACCTATTTACCTCTAACACTCGGAACCATTCGATCGTTTAATTTGTATTGTTTGTTGGTCGTAACGTCTTTACCTCTAACACTCGGAACCATTCGATCGTTTAATTTGTATTGTTTGTTGGTCGTAACGTCTTTACCTCTAACACTCGGAACCATTCGATTGTTTATCCCCCTTATTATTATCTACAAGGGGCGCCCGCCCGGGTGGTAAGGGTGAGCGCCCGCCCGGGTGGTAAGGGTTGAGCGCCCGCCCGGGTGGTAAGGGTTGAGCGTTCGCCCGTGCGGAAACCATTAAAAAAAGGTATATACAGAGAGTATAGAGCTGTCTGCATTAACACAAGCTACGCACTTCAGGTTAAATTTGTTCGGACTTTTCACCACCTCACGGCGACGCCCAATAAATAAGTATTGTATAATTATAAACATATTTTTGTTCACTTTTTCAACTAAACAAAACGTATAAAGGAAATGAACCTAAGTATAAAGGAAATAAACCAACGTATAATGGAAATAAACCAACGTATAAAGGAAATAGACCAACGTATAAAGGAAATAGACCAACGTATAATGGAAATAAACCAACGTATAAAGGAAATAGACCAACGTATAAAGGAAATAGACCAATTTACAAATAGACCCCAATTTAATATATTGATTTATCTTTTCTAAAAGAAAACTACATTCCATTTTTTAATTTTCAACGTTACCTATTCCATTTTATTAGTTCAACTTAACCTATTCCATTTCAGTGTGAGTCAGCCTAACCTATTTCATTAGGTCAAATTAACCTATTCCATTTTATTAGGTGTTAGAGCAATGATAAACGTTAAAGCAATGATAGGCGTTAGAGCAATGATAAACGTTAAAGCAATGACAGGCGTTAGAGCAATGATAAACGTTAAAGCAATGATAGGCGTTAGAGCAATGATAAGCGTTAGAGCAATGATAAACGTTAAAGTAATGATATATGTTAAAGCAATGATAAAAGTTGATGCAATGATTGGCGTTAGTGCAAAGCAATGATAAGCGCATAAGAAATGATAATCAGTAAATAAATGATAAGCATTGTTTTATTTCCTTATATTGTATCATCGTCTGCACTGATCTGTTAAATGTTTGAAATCCTGTCAACACAGCAGATAACACATAACAAAACACATAACACAACACAGCAGATAACACATAACAAAACACATAGCTAAAATACACAACACAGCAGATAACACATATCAAAACACATAACAAAACACATAACACAACACAGCAGATAACACATAATACAACACATCAGACAACACATAATACAACACAGCAGACAACACATAACACAACACATAACAGCAGATGTTCGTTCGTCCGTCGATACGACGAGGACCACTCTAGTCATCCGAGGGTTGTCTGTGCGTGCGCAGATGGCTGATGAGGCCGATCCTTGCACGGAAGGTTCGGGAACAGAAGGGACAAGGGACGAGTGGGACATCTCCTGGAGGGTTGACAGCATGGGCCTTTCGGGCTTGCCTCTTCTTTTCTGCGGCGGTGATCTGGTTTGCCTCGCATAACCTGGCACATTCGTGGATGGAAGAGCGCCAGGTGGATCGGTCCATTGCAGCTCGTTCCCACGTGTCTGGATTGATGGCAAACGCTTTCATTGAGGCTTTCAGTGTGTCTTTGAAGCGTTTCTTTTGCCCACCGTGGGACCGCTGGCCATACTGGAGCTCACCATAGAAGATTCTCTTTGGCAGTCTCTCGTCTGGCATTCGGACAACGTGCCTTGACCTCCTGGGTCTGCATCAGGAGGGTGAAGATGCTGGGGAGACCTGCCTTGGTCAGTACCACTGTGTCTGGAATTTTGTTCTGCCACTTTATGCCGAGAATCTTCCTGAGGCTTGTTATATGAAAGTGGTTAAGCTTTCTTGCATGGCGCTGATAAACAGTCCAAGTTTCACAAGCATATAGCAGTGTGGGGAGCACCACTGCCCTGTACACTTTCAGCTTGGTCTGGATGGTAATGCCTCTTCTATTCCAGACATTAGGGTACAACCTGCCCAAAGTGGAGCTGGCTCTGGCAATTCTGACGTTCACTTCGTCATCGATGGTGACATTTTGAGACAGTGAGCTGCCTAGGTATGTGAACCGGTGCACTGTGTTGAGTCTCTGGCCGTTGACAGTGATGATGGGCTCTACGTAGCGCCTTCCAGGCGCGGGCTGGTGGAGGACCTCAGTCTTCTTAGTGTTGATTGTCAGACCAAAGTTTGTGCAGGCGCTGGAGAACAGGTTTACACTGCGTTGCATGTCGGCTTCTGAGACAGCGTTTAGGGCACAGTCATCAGCAAACAGCAGGTCTCTGATGATGTCTGTCACAACCTTGGTTTTTGCCTGGAGCCTCCAAAGGTTGAACAGCTTGCAATCTGTGCGGTATCTCAGGTTGACACCAACATCCTCGTCTCTGAATGCCTCTGTCAGCATGGCGGAAAACATGAGGCTAAACAGTGTTGTTGCCAGGAAGCAGCCCTGCTTGACCCCGTTTGTGACTGGGAAAGGATCAGAAAACTCCCCGATGTCCTGGACTCTGGCCTGCATGCCCTCATGGAATTGTCTCACCAAGACGATGAATTTCCTTGGGCAACGGTACTTGGCCACGATCTTCCACAGACCTTCTCAGCCAACTGTGTCAAAAGCATTGGTCAGGTCGACATAGGTGGAGAACAGGTCGAAGTTCTGCTCCTGACATTTCTCTTGCAGCTGCCTGGCAGAGAACACCATGTCGATGGTTCCTCGCTCTTTTCGGAATCCACACTGACTTTCAGGCGGGAGTCCTTGGTCAAGGTGGACTGTGAGGCGGTTGAGCAGGATTCTGGCAAGGATCTTTCCTGCGATAGAAAGCAGGGATATGCCTCTGTGGTTGTCACAAGCCTGTCTACTTCCTTTTCGCTTATATAGATGTATGATGGTGGCATCTTTGAAGTCCTGCGGTATCGTCTCTTGCTGCCATATTAAGAGAAACAGCTGGTGGAGCCTTTCAGTCAGGGCTGTTCCCCCATCCTTGTAGACCTCAGCTGGTATGGCGTCAGAACCAGGTGCTTTGCCACTGGAGAGAAGATAGATTGCTTTCTGGGTCTCGAGCAAGGTGGGGGGGGGGTCATCCAGTGCTTTGTTTGTGGACACTTGGGGTAGACGATTGATGGCTTCGTCGTTGATTGTCGAAGGGCGATTTATGACGTCATCGAAATGTTCGACCCATGTCTCCAAGATCTTCTCTTTGTCTGTGATGAGAGTGTTACCGTCTGCGCTGAGGAGGGGGTCTGATCCTGAGGGCGTGGGGGCATATACTAGTTTCAAGGCGTCGTAGAAGTTTTTATAATCACGCCTGTCTGCATAACCTTGGATCTCGTCAGCTTTTGTTGCCGAGCCAATCGTACTGCATCTGACGGAGCTTCTGCTGAACAGTCTTGCGTATGTTGTTGAGTGCATCTCTCCTTTCCATGGACTTGGGGTTATTGAGGTAAGCTTGGTGAAGGTGGTGTTTCTCATCCAATAACTGGTTGGTGTCTTCGGAGTTCTCATCGAACCAGTCCTTATGTTTCCTGGTCTGGGGCCACAGGGTCTCTGTAGCTGTGGTGTAAATCAGCTCTCTGAGTGATGCCCAGTCTGTCTCCACGCTCTGGTTTCCCGAAGAGGTGGATTTCAAGCACTTTTCCAGAGCATCTACAAAAGACTGTTTGCAGCTGTCGGTATTCAGTTTGGCAATATTAAGCCGTTTCGGGGCCTTCTTCCCTTGCGGGCGTCGTTTAGGCTGAATGCGGATGTTGAGTTTGGTGATGATGAGGCGGTGGTCTGTCCAGCATTCAGCGCCGCACATGGACTTGGTCACTCGTACATCCTGCCTGTCCCTCTTCCTCACGATGACGTAGTCAATAAGATGCCAGTGCTTCGAGCGGGGCTGCATCCATGACGTCCGGTTACAGGTTGGGAGGCGGAAGATCGTGTTGGTGATCAGCAGTTCAAGTTCAGCGCAGGTCTGGAGTAAAAGAAGACCGTTGCTGTTGCATTGACCCACTCCTTGGTGTGCAAGGACTCCTTCCCAGGCAACGTTGTCCTTGCCAACTCTTGCGTTGAAGTCACCTAGCAAGATGAGTTTGTCCGCCTTTGGAACACAGCAGATAATACATAGCACAACACATAATACAACACAGCAGATAACACATAATACAACACACCAGATTACACATAACACAACACATAATACAACGCAGCAGATAACACATAATACAACACAGCAGATAACACATAACAAAACACATAACACAACACATCAGTTAACACATAACAAAACACATAAAACAACACATAATACAACGCAGCAGATAACAAATTATGCAACACATAACACAATACATAATGTTTGAAATTCTGTCAACACAACAGATAACAAAACACATAACACAACACATCAGATAACACATAATACAACACAGCATATAACACATAACACAACACATAATACAACACATCCAATTACACATAACACAACACAGCAGATAACATATAACACAACACAGCAGATAACACATAATACAACACATAACCTATAATAAAACATATAACACAAAATGCCTAATACAAAACAAATAATACATAACACATGACACATAATACTTAACACACATCACATAGCACACACCACATAATTAAAAAAACATAATACATAGCACAACCCATAACACAACATAGCACACAGCACCAAATACATACCACATAATACACAAACACGATACATAACGCATAATGCATTAAAAACACACTGCTTAACTCATGCAACACAACGCTTTATACACAACATAACACACACAACGCTTTATACACAACATAAAACACACAACATAAAACACACGACATAAAACACTAACACAACTTAAAACACACAACGCTTTATACACAACATAAAACACACGACATAAAACACAAACACAACTTAAAACACCCAACGCTTTATACACAACATAAAACACACAACGCTTTATACACAACATAAAACACACAACGCTTTATATACAACATAAAACACACAACATAAAACACACAACGCTTTATACACAACATAAAACACACAACGCTTTATACACAACATAAAACACACAACACTTTATACACAACATAAAACACACAACGCTTTATATACAACATAAAACACACAACATAAAACACACAACGCTTTATACACAACATAAAACACACAACGCTTTATACACAACATAAAACACACAACGCTTTATACACAACATAAAACACACAACGCTTTATACACAACATAAAACACACAACGCTTTATATACAACATAAAACACACAACATAAAACACACAACATAAAACACACAACATAAAACACACAACGCTTTATACACAACATAAAACACACAACACTTTATACACAACATAAAACACACAACGCTTTATACACAACATAAAACACACAACGCTTTTATAAGAATGGCTAAATCCCTGGAGAGCCCATTGTACTAAAGTCCTTTTATCTCCATGATGCCGTTATGAGGATTTAGCTCCGCGTGTATTAGCTCCACGTGTATTAGCTCCACCAGGCGCTCATTACCGCATGTACTCTTTGTGTGTGTGTGTTCGTGAGACATTGTGGAGGGGTTGTGGGTCCAAACGATGTTAGCCAACGTTGTATTTTCCTCTTTTTATTTATTCGTTATATTAATTAACATTCTTTCGTTGAGTTTTCATGAGAGAACTTTTAAAAAAATTAAATAAGTAAAAACATTCAAGAAAAATCAAGAAACGAAGTTTAACGAAGTGATTTTTAATTTCAAATACAAGTTGGTTTAATTTTAATAAAAATGTTTGATGGCATTATTATTATTAGATTTTAATGAACAATACAAAGCTACTTTTTTTTTGGCACAGAACAAAAATCAAAGGAAATCAATATGACCTTGTCTGGATAAACAGGTTCGGCAAAAAATCAAATTTCAAAATTAACAGGTGTATAAAATAATTATAAAATAAATCAAAATAATAAAACAATACACCATCAGTTAAATAATGGCCAATTAAAATAACATTGATAATTAATACTCATATATTTTGGTCTAATAGATTCTTTGTCACGTGATTATACGTAAAATTATACCGCGTAGACATAAAATATTACATCGGTTGGGGTTGTTTTAAGATTTAGGATTGGGAAGGAAAAAAAAAGGGGGGGGGTTTGTAGAAAAAATAATTCACTAAATTTGGGCAATAATAAATATTAGGTTTGTTGTTATTCATTCAGCGGCGTAGCCAGATTTATATATTAGGTTTGTTGTTATTCATTCAGCGGCGTAGCCAGATTTATATATTAGGTTTGTTGTTATTCATTCAGCGGCGTAGCCAGATTTATATATTAGGTTTGTTGTTATTCATTCAGCGGCGTAGCCAGATTTATATATTAGGTTTGTTGTTATTCATTCAGCGGCGTAGCCAGATTTATATATTAGGTTTGTTGTTATTCATTCAGCGGCGTAGCCAGATTTATATATTAGGTTTGTTGTTATTCATTCAGCGGCGTAGCCAGATTTATATATTAGGTTTGTTGTTATTCATTCAGCGGCGTAGCCAGATTTATATATTAGGTTTGTTGTTATTCATTCAGCGGCGTAGCCAGATTTATATATTAGGTTTGTTGTTATTCATTCAGCGGCGTAGCCAGATTTATATATTAGGTTTGTTGTTATTCATTCAGCGGCGTAGCCAGATTTATATATTAGGTTTGTTGTTATTCATTCAGCGGCGTAGCCAGATTTATATATTAGGTTTGTTGTTATTCATTCAGCGGCGTAGCCAGATTTATATATTAGGTTTGTTGTTATTCATTCAGCGGCGTAGCCAGATTTATATATTAGGTTTGTTGTTATTCATTCAGCGGCGTAGCCAGATTTATATATTAGGTTTGTTGTTATTCATTCAGCGGCGTAGCCAGATTTATATATTAGGTTTGTTGTTATTCATTCAGCGGCGTAGCCAGATTTATATATTAGGTTTGTTGTTATTCATTCAGCGGCGTAGCCAGATTTATATATTAGGTTTGTTGTTATTCATTCAGCGGCGTAGCCAGATTTATATATTAGGTTTGTTGTTATTCATTCAGCGGCGTAGCCAGATTTATATATTAGGTTTGTTGTTATTCATTTAGCGGTGCAGCCAGATTTATTTTAAAAAGTCGATGTTATTTACTCAGCGATGTAGCCAGATTTATATAAAAAATTTGGTGTTATTCATTCAGCGGGTAGCGAGATATATTTAACAAATTTAGTGTTATTCGCTCAGCGGCGTAGCCAGATTGATGTAACAAATTTAGTGTTACTCATTCAGCGGCGTAGCCAGGGCTCAGAGGTGGCATGCTGGTGGCAGCCATCCACGTATATACGCCCTTGATATGCTTACTCTCAACATGTTGCTAAAGAAAGAAAGATCTCCCACGCCACCCAACTTTCATCTCCTACTAACAAAAGTTAGATATTATTATCATACTTCTGAGTTAAAGTAACAAAACAATGGCTTCCGGATAGGATAATTTACACAAGGGCATACCGAGGACTTAAAGATGCCGAGGTGCAGCATTGTCGTCGTTTGGTGACACAAAGGAATCGTGCCCCGGGAGGAAAGAGCTGGCTTAATATTCAGCTTGGAGGCTGCGGGAGGGACAGGGAGTGTCCACGAGATGTGCAAAAGGAGGGCGGAAGGGATGTCCTAAAGAGAGTGATGTCGTAACGCCATGTTGTCATGCACTCGCGGGCGCGCTGATGATAATTTTGGACGAGGCTTTTAGGGGGTGTGAGGGTGGTGGTATGGAAGGAACCAGTGGTCTTGGGTGGATGAGAGATGCGCGTGCTGACACTGAAACAAATGGGTGCATTTGGGGTGGGGCTTCTAATAGTATTTGGGTCGGTATTTTGGACTGTTTGGGACGGGGCGGGGGTGGGGGTGGCGTAGGGTTGGAATGGAGCACCAGACAAAGAACTTCTCTGTTGTAACTCCTGATAATATTTCATCAGTTGCCTAACCTCACCCCCCCCCTCTCCACTAATGAAAGACCTGCCCGAGGACATGCACATTGCAAAAGTGATAGTGAGAAGATGGAAGGGAGTGGAGATATGGATCAGTGACATGTAGGGTGGGACAGGGAAGGTGGGACAAGTTGGGACATGGGTGGGAGTGGAGGTATGGATCAGTGACATGTAGGGTGGGACAGGGAAGGTGGTACAAGTTGGGACATGGGTGTTAGTGGAGGTATGGATCAGTGACATGTAGGGTGGGACAGGGAAGGTGGGACAAGTTGGGACATGGGTGGGAGTGGAGGTATGGATCAGTGACATGTAGGGTGGGACAGGGAAGGTGGTACAAGTTGGGACATGGGTGTTAGTGGAGGTATGGATCAGTGACATGTAGGGTGGGACAGGGAAGGTGGGAAAAGTTGGGACATGGGTGGGAGTGGAGGTATGGATCAGTGACATGTAGGGTGGGACAGGGAAGGTGGGACAAGTTGGGACATGGGTGGGAGTGGAGGTATGGATCAGTGACATGTAGGGTGGGACAGGGAAGGTGGGACAAGTTGGGACATGGGTGGGAGTGGAGGTATGGATCAGTGACATGTAGGGTGGGACAGGGAAGGTGGGAAAAGTTGGGACATGGGTGGGAGTGGAGGTATGGATCAGTGACATGTAGGGTGGGACAGGGAAGGTGGGAAAAGTTGGGACATGAGTGGGAGTGGAGGTATAAATCAGTGACATGTAGGGTGGAACACTGGGTTGATGAGGTCAAAATCTTGACTGAGATTTAAGAAAGTGGTGGATGGTGTTAGGAGCTTCAGCCTGGTGTCTGTACGAATTTGGCGGTCGTGGTGTGTGAGTGGTTGATGTGGTATGGTGGTGATAGTCGTTGTATGTGAGTGGTTAGTGTTGTATGGGGGTGACGGTCGCGGTATTTGAGTGGTTGGTGTGGTATGGTGGTGAGGGTCGTGGTATGTGAGTGGTTGATGTGGTTTGGCGCCATGGTGGTGAGGGTCGTGGTATGTGAGTGGTTGATGTGGTTTGGCGCCATGGTGGTGAGGGTCGTGGTATGTGAGTGGTTGATGTGGTTTGGGGCCATGATGGTGAGGGTCGTGGTATTTGAGTGGTTGGTGTGGTTTGGCGCCATGGTGGTGAGGGTCGTGGTATGTGAGTGGTTGATGTGGTTTGGCGCCATGGTGGTGAGGGTCGTGGTATGAGTGGTTGGTGTGGTTTGGCGCCATGTCGGTGAGGGTCGTGGTATTTGAGTGGTTGGTGTGGTTTGGTGCCATGGTGGTGAGGGTCGTGGTATGTGAGTGGTTGATGTGGTTTGGCGCCATGGTGGTGAGGGTCGTGGTATGTGAGTGGTTGATGTGGTTTGGCGCCATGGTGGTGAGGGTCGTGGTATTTGAGTGGTTGGTGTGGTTTGGCGCCATGGTGGTGAGGGTCGTGGTATGTGAGTGGTTGATGTGGTTTGGCGCCATGGTGGTGAGGGTCGTGGTATGTGAGTGGTTGATGTGGTTTGGCGCCATGGTGGTGAGGGTCGTGGTATTTGAGTGGTTGATGTGGTTTGGCGCCATGGTGGTGAGGGCCGTGGTATGTGAGTGGTTGATGTGGTTTGGCGCCATGGTGGTGAGGGTCGTGGTATGTGAGTGGTTGATGTGGTTTGCGCCATGGTGGTGAGGGTCGTGGTATGGGAGTGGTTGATGTGGTTTGGCGCCATGGTGGTGAGGGTCGTGGTATGTGAGTGGTTGATGTGGTTTGGCGCCATGGTGGTGAGGGTCGTGGTATGTGAGTGGTTGATTTGGTTTGGCGCCATGGTGGTGAGGGTCGTGGTATGTGAGTGGTTGATGTGGTTTGGCGCCATGGTGGTGAGGGTCCTGGTATGTGAGTGGTTGATGTGGTTGATGTGGTTTGGCGCCATGGTGGTGAGGGTCGTGGTATGTGAGTGGTTGATGTGGTTTGGCGCCATGGTGGTGAGGGTCGTGGTATGTGAGTGGTTGATGTTGTTTGGCGCCATGGTGGTGAGGGTCGTGGTATGTGAGTGGTTGATGTGGTTGATGTGGTTTGGCGCCATGGTGGTGAGGGTCGTGGTATGTGAGTGGTTGATGTGGTTGATGTGGTTTGGCGCCATGGTGGTGTATACAACCTTTTATCATCCCATAAATTCCTATATTTATATAAAGCGACCCCAACAACCACACATCCAAACACCCGCACATTCCCACATAACAATGCAGTACCGTTGTACCAAATGTATACCAAATGCAAAGTTTTTATCTTTTGTATAGGACGTCACACTGAGCTTATTATTGCATTTTTAATATTGGCTTTAACAAAATCTTTCGACTCCAAACGGCCCTGCCTTTCGTTCTAATTAGCTCTGTCGCTCGTCATTTAGTACCACTGCCATAACGACTAACACATCCATAACACCACGAGCCTTCTCCGAGGCCTAACATCATGTTATCAGCCCTCGACATGGCCTCAAGTGGTGTACCGAACTCCTTGCAAGGCTCGCTGTTTGAATTAGCATGGGGACGGTAATTTATTTTATCTCTTTTTTTTTCCTCATTCCGACTTCTCTGTTGTTGGTGTTCCTTGTTTTTTTTTCTTTCGTTTTCTCTTTTTTTTCTTTTCCAAACTCAATGTTGTGTAATGGATTTCCGCTTTTCCAAGCTGCCAGGCAATACAAAGGAGGTTTGGAGAGTATGAGAGAAACCAAGGGAGGGGGGACGAGGGAGACAGAGAGGTTTGTGAGCGTCACGTATTTCTACTAGAGCTAAGTTTTCATATATTTTCACATATTTTTCCTAACTAATGAAACTAAATCCTTTTCAAAACACATAACTAATCTTTAAATAACCAAATTATTAAAAAAATTTAGCCGTTTAATAGTATTATGGATTATGGTGTATATTCTATGATATTTCATACTAAAATTACTAAACTTTAGTCTAAAGCCTATGTAGGCGGCCATATCAATAAACTTCCAAATAACTAAGTCTAAAGCCTATGTAGGCGGCCATATCAATAAACTTCCAAATAACTAAGTCTAAAGCCTATGTAGGCGGCCATATCAATAAACTTCCAAATAACTAAGTCTAAAGCCTATGTAGGCGGCCATATCAATAAACTTCCAAATAACTAAGTCTAAAGCCTATGTAGGCGGCCATATCAATAAACTTCCAAATAACTAAGTCTAAAGCCTATGTAGGCGGCCATATCAATAAACTTCCAAATAACTAAGTCTAAAGCCTATGTAGGCGGCCATATCAATAAACTTCCAAATAACTAAGTCTAAAGCCTATGTAGGCGGCCATATCAATAAACTTCCAAATAACTAAGTCTAAAGCCTATGTAGGCGGCCATATCAATAAACTTCCAAATAACTAAGTCTAAAGCCTATGTAGGCGGCCATATCAATAAACTTCCAAATAACTAAGTCTAAAGCCTATGTAGGCGGCCATATCAATAAACTTCCAAATAACTAAGTCTAAAGCCTATGTAGGCGGCCATATCAATAAACTTCCAAATAACTAAGTCTAAAGCCTATGTAGGCGGCCATATCAATAAACTTCCAAATAACTAAGTCTAAAGCCTATGTAGGCGGCCATATCAATAAACTTCCAAATAACTAAGTCTAAAGCCTATGTAGGCGGCCATATCAATAAACTTCCAAATAACTAAGTCTAAAGCCTATGTAGGCGGCCATATCAATAAACTTCCAAATAACTAAGTCTAAAGCCTATGTAGGCGGCCATATCAATAAACTTCCAAATAACTAAGTCTAAAGCCTATGTAGGCGGCCATATCAATAAACTTCCAAATAACTAAGATCATTAAGTGTAGAACTCATCATTTATAAATTCAAAGTTAAATTTAATTGAACTTAGGTAAATTAGAAAAACAAACTCACTTTAACAAAATAGTATTATAATAATATTAGTAACGAGCAACCAAGCCCGTCCAAGGACGTTCCGCCACCGTTCGGTGGCATGTTGTAGTTCCCCTCCAACAGCCGTCTCGACCGACATACATGTGCATCGCATCAAAAATACTATTCATTATAGTTAAAACTAATAACTCGTAAAAACAGAGCTTTTGACAATAAATCCCCAACGCGCATAACTCAAAATAAAGTCTTGGAAGAAATACTGCACCAAAAATAACTCGTTTTGAACGTCCGCGTACACTGTAAAAAAAAATCTTACCGTAAAACGACAGTAACTTATCGTGTACTAGCTGCCATTAACTAACCGTCTTTATGGGGCTTAACGGTAACTTACCGCAGCGATAACTTATCGTTTTTGGCTTACCGTTATTTTACGACGGAATGTCGTAAACTCTTAGGATACCGTTAACGTTAAGTTAACGTTATTTTTTAAAAAAAACGATAACCACCCCCCCCTCCATTTTAGGGCAGCCCCCCACCCTCATTAATACAGCCCTTGTTTTAACATTAGCTACTAATAAGCAATACAAACTGGACGCAAATAAATGAGATAAGTATTTTAAAAATTAATACATTTTTTATTAAGTCCATTCAGGTCATAACAGTATCAACATTCATCTTTGTGTACATTCAAAGTCTGAGAGATCTCTTATTACGCTTGCAACTTTTCTGCTAACGCCTTCTTCTGTTGCTTTTCCTTTACTGGGTGTGCTGCTGCCATTTTCTTTTATCTTGCATCCACCTAATTGAAAAAGAAAGGAATAACAGGTTTATTAAATTCTGTAACTGAAAATACATTTAAAGGAAAGCTTAAAATGTAAAAACACACAATACATTGATAGCAGTTAGTGTTTTTGAAAATTACATGTTCAACCAGAGCATTTCAAAGCATCCAAGGTTGAATACAAACACCAGTCATTGTCATGAAAATGTGTAAATTAAAACAAAAGAAAAAAGAAAAGAATTAAAACCATTTCATAATAAAAAAAAATATTTTTTTTTAAATTCTATTTTTATAAATTTTTTTTAAAATTTAAAAAAAAATTAATTTTATTTAATTAAATTTTTTTTATTTTTTTTAATTTAAATTATTTTTTTTATTTTATAATTTAAAAAAAAAGGTTTTCTTAAAATGGGCTAGAAAAATTTGATAAATTAAAAGTTATAACAAAACTTTAAAAAATATTTTTAAATAATTGGTGAAAAAACTTAGTTATTTCAGCTTCCAAGAGAAAGCTGCTTCTCAAAAAACAGCTTTGCTATAAGTTTCTTGTAGGCTGAATAAAAGTGCACACATAGATGGGTTAATGAATACTAAACCTCCTTGGCTAAGATTTCAACAAAGAAGTATAACAATAATAACATGACTAGAAGAAAACGATTTAGAGGACAAAGTAGCAAAAAAAACAACACAAAATTTAGTTTATTAACGTTTAAAGCCCCATAAGGTTTTCGGTAAACTTCCGCCTCAGTCCCGTAAGGATTTCCCTTTAATTGCGATCAACTGGTTATGCAATATAAAAAAATTACGGAAAATGTATTTATATTATTATTATCATACTGACTTCATCTTTTAGGATAAGAATGGTTATTTTATGTATCCAAAAGACCGACTTGAGTTTAATACTAATTTTATCTGTAGTTTATAAACGTGTTCAATATGATCGGCTGTAGGAGTCATGTGTGTTTGAGGGACCAATTGCTATCGGGGACCGGATAGAATGGACAGAAAGGACAGAAATTGACTTTTATTATTATACGTGCAACAAAGCCCGTCCAAGGACGTTCCGCCACCGTTCGGTGGCATGTTGTAACTCCCCTCCAACAGCCGTCTCGACCGGCATTACATGTGCATTGCGTCAAAAAAAACTATTCATTATAGTTAAAATAAATAACTCGTAAAAAACAGAGCTTTTTGCTATAAATCCCAACGCGCATAACTCAAAATAAAGTCTTGGAAGAAATACTGACCAAAAAGTAACTCATTTTGAACGTCCGCGTAAATGGCGTAAACGTGTTCAATATGATTGGCTGTAAGAGTCAAGTGTGTTTGAGGGACCAATCGCTATAGATGACCGGACAGAAAGGACAGAAACGTGCCTTTTATTATATAGGATATAGATAGATATCATAAGCCTTGCCTTCTTAAACCTAGCCTAACCCGAAAATGAGAATTTTAATCTTAGTCTTAGTAATGACCACAATACTTCTAAAGGCATTAACATCAACCAAAACACATCCTAAAAATCAGAGTAATAAATCAATAATTATAAACCACCACAACACAAAGCACACTGACTACACCTCTATCTTACGCACAATAGAGGAAATTACCTTCAAACAATGGAAACATAGAATATGTAGATATAGTCAAAAGCACTTAATTTTAATTTTGCTCCTCTCCGGTGACATAGAAATTAATCCAGGCCCAGTATCATCTAAATGCCAAATTTGTATTAAGACATGCAGTAGCAAACAAGGAGCCATCCAGTGTGACACCTGCAATGAAAGGTACCACACAGTATGCCTGCATACCAACACACCAAAGTACATATCAATAGGCCTTGGAAATAAATATGCATCTTGGCACTGCATACACTGTGGGTTGCCCCAAATCCGTTCAGATTTGTTTAACTATAGGGAGCTGATCACCACAAACTCTTACAGTGTTTTGGCTAATCCTTTTATAAATAACCCACTAGATAAAATGAAACCTGCCACGCAAACCCATAAAAAATCTAATAATACTAATAATCAAAACATTCGCAAGTCACTAATAATAAATTTCCAAAGTATTAAAAATAAAATTCCAGATTTAGAGCTACTTATAAAAATAGAAGAACCAGACATAATTGCTGGGTCTGAAACTTGGTTGAACCCCAACATATATATAACTCGGAAATGTTTAACAGCAATTATAATATTTTTAGGAAAGATAAACCAGACAATTATGGAGGAGTGCTGCTTGCAATCAAATCAAATATCATAGCTGAAGAAATTACTACACAATCAAATTTTAATATAGAGTCTGTTTTTTTTAAAATAGTTACATCAAACTCAGCACCACTTATTGTAGGCAGTATATATAGACCACCGAATACAAACCTAGAATACATGAAGAATCTTTGTAGTCAATTAAATTTCATAAAAGAAAATCATAAAAATTCTGCACTTTTGGGTTATGGGGGACTTTAATCTCCCAGATATAAATTGGAAAAAACTATACAATTGATAACCATCAAACTAATAAAGATATTAACGAACACTTTATAAACACTATAAACAACTTAAACCTAGAACAGATCGTAAAAAAAAACAAGGAAAAATAAAACACTAGATTTATTCCTAACAAATAGACCAGGACTAGTGTTAGACTGCAAAATAATTCCTGGACTGTCCGACCATGATATTGTTAGGGTCACCAATACAATAAAATCTAAAATTAATAAGATACCTAGAAGAATGATCTATCTTTGGAATAAATGTAATTCAATAAAACTACACCAATCAGCGGCCAACTTCCAACAAAATTTCCTAAGTAAATTTAATACAAATCTAAAAACTATTATAGCTGAGAATGTTCCAACAAAATTAACATCAAAGAAAATTAACATTTGTTGGTTCCAGTGGCGTAGCTAGACATTTTGCCGCCCGGGGCGGTCTCCAATTTGCTACCCTTTCTAAATATATAGTACTATGTTTTTTTTTATAAATTAATAAACATAAATAAATAATTGTAATTGAAACAAAGTAAAGGTGCAAACATTTTTACCATTGGATGCCATATTTAAGTAAGCGGCAATAAAGGAGGCCAAATAAGATGTTGCTACCTAAAAATACATATTTTATAAAAATATAAGACACTTTTTTCAAGGGAACAAGAAAGTTACTGAGGTTGCAGGTCACCCCCCCTCCCCTCCCCATGAGACAAACTTATTCCAAATTTACACAAAAATGTTACCATTTTTTTTGGTAAACATTTTTGTGTTCATTAGTATGCAAACATATTATTTATACTTATACATTTATTTTCCTAACTTTCATATTAGAAAAAAAGGGGTATTATGCTATCAAAATTTAAATAATTTGTTATATTTTGTTCTATAGACAATAAGACAAGATTTTGTAGTCTTAAATCACTCAGTGTGGAACGAAGATACTTTTTTTATCCACTTCAGTTTGGAGAAGCTCCTTTCACAACTAGCGACACTGATAACAATAATTGTTATAACAATTCTTAGCAAGATTACAATTTTGGGTACAGAAGTTTCCAATTTATACTGTTGAATTAGTTTTAATAGATCAAGGGGGACTTTTCCTCCATTTTCCCAACGCAATGCCTCTTTTTTGTAGTATAGGTACAGCCATAAAACCTGGATCATTTTCCTTTCAATGTTGTTCGTCCGTCGTAGTCGACGATGACCACTCTTATCATATTTGTACTATGCTAGGGCCTATTAACCCTTATATGGAACTATTTATATCAATGTCAATAAAATCATTTATTTGAAATTCACTTGCTTCATTTAGTATTAGTAGGTTACATTGGATTATACACAAATATTTTCTTACAAGGACATGCAACTGATCAAAGCGTTATTTTAATTCCTTTATAATTCGATCCATGGATTAAAACATTTCTCGTTGTACTTCATGTTCTAAAGATAGGACCAAGTCTTGTGAATATTCCCCACTCATATTCTTTCCCTTCTAACTCAGCGTTCAGTCGATATCTCCGACTCTTCACAAACTCTTTTGGCTTCTATAACAGCTTTTTTTTTAATAAGCACATCTCTTTGTTCCATGAAATGGGTTTGCAAAGAATTTAGTTTTTATGGCATTGGTGAACACTTAAGCCTTTTTTTTAAAAGGTATTTTTGAGCATCATTAATTTCGAAAAGGACGGGTTCCCATAAATTGAGACAACAGAAAAGAAACAGGCTGCATTGAATAGATAAAAATTCCAGCATATGATCAGCATATGATCAGCACGTGATCTCGTTTTACTTTTTTCTTCTTCAGATGTCAATTTTTTCCTGGGCGCTTAAAATGTAGAACAAATATGATTTTTTACTATAGTTACTGCTTCTGCTCCAGCGAGTTTCAACGCTGCGTTTGACACTTCGACCTGTTATACAAAGTAAAACATCACATAGACGGTCGACGAGTGGAAGAATTTAAAAACAAAATGAAAACATCTTTTCGATAGTTCCAAAAAATGTTAAGGAATCAATAGCAGTACAAGCTGCATATAAATATGCCAGGTTTAAAGAATGATTTGTTACAAATTCTGCATTTAGATTGACGGAAGCATTATTGTAAGCCTTTCCTCTGCAATTTTCTAAAAGACAAAAAATACTCCCCTATGTTAAAAGACAAGAAATACTCTACTATGTTAAAAGACAAGAAATACTCCTCTATGTTAAAAGACAAGAAATACTCCACTATGTTAAAAGACAAGAAATACTCCACTATGTTAAAACACAAGAAATACTCCTCTATGTTAAAAGACAAGAAATACTCCACTATGTTAAAAGACAAGAAATACTCCACTATGTTAAAAGACAAGAAATACTCCTCTATGTTAAAAGATAAGAAATACTCCTCTATGTTAAAAGACAAGAAATACTCCTCTATGTTAAAAGACAAGAAATACTCCTCTATGTTAAAAGACAAGAAATACTCCACTATGTTAAAAGACAAGAAATACTCCTCTATGTTAAAAGATAAGAAATACTCCTCTATGTTAAAAGACAAGAAATACTCCTCTATGTTAAAAGACAAGAAATACTCCTCTATGTTAAAAGACAAGAAATACTCCTCTATGTTAAAAGACAAGAAATACTCCTCTATGTTAAAAGACAAGAAATACTCCTCTATGTTAAAAGACAAGAAATACTCCTCTATGTTAAAAGACAAGAAATACTCCTCTATGTTAAAAGACAAGAAATACTCCTCTATGTTAAAAGACAAGAAATACTCCTCTATGTTAAAAGACAAGAAATACTCCTCTATGTTGTCGGGATGTAGCAGGACGTGCAAAAAGTGAGACCTGACTCGTGAAAGACAGAATATGACGAGGGATTACCGTGTTCACTAATCTCTTGTGTGCTCCGAGGCGGTTTAGAGCGTATAGAGTACGGAAACTCACGGTGACCTTGGATACTGCACGAGGATTAAGTCCGGATGCTATGTCATCGCAACAATCCAGGTCAGATCGAAGGCAGATTCAAAGAGAGGGCTTTCCACATAAACCACGCCCTGCCCCCCCCCCACCATATCATATCCTATGACGACGAGTTAGTTTTATAAACTGCCAGTCCTTCAAACGATGCACCTCTAACCTCTGCCCTTCTTCCCGTCTAAAAAATGTCCATGCCCTCGTTCACGCTATTTGTGTCTAGATCCGCCGCTGAGTTCCAGCGTGATCTGTTACAATCTGCTGGGGTTTCGTTTCATCAAATACGAGGAATTGTTGATTTCTGGTTAAAGAGCTCGGAAATCCGAGTTAGAATTCCGGCGAAATTGTTTAGTCCGGGGTGGAGGTCGGGAGTAGGGGACCAAAAGAGGAGGGTTGGTCGATGAAAAATAAGGGAGATAAATGCTACAGAACAGTTGGACAGGGGCGTAGCCCCAGTGGGGAGGAACCCTCCCCAGCCTCTCCGGATCTGAAACTTGGAACACCTTGTGTTTGTAGTTAATGACGTCATTAGGCTAAAAGAGAAAGAATGAACTGTCACACCAACTGTCACACCAACTGTCACACCAACTGTCACACCAACTGTCACACCAACTGTCACACCAACTGTCACACCAACTGTCACACCAACTGTCACACCAACTGTCACACCAACTGTCAAACCAACTGTCAAACCAACTGTCACACCAAAAACTATGCGCAACATGAAGAAGCATAAATAAAGTTCAAATTTATGGTAATAACGTTGGCTACAATTTACGAGGGAGAGAGAGAGCGGGGAATTGCGAAAGAAAGACATATGGAGAAAAGAGTGTGTTGTTGTGAGAGATCGAGAGAGAGAAAGAGAGAGAGAGTGAGAGAGAAGGGGGGACTAGGGAGGAAAGTAACACAATAAATTACAATACAACTGTTTGTGACCTGTGTTTAAAAGTTGCCACATGAATAAAACATGGCGTGACGTCATTATTGGTGGCAAGATGAGGAGGAGATGGTCGGGAGACAAGTGAGGGGGGAGGGGTGGGTCGGGAGACAAGTGAGGGGGGAGGGGTGGGTCGGGAGACAAGCGAGGGGGGAGGGGTGGGTCGGGAGACAAGCGAGGGGGGGAGGGGTGGGTCGGGAGACAAGCGAGGGGGGAGGGGTGGGTCGGGAGACAAGCGAGGGGGGGAGGGGTGGGTCGGGAGACAAGCGAGGATGATTGGAGGATTGAAGGAAGAGTTTAAGGTTATGGAATGTACGCCCTGACGTCATTGAGAGATAGTGTTAGCTTTGTGAGATTATGTGACAATGACAGTTGTCACAGTGACAGAGAGATGGTTTATATTTGTGAGATCATGTAACAATGACAGTTCTCACAGTGACAGAGAGATGGTGTATCTTTGTGAGATCATGTATCAATGACAGTTGTCACAGTGACAGAGAGATGGTGTAATCTATGTGAGATCATGTGACAATGACAGGTGTCACAGTGACAGAGAGATGGTGTAACCTTTGTGAGATCATGTGACAATGACAGTTGTCACAGGGACAGAGAGATGGTGTTATCTATGTGAGATCATGTGACAGTGACAGCTGTCACTGTGACAGAAATGAGGGACAGAGAGAAAGGGAGAAAGAGAATGATTGCTATTGTTATGTATTGCTTTGGGACCTTAGGAAATAGAAGATAGACTACTGTATAGAAAGATAGAGAGATAGAAAAAAGATGAGAGAAATAGAGAGAAGAGGGAAATAGAGAGTAGAGAAGAGAGAGGGGGAACATTGAATGACTAATATGCGATAGAGAGAAGAGGGAAATAGAGAGTAGAGAAGAGAGAGGGTGAACATTGAATGACTAATATGCGATAGAGAGAAGAGGGAAATAGAGAGTAGAGAAGAGAGAGGGGGAACATTGAATGACTAATATGCGATAGAGAGAAGAGGGAAATAGAGAGTAGAGAAGAGAGAGGGTGAACATTGAATGACTAATATGCGATAGAGAGAAGAGGGAAATAGAGAGTAGAGAAGAGAGAGGGGGAACATTGAATGACTAATATGCGATAGAGAGAAGAGGGAAATAGAAAGTAGAGAAGAGAGAGGGGGAACATTGAATGACTAATATGCAATAGAGAGAAGAGGGAAATAGAGAGTAGAGAAGAGAAAGGGGGAACATTGAATGACTAATATGCGATAGAGAGAAGAGGGAAATGGAAAGTAGAGAAGAGAGAGGGGGAACATTGAATGACTAATATGCGATAGAGAGAAGAGGGAAATAGAGAGTAGAGAAGAGAGAGGGGGAACATTGAATTACTAATATGCGATAGAGAGAAGAGGGAAATAAAAAGTAGAGAAGAGAGAGGGGGAACATTGAATGACTAATATGCAATAGAGAGAAGAGGGAAATAGAGAGTAGAGAAGAGATAGGGGGAACATTGAATGACTAATATGCGATAGAGAGAAGAGGGAAATAGAAAGTAGAGAAGAGAGAGGGGGAACATTGAATGACTGATATGCGATAGAGAGAAGAGGGAAATAGAAAGTAGAGAAGAGAGAGGGGAACATTGAATGACTGATATGCGATAGAGAGAAGAGGGAAATAGAAAGTAGAGAAGAGAGAGGGGAACATTGAATGACTAATATGCGATAGAGAGAAGAGGGAAATAGAGAGTAGAGAAGAGAGAGGGGGAACATTGAATGACTAATATGCGATAGAGAGAAGAGGGAAATAGAGAGTAGAGAAGAGAGAGGGGAACATTGAATGACTAATATGCGATAGAGAGAAGAGGGAAATAGAGAGTAGAGAAGAGAGAGGGGAACATTGAATGACTAATATGCGATAGAGAGAAGAGGGAAATAGAGAGTAGAGAAGAGAGAGGGGAACATTGAATGACTAATATGCGATAGAGAGAAGGTTGGTCACTAATGACGTGCAGCCCCCCCCCCAAATAAAAATAAATTAAGACGTGCAACCCCCCCCCCACCTCACACACAATTATGACGTGCAAACACCCCCACCTCACACACAATTAGGACGTGCAAACACCCCTCCCACACACACACACATTTATGACTTGTAAACACCCCCCTCACACACACACAATTATCCTTGCAAACAGCCCCCCACACACACACATAATTAAGACGTGCATTACAATAGTGTGAGGACCACTATGTTCTGCTTGCAAGACCCTGGAAGGCCTTCATAGCTGCTGCGAGGCATCGTTTGTTCGCGCATGCGGGATGCAGCGCAGCAGCCTGCACTTCCGCTTGTGCGTTGGTTTGTTTGACAGAGGTCCTATCTATTTTCGTTTAAATTTTCCTTAAATTCTTTTATGTTATTTTTTTTATACTTCAGTTAGTTAGCAGCGTTTCTTTTTCTTGTCAACAACAAAAAACAAACACAAATAAAAAGCTTATTTGTTTCTTTGTTTTTTAAGAGATATACGTCTATACAATTTTTAAAAGTGGAAAACAAAATACATGTACTTTTTTAAGCTTAAAAATCTGAAATTTGCATTTTGTCAGTTGTGGTTGTGGTTTGCTTTTAATCTGCAGTTGATTGAAGCAAGCCAAAGTGATGTGTCTGATTCGGGTACCGATGGTAAGCAGGGCCAATAACTCTTAGGTATATAGAGTCATGTAATTCTAGCAGGGCCAATATATCAATAATTCTTATGTTATAGAGTCATGTACTGTACTAACACATGGATGCGAAAGCTGGATATCCACTCAAGCTATTGAAAAGAAATTAGTTGCCTTCGAAAACAAATGCCTCCGTAAAAATTTGAATATAAAATGGAGTGATTTTAAATCAAATGAAACAATAAGAGAAGAAACCAACCAAGAATATGTGTCAACTTTTATAAGGAGAATACGTTGGAATTATATCGGTCATGTGCTTGGAATGGACAGAAGACTCCCCGTCAGGCCTTTATATGGACACCAAAAGACAAAAGAAAACAAGGAAGACCAAAGGAAACCGTACGTAGAACAATCAAAAGAGAAAGCTCAACCATGGGTCTAAGAAATAATCAAGACCTAATACAATTGGCGACTGATCGTCGTAAATGGAACATCATGACTTCTGCCCTATGTGCCGCCTTCGGCCAGAGAGGAATAACTAACTAACTAACTAACTAACTATAGAGACATGTAATTCTAGTAGGGCCAAAAAGTCTTAGGTTATAGAGTCATGTAATTTTAGCAGGGCCAATAACTCTTAGGTTATAGAGACATGTAATTCTAGCAGGGCCAAAAAGACTTAGGTTATAGAGTCATGTAATTTTAGCAGGGCCAATAACTCTTAGGTTAAAGAGTCATGTAATTATAGCAGGGCCAATAACTCTTAGGTTAAAGAGTCATGTAATTCTAGCAGGGCCAAAAAGTCTTAGGTTATAGAGTCATGTAATTCTAGCAGGGCCAAAAAGTCTTAGGCTATAGAGTCATGTAATTCTAGCAGGACCAAAAATTCTTAGGTTATAGTGTCATGTAATTCTAGCAGGGCCAAAAAGTCTTAGGCTATAGAGTCATGTAATTCTAGCAGGGCCAATAACTCTTAGGTTAAAGAGTCATGTAATTCTAGCAGGGCCAAAAAGTCTTAGGTTAAAGAGTCATGTAATTCTAGCAGGGCCAATAACTCTTAGGTTATAGAGTCATGTAATTATAGCAAGATCAATAAATCTTTAGCTAGAGTCAAGTTTTTTCCCACTTATTTTTTCCTTGACCCTTGCAAGAATAACCATCTTCTTATCTAATCCTAATCCTTAAATAATGTCTTCTCTATCCCTCTCGCTGTCTTACTATTTTCAGCTCTTATTACTCGTTATCACGTTCTCTCTATCCCTCTTAATGACTCCCTCCTCCTCCATTTTTCTCCCCTCTCCCCACTTTACACCCTAATCTTAATCTGGCCCTGAGCCGTCTACTTCTGCGCATGACAAACTATTACGGTAACTGGGGAAGCTGGCCCGCCCTATTCCTGCGCCTTGCACCGTGATGCACCAAGGCCGCACTCGTTCGAGATGCACAAGGACACTTGACATCACTCTCGTTTCGTCATGTCAATTAAAGGGACACAAACGCTGCCATTCGAACAGTTGAAATATTATGTGTGTTGTTTTCCAATCTTCCTTCTATGTCAGGGAATCTCGCGTTGTCTCTGGTGGATGTATTTATAAATACACCCCATGACTTGCAATACCTCATACACCCCACTACCCCATGACTTGCAATACTCGGTGCACCCCACTACCCCATGACTTGCAATACTCGGTACACCCCACTACCCCATGACTTGCAATACCTCATACACCCCACTACCCCATGACTTGCAATACTCGGTACACCCCACTACCCCATGACTTGCAATACCTCATACACCCCACTACCCCATGACTTGCAATACTCGGTACACCCCACTACCCCATGACTTACAATACTTGGTACACCCCACTACCCCATGACTTGCAATACCTCATACACCCCACTACCCCATGACTTGCAATACTCGGTACACCCCACTACCCCATGACTTACAATACTTGGTACACCCCACTACCCCATGACTTGGAAAACACCATATCTATGCCTATTGTTGCTTGGATGCTTGCCTCCCTTGGTTCGAATATCTATGATTATTGTTGCCTGGATGCTTGCCTCCCTTGGTTAAAATGTCTATGATTATTGTTGCTTGGATGCTTGCCTCCCTTGGTTCGAATATCTATGATTATTGTTGCCTGGATGCTTGGCTCCCTTGGTTAAAATGTCTATGCTTATTGTTGCTTGGATGCTTGCCTCCCTTGGTTCGAATATCTATGATTATTGTTTCCTGGATGCTTGCCTCCCTTGGTTCGAATATCTATGATTATTGTTGCCTGGATGCTTGCCTCCCTTGGTTAAAATATCTATGATTATTGTTGCTTGGATGCTTGCCTCCCTTGGTTCGAATATCTATGATTATTGTTGCTTGGATGCTTGGCTCCCTTGGTTAAAATATCTATGATGTTTGCTGCGTGGATGCTTGCCTCCCTTGGTTAGAATATCTATGATTACTGTTGCTGTTGGCTATTAATTCAGGCTGCAGTCCCTTGCCTTCATCAATCCACGGAGGTATTATCTCCCTTCCCCCACCCCACCCCGGGCATATTTCGATATGCAAACGGTTCTTGGTCATGAAAGAGCATGTTATTACTTCCCTTTGATGCCACGACACTGCCGCGCGATGGCTTGTTGGCATTATGTTAGTGAACATTACTTTTTTCTTGGCATCAAAGCTAATGAACAATTCTTTTGAGCTGCTTAAAGAAACAGGGCGAGATGAAGATAAGACTGTTATCTTTCTTATTTACTTTAAAAAATATAATTATTTTTTTTTAGAATGTCATTTTAAGAAGTGGCCTGGCAAAATTATTATTAGTTTTTTAAAATGTTAATTATTTTTATTATTATTTATTTGTGTGTGTGTGCAATATCCATCTTAACTAAGCTTGAAACCATGTTTTGGCTATAGTGTGCGTAGCCCATTAGGACCCGTTAAAAATATACGTCTGTGTGTGTGTGTGTCTGGATGTTTGCGTGTGTGTGTGTGTGCGTGTGCGTGTGCGTGTGTGTGTTCTTTATCGTCCCAACTCCTACCATTTTTCCCGTTCTATGCCATGCATGCAGTGTAGATGGTGTCTAGCGCAGTCATACATCATCAAAGTGTAGATGGTGTCTAGCGCAGTCATACATCATCAAAGTGTAGATGGTGTCTAGCGCAGTCATACATCATCAAAGTGTAGATGGTGTCTAGCGCAGTCATACATCATCAAAGTGTAGATGGTGTCTAGCGCAGTCATACATCATCAAAGACGCATGGATTTGTAGACATTTTGGACAGTAAAAACATTAAAACTTTGCTGGTGTGGTGGGAGGGGGGGTGGCAGATGCATTATTATGAGTGGTCTGAAATGTGAAGCATTGAGTGGTCTGAAATGTGAAGCATTGAGTGGTCTGAAATGTGAAGTATTGAGTGGTCTGAAATGTGAAGTATTGAGTGGTCTGAAATGGAAAGTATTGAGTGATCTGAAATGTGAAGTATGGAGTGATCTGAAATGTGAAGTATTGAGTGGTCTGAACTGTGAAGTATTGAGTGGTCTGAAATGTGAAGTATTGGGTGGTCTGAAATGTGAAGCATTGAGTGGTCTGAAATGTGAAGCATTGAGTGGTCTGAAATGTGAAGTATTGAGTGGTCTGAAATGTGAAGCATTGAGTGGTCTGAAATGTGAAGTATTAAGTGGTCTGAAATGTGAAGTATTGAGTGATCTGAAATGTGAAGCATTGAGTGGTCTGAAATGTGAAGCATTGGGTGGTCTTAAATGTGAAGCATTGAGTGGTCTGAAATGTGAATTATTGAGTGATCTGAAATGTGAAGCATTGAGTGGTCTGAAATATGAAGTATTGAGTGATCTGAAATGTGAAGCATTGAGTGGTCTGAAATGTGAAGTATGGAGTGGTCTGAAATGTGAAGTATTGAGTTGTCTGAAATGTAAAGCATTGAGTGGTCTGAAATGTGAAGTATTGAGTGGTCTGAAATGTAAAGCATTGGGTGGTCTGAAATGTGAAGCATTGGGTGATCTGAAATGGGAAGTATTGAGTAGTCGGAAATGTGAATTATTGAGTGGTCTGAAAAGTGAAATATTGGGTGGTCTGAAATGTGAAGTATGGAGTGGTCTGAAATGGGAAGTATTGAGTGGTCGGAAATGTGAAGCATTGAGTGGTCTGAAATGTGAAGTATGGAGTGGTCTGAAATGTGAAGTATGGAGTGGTCTGAAATGTGAAGTATTGAGTGGTCTGAAATGTGAAGTATTGAGTGGTCTGAAATGTGAAGTATTGAGTGGTCTGAAATGTGAAGTATGGAGTGGTCTGAAATGTGAAGTATTGAGTGGTCTGAAATGTGAAGTATTGAGTGGTCTGAAATGGAAAGTATTGAGTGGTCTGAAATGGAAAGTATTGAGTGATCTGAAATGTGAAGTATGGAGTGATCTGAAATGTGAAGTATTGAGTGATCTGAAATGTGAAGTATTGAGTGATATGAAATGTGAAGCATTGAGTGATATGAAATGTGAAGCATTGAGTGATATGAAATGTGAAGCATTGAGTGGTCTGAAATGTGAAGCATTGAGTGGTCTGAAATGTGAAGTATTGAGTGGTCTGAAATGTGAAGCATTGAGTGGTCTGAAATGTGAAGCATTGAGTGGTCTGAAATGTGAAGTATTGAGTGGTCTGAAATGTGAAGTATTGAGTGGTCTGAAATGGAAAGTATGGAGTGATCTGAAATGTGAAGTATGGAGTGATCTGAAATGTGAAGTATTGAGTGGTCTGAAATGTGAAGTATTGGGTTGTCTGAAATGTGAAGTATTGGGTGGTCTGAAATGTGAAGCATTGTGTGGTCTGAAATGTGAAGCATTGAGTGGTCTGAAATGTGAAGTATTGAGTGGTCTGAAATGTGAAGTATTGAGTGGTCTGAAATGTGAAGCATTGAGTGGTCTGAAATGTGAAGTATTGAGTGGTCTGAAATGTGAAGTATTGAGTGATCTGAAATGTGAAGCATTGAGTGGTCTGAAATGTGAAGTATTGAGTGATCTGAAATGTGAAGCATTGAGTGGTCTGAAATGTGAAGTATTGAGTGATCTGAAATGTGAAGTATTGAGTGGTCTGAAATGTGAAGTATTGAGTGGTCTGAAATGGGAAGTATTGAGTGGTCTGAAATGGGAAGTATTGAGTGGTCTGAAATGTAAAGCATTGGGTGGTCTGAAATGTGAAGTATTGGGTGATCTGAAATGGGAATTATTGAGTGGTCTGAAATGTGAAGCATTGGGTGGTCTGAAATGTGAAGCATTGAGTGGTCTGAAATGTGAAGTATTGAGTGGTCTGAAATGTGAAGTATTGAGTGGTCTGAAAAGTGAAGTATTGAGTGGTCTGAAATGTGAAGTATGGAGTGGTCTGAAATGGGAAGTATTGAGTGGTCGGAAATGTGAAGCATTGAGTGGTCTGAAATGTGAAGTATTGAGTGGTCTGAAATGTGAAGCATTGAGTGGTCGGAAATGTGAAGTAATGAGTAATATGAAAATTTGAAGTACGTATCGGTCTGAAAGCTCAAATTCGTTAATGAAAAGTAGACAACTGGATATTTGCAATTCATGGTTTTCGTTATTTTAAGCACTTCACTTAGCCAATGAGGTGAGTTTTTCACATGGTACTCCGCACTTAGCCAATGAAGTGAATTTTTCACTTGGTACTCCGCACTTAGCCAATGAAGTGAGTTTTTCACTTGGTACTCCGCACTTAGCCAATGAAGTGAGTTTTTCACTTGGTACTCCGCACTTAGCCGATAGAGTGAGTTTTTCACTTGGTACTCCGCATTTAGCCAATGAAGTGAGTTTTTCACTTGGTACTCCGCACTTAGCCAATGAAGTGAGTTTTTCACTTGGTACTCCGCACTTAGCCAATGAAGTGAGTGTTTCACTTGGTACTCCGCACTTAGCCAATGAAGTGAGTTTTTCACTTGGTACTCCGCACTTAGCCAATGAAGTGAGTTTTTCACTTGGTACTCCGCACTTAGCCGATAGAGTGAGTTTTTCACTTGGTACTCCGCACTTAGCCAATGAAGTGAGTTTTTCACTTGGTACTCCGCACTTAGCCAATGAAGTGAGTTTTTCACTTGGTACTCCGCACTTAGCCAATGAAGTAAGTTTTTCACTTGGTACTCCGCACTTAGCCGATAGAGTGAGTTTTTCACTTGGTACTCCGCACTTAGCCAATGAAGTGAGTTTTTCACTAAGTACTCCGCACTTAGCCGATAGAGTGAGTTTTTCACTTGGTACTCCGCACTTAGCCAATGAAGTGAGTTTTTCACTTGGTACTCCGCACTTAGCCGATAGAGTGAGTTTTTCACTTGGTACTGATGTTATTGAACTGAAGAAAAGAACTGTCCCATAAAAGATTAAACAAATTTTTCCAAAGTAGCTTTTATTTATTCTAAAAAACGGAGTCCTCTTTTTTTACATTACTGACATCTAAGACCGTGAGAGAGACAATGAGAGTGAGAGACCGTGAGACAGAGACCGTGAGAGAGACAATGAGAGAGAGAGAGAGATCGTGAGACAGAGACCGTGAGAGAGACAATGAGAGAGAGAGACCGTGAGACAGAGACCGTGAGAGAGACAATGAGAGAGAGAGACCGTGAGACAGAGACCGTGAGAGAGACAATGAGAGAGAGACCGTGAGACAGAGACTGTGAGAGAGACCGAGAGAGAGACCGTGGGAGAGACCGAGAGAGAGACCGTGAGAGAGACCGCGAGAGACCGAGAAAGAGACCATGAGAGACCGAGAGAAAACCGTGAGAGAGACCGAGAGAGAGAGACCGTGAGAGAGTCCGAGAGAGACCGAGAGAGAGATCGTGAGACAGACCGAGAGAGAGACCTGAGAGAGACCGAGAGAGAGAGACTGAGATAGAGACAGCGAGATCGAGAGAGAGAGAGAGAGAGACCATGAGCGAGATCTAGAGAGAGAGAGAGACCGTGAGCGAGATCGAGTGAGAGGCTGAGAGAGAGATCGAGAGACCGTGAGTGAGATTGAGTGAGAGAGAGAGAGACCGTGAGTGAGATCGGGTGAGATACTGAGAGAGAGATCGAGAGAGAGAGAGACTGAGAGAGAGACCATGAGCGAGATCGATAGAGAGACTGAGAGAGAGAGAGAGAGAGAGAGAGAGAGAGAGAGAAAGATCGAGAGATCGAGAGACCGTGAGTGAGATTGAGTGAGAGAGAGAGACCGTGAGTGAGATCGGGTGAGAGACTGAGAGAGAGATCGAGAGAGAGAGAGAGAGAGAGAGAGAGAGAGAGAGACCATGAGCGAGATCGAGTGAGAGACAGAAAGAGAGAGAGATCGAGAGAGAGAGATAGAGAGACTGAGAGAGAGAGAGAGAGAGACTGAGAGAGAGATCGAGAGAGAGAGAGAGAGACTGTGAGAGAGATCGAGAGAGAGAGAGACTGAGAGAGAGATCGAGAGAGAGAGAGAGAGAGAGAGAGAGAGAGAGACCGTGAGTGAGATCGAGTGAGAGACTGAGAGAGAGATCGAGAGAGAGAGAGAGACTGAGATCGAGAGAGAGAGAGACTGAGAGAGAGATCGAGAGGGAGAGAGACTGAGAGAGAGATCGAGAGAGAAAGACTGAGAGAGAGAGAGACCATGAGCGAGATCGAGAGAGAGAGACCGTGAGCGAGATCGAGTGAGAGACTGAGAGAGAGAGAGAGACTGAGAGAGAGAGAGACTGAGAGAGAGATCGAGAGAGAGAGAGAGAGAGAGAGAGAGAGAAGACCATGAGCGAGATCGAGAGAGAGATAGACCGTGAGCGAGATCGAGTGAGAGACTGAGAGAGAGAGAGAGAGAGAGAGAGAGAGAGAGAGAGAGAGAGAGAGAGAGAGAGAGAGAGAGAGAGAGACTGAGAGAGAGGCCGTGGTTTCACCAACCGAGGAGTTGTCGAGGCGTGCATTAAAAAAAGTATGCATGGTCTTGAACCGTGTCGTCATGTCTAGAATAATTAAGTGACAAAAATAATAGCCAGGGCCTGTTTTACATGTGTGTGAATAACTGTGGCGCCCATATTGATTACCTTGGTCAGCTGACAATGGTGGAAAGCCTACTTGATGCTGCAACCATTGATCGTGGGGGGAAAGGGCTCAGGCCTGCTGATCAAAAGACATAATAATTACGCCCGGCTTAAAATGCCAATAACGTGAATAATAATGGCATGTCATACGATGAATATCTCCTTGTCATTCATTTTCATTTCTTGACACAAATCCTGTTCTTTGCAGTCCTGGTTGAGCAGTATACGAACTATGATGTGGCCCTCAATCTCAATGATATGTGGGTCATGCGGGGAAGCACGGCTGTTCTGCGCTGCGTCATAAACCCCCATTACGTCACAGAATATGTCAAAGTGATTGGCTGGACAAAGGGTGATATGGAATTGTATTCAGGTATAAAAAAATAACTTTAAATTTTAAAAAAAAAGTAAATCATGATAAATTATCCGATAGATTCCTATCATTTTACCACGTTTTTATTAACTCGCTTTCGTTGGGCATTGTTTGTTTGTTTGTTGGATTGTCCAAGATTTTTTCAAATCTGCCAACGTAAAATTGAACCACTTTTGATGGTCCTAGAGATCTGAAAATTTTATCACAGATAGATCTTGGATGACATTGCATTGTATCAAAATACTTTGATTTAATATGACTAAAACCGTGCGGTTGTTTGGTATAAAAATTAAAGATTTCTAATTTAGAAGGCAAAAGAGAGATCTATAAGTGAGAGTATGAGTGAGCCGCATATGTTAAACCACATAAGCGCCCGCCCCAAGTTTTACGTCATATTAAATCAAAGTATTTGAGCTTATAAGTTTTAAATTATTTTCTTCTTTTTAGTCCGTTTATAAAAACGTGGTTTTTAAAAATCTTTTTTTTTAACTTCTATTTTTTAAGGGAAACTACTCTAACCTACTAGAGTTCTTCTGTATTAGCGGTAAAAAATAATTAGTCTATACGTTCAGGGTTGCCATATTGGCCTTTTTAAGGCCAAATTCTCAAAATTTGGCCTTTTTTAAGAGGGTTTGGCCTCAAAAATATTTTTTGGCTTTTTGGCCTTTTCTTGGCATTTTTCTTAAAAAATAAACAAAAATATATAAAATATATATAAAAATAATCTTTATCACAAAAAAAAATTAAAAAATTAAAAATTCGCCAATAAGTCAATAAACTTATTAATTTTTTATTGTTTGATAACTTACGTGTATGTTAGATATTATTTTTTTTTAAAAAAGTTTAAGGAAGAGGCTATTAAGACAAAGCCAGATACAGAATTCAGCGCACAGTTTTAGACGCTATTGTTAGAGTAAGGGGTGAGCTTTTGTTTACAAATAAATGCAGTAAGAACTTTGTCATGTCACCAACAATGCTTGATGACTTGACATCTGATAAAGTTTATAATAATACTGCAAATAGTAGTCTAGAGGAAAAGGTTGACCTGAAGCTTTTCTTTCAAATTTGCATGTTAGTATCATAGTCTTTTTATTTTGTGAATACAACCATACATACGAACAGTGGCATTTACACATTTATTATCCTTTTTCTCCTGGTTTTATCTTCATTTTAAATAGTTAACTAATTTTCAGCCGTTTTGAGCCGTCCATAAGTGGCGTCACGCGATTTTGGCAGATTTTTCAATGTATTTTCACCCCCTCCTACTTCGTCACACGTAATCAAGAGCTAGACCGTTTCAAATATGACGTCACTGTTCTTAAAAGCACCCTCCCCCTCGTCATACATGGCCACAAATCTATGACCCCCTCCCACCCCCTAGGTGCGTGACGTCATTTTTGTTGACATTTTTCATATAACATAAGTTTGGCCTTTTTTTGGCCTTTTTTGGCAGTCAGTTTGGCCTTTTACCTAAATTATAATCTGGCAACCCTGTATACGTTATCTGTTGGAAAGTTTTACCGCTGATTTGGGTGGAAAAAAAGAAGGAAAAAAACATAAATGTACTATTAAGTCTTTGATTTTCAGATGGAAGAGTCAGTATTTTACAAGATGGTACATTACACATTAGAAATGTTCAAGATGAAGATACAAGCCTATCGGCACTCTACACTTGTGTGACACGCAATGTTTTGACAGGTGAAAACAGAACAAGTAAAGGGGCATCTTTGCGTCTTCATGGTAAGTTATTTGTAAATTAAAATATCACTTAGACTTAGTCTTAGGTAATAACTTAGGTTCAAAGTTGGGCTTGGGAGAATCAGAATGGGAAGAGTTTTAAATTTATAATTAATTGAATTTTTTTAAAATTTGTATAAAGAGTAAGAGTAATCATTAATGAATTAATGCTTAATTTTATTTCATTAAAATAAATTCATATTCATAATGAAAAATTCATATCAATCAAAATAAATGAATATGTCAGTATCAGTATTGTAAATGATATGAAATATGAATAATGAATTTTGCGCAAAATGAGGTTATTACTGAGCATATTATGGTAATCCTGCAGTTTCTACACGTCCGTATATTATTTCAAGAAATTTAATTTTCTCGTGAGAACTTACGTTTTAATTTATTAAATATGCATTATTATTATAAATATTTGTATGTTAGCTATTACAGTGCAAATTTGTAATTTGTATTTATTTCTAAGGCTTTTTTTCGGCACTTGAAGCTACATAATCGGAGTAGGATACATCCATTTTGTTTATCTAGCACCCTACTTGCGGGGCTGTTACAGTTGGATGCCAAATGAGATTTTCTCACTTAAAACCGTAAAAAGGCCTTAGAAATTAATAAGACTTACAAATTAGCGCTGCAATAGCTAAAATACAACATATAATAATGAATAATTAAAAACGTAAGTTCTCACAAGAAAATTAAATTTTGCTGTGAATATAATATACGTGTAGAAACTGTAGGATTATCGCATATTATTTGTGTGCATTATACTAACAATTGTAATCATTTTATTAAAAGTTGGGTAATCTTTTTAAATGTTCAAATTTCTAGTATAAGTTAAGAAAATGCAAGTTATCAGGGAAAGTCTTAAAAATCTTAATAATGTATTTGTAGAACCACCTGCCGGTGGCGAGCCACCCAAATTACTTGACACTCTCACCTCTGCAACTATAAGCCAAGGAGATACTATTGAGCTTCCCTGCGTGGCCAGTCTGGCCTATCCACCACCGAGGTTCACATGGAAGAAAGACAGTATTTCTTTGGCCATCGACGGCTGGAGACTTGCACAGCGGGGAGGTAACCTCTTCATCAGAAATGCAACAGTTTATGACAGCGGAGAGTACACTTGCACTGGAATCAACAGCCACTCCCAGAAATCGGCTATCACCCAGCTAACTGTTACTTGTAAGCTCAACATGCATTATCAGATACTAAATATTATACAAGTAAATCTAATATATATACCTTTAATACAAAAATATTTTCAAGACTCAAAATGAATCTTATTTAATTTCTAACTTATTATTTATCCTGCTCAAATTAAGAAATACTTGCACAAATTGTGAACATATATTTTCTGTATAATTAAGTCAAGAGTATAATTATAACTCACTTTTTTTGTATCTCCAGCCCCACTTTCAGTGCTAATAGATCCACCTGAACAAATAGTGGATGCAGGCCACACTGCCATCTTCAACTGTACAACATACGGCCACCCCATCAATACATTCTCCTGGTTTAAGAATGGCAGACCCTTAGTGGTTAGCAAGCGAGTCTACATTGAGGCCAATGCCACATTGGTAGTGAAAGAAGTTGGAAGGGCAGACCAGGGAATGTATCAGTGTTTTGTTGGAAATGACCGAGATTCGGCCCAAGGAGCTGGTCAGTTATCATTAGGTGGTAAGTACCAGCCTCAAATATTCAATACATTATTATCATTTTTTCTTCTTTAATCAATGTATATTAATTGTGTTAATTAATGTCCTTAATTATATCCCCTTACACACACACACGCACACACACTCATAAAAATGCAATTGTGTTAACTGCATAATACTAGCAATCAATAACCTTTGTTGTTGGGCACTGGAGAGTTGGGCCAAAGATCCCAAGAGTATCATTCATGGATTTTTTGTTGTTAAGTTATTCAGAAAGTGTACAGAAGCTAGCATTGAATAACTGAATCATTGGATTTTTGAATAGTAAAAATCATTTGTTCAGTTGTTTGATCAAGTCAATGCTGAATTAGTCATTGCCATTAAGACAACATCTTATTGAGTTACCTTGTAATTATTGATAAATAGATGTGACAATAATATGCTAGATGAAAGTTTATTTTCGAGGTTGTTTCACATCTCATGTCTTTTTTGTGTTTGTTTTGCTTTTCTACATTAAAAAAACAATAGCTGCACAACCGCTTGTACTAGATGGTTTCCAAGAACAGTTTGTTCAGACTGGTCAAAAAGTCACCATGCATTGTCGATTCTCTGGCAACCCCATTCCACTGGTAAATTATTTCTTCATATTATTGTGGCTGGAATTTTTAAAACTTGTATTCTGTTACTGGGCATCATGCTTTTCTTTATAGCCTCAGAAAGGCACTAAGATGTATGTGTTTCTAAATAAGTTTTAATGGGACCAGAAAATTGTAGGGTATCTCAAAACATTCCAGTGGTTGTCATGACACTTTCGGTTATTAGACACAGCCCCAACTTTTATTTGCAGGTCAGCTGGTCACTGGATGGGGCTGACCTCCCCTTGGACCCAGCCATCGCATGGAACAGTTTCATCACAATGGAGGGGGACATCATGAGCTATGTCAACATAAGTCGTGTGGAGGTGGCCCTGGGAGGGGAGTACACCTGCTATGGGGCCAGTAAAGTCGGTCTGGCCAAACACACCAACAGGCTCAATGTTTACGGTAAGGGCTTAGATGAAATGATCTGTAACTTAATTATTGTTGAACCTGCATCCGTTTGCCATTTGCTGAGTCTGGTTTCTCATCTAATCAATATTGTTATGATATTCCCTAGACACTAAAATAGGTATTCAGGCACACTTAGACTTGTTTAATTAGCCATCAATGATTGTAACTATTGCATCTTTTTGGGAGAAGTTTATTAGTTCTATTATGTATAACTGTATTTCCATGTAGCATATTTCATTAGCTCTATAATGTTTTGAGACTTATTGAATTCAATAGCCAGGTAGCAATCTATCACGATTTTGTAATATCATTTTTAAACAAATCCTGTGTTGACAGGGAACCCATTCATCAAGCCAATGCCTAATGTGACAGCCACTGCTAGCAAGGATTTATCATTGCGGTGCTATGTGTCTGGCTATCCCCTGGATTCCATTCAATGGAATAAAGGTGAGAAGTTTTCAATCATATGAGACTTGGAAATGAAACTTAATACGGACAATGAACCTAAGATATTTTACACACAAAAAATGTGCTTTTTATGAAAAGAAACCTTGATTCTCAAGACTATTTAATCCTGTTTTATTATTTTAATCATGATTAAAGGAATTTATTTGTTTGTATGAAATTTTAATCTGTTAAAAGATCTTGAATAATTTCTATAATGTTGAGAGTTGATTAGATCTTGAATAATTTCTATAATGTTGAGAGTTGATTAGATCTTGAATAATTTCTATAATGTTGAGAGTTGATTAGATCTTGAATAATTTCTATAATGTTGAGAGTTGATTAGATCTTGAATAATTTCTATAATGTTGAGAGTTGATTAGATCTTGAATAATTTCTATAATGTTGAGAGTTGATTAGATCTTGAATAATTTCTATAATGTTGAGAGTTGATTAGATCTTGAATAATTTCTATAATGTTGAGAGTTGATTAGATCTTGAATAATTTCTATAATGTTGAGAGTTGATTAGATCTTGAATAATTTCTATAATGTTGAGAGTTGATTAGATCTTGAATAATTTCTATAATGTTGAGAGTTGATTAGATCTTGAATAATTTCTATAATGTTGAGAGTTGATTAGATCTTGAATAATTTCTATAATGTTGAGAGTTGATTAGATCTTGAATAATTTCTATAATGTTGAGAGTTGATTAGATCTTGAATAATTTCTATAATGTTGAGAGTTGATTAGATCTTGAATAATTTCTATAATGTTGAGAGTTGATTAGATCTTGAATAATTTCTATAATGTTGAGAGTTGATTAGATCTTGAATAATTTCTATAATGTTGAGAGTTGATTAGATCTTGAATAATTTCTATAATGTTGAGAGTTGATTAGATCTTGAATAATTTCTATAATGTTGAGAGTTGATTAGATCTTGAATAATTTCTATAATGTTGAGAGTTGATTAGATCTTGAATAATTTCTATAATGTTGAGAGTTGATTAGATCTTGAATAATTTCTATAATGTTGAGAGTTGATTAGATCTTGAATAATTTCTATAATGTTGAGAGTTGATTAGATCTTGAATAATTTCTATAATGTTGAGAGTTGATTAGATCTTGAATAATTTCTATAATGTTGAGAGTTGATTAGATCTTGAATAATTTCTATAATGTTGAGAGTTGATTAGATCTTGAATAATTTCTATAATGTTGAGAGTTGATTAGATCTTGAATAATTTCTATAATGTTGAGAGTTGATTAGATCTTGAATAATTTCTACAATGTTGAGAGTTGATTAGATCTTGAATAATTTCTACAATGTTGAGAGTTGATTAGATCTTGAATAATTTCTACAATGTTGAGAGTTGATTAGATCTTGAATAATTTCTATAATGTTGAGAGTTGATTAGATCTTGAATAATTTCTATAATGTTGAGAGTTGATTAGATCTTGAATAATTTCTATAATGTTGAGAGTTGATTAGATCTTGAATAATTTCTATAATGTTGAGAGTTGATTAGATCTTGAATAATTTCTATAATGTTGAGAGTTGATTAGATCTTGAATAATTTCTATAATGTTGAGAGTTGATTAGATCTTGAATAATTTCTATAATGTTGAGAGTTGATTAGATCTTGAATAATTTCTATAATGTTGAGAGTTGATTAGATCTTGAATAATTTCTATAATGTTGAGAGTTGATTAGATCTTGAATAATTTCTATAATGTTGAGAGTTGATTAGATCTTGAATAATTTCTATAATGTTGAGAGTTGATTAGATCTTGAATAATTTCTATAATGTTGAGAGTTGATTAGATCTTGAATAATTTCTATAATGTTGAGAGTTGATTAGATCTTGAATAATTTCTATAATGTTGAGAGTTGATTAGATCTTGAATAATTTCTATAATGTTGAGAGTTGATTAGATCTTGAATAATTTCTATAATGTTGAGAGTTGATTAGATCTTGAATAATTTCTATAATGTTGAGAGTTGATTAGATCTTGAATAATTTCTATAATGTTGAGAGTTGATTAGATCTTGAATAATTTCTATAATGTTGAGAGTTGATTAGATCTTGAATAATTTCTATAATGTTGAGAGTTGATTAGATCTTGAATAATTTCTATAATGTTGAGAGTTGATTAGATCTTGAATAATTTCTATAATGTTGAGAGTTGATTAGATCTTGAATAATTTCTATAATGTTGAGAGTTGATTAGATCTTGAATAATTTCTATAATGTTGAGAGTTGATTAGATCTTGAATAATTTCTATAATGTTGAGAGTTGATTAGATCTTGAATAATTTCTATAATGTTGAGAGTTGATTAGATCTTGAATAATTTCTATAATGTTGAGAGTTGATTAGATCTTGAATAATTTCTATAATGTTGAGAGTTGATTAGATCTTGAATAATTTCTATAATGTTGAGAGTTGATTAGATCTTGAATAATTTCTATAATGTTGAGAGTTGATTAGATCTTGAATAATTTCTATAATGTTGAGAGTTGATTAGATCTTGAATAATTTCTATAATGTTGAGAGTTGATTAGATCTTGAATAATTTCTATAATGTTGAGAGTTGATTAGATCTTGAATAATTTCTATAATGTTGAGAGTTGATTAGATCTTGAATAATTTCTATAATGTTGAGAGTTGATTAGATCTTGAATAATTTCTATAATGTTGAGAGTTGATTAGATCTTGAATAATTTCTATAATGTTGAGAGTTGATTAGATCTTGAATAATTTCTATAATGTTGAGAGTTGATTAGATCTTGAATAATTTCTATAATGTTGAGAGTTGATTAGATCTTGAATAATTTCTATAATGTTGAGAGTTGATTAGATCTTGAATAATTTCTATAATGTTGAGAGTTGATTAGATCTTGAATAATTTCTATAATGTTGAGAGTTGATTAGATCTTGAATAATTTCTATAATGTTGAGAGTTGATTAGATCTTGAATAATTTCTATAATGTTGAGAGTTGATTAGATCTTGAATAATTTCTATAATGTTGAGAGTTGATTAGATCTTGAATAATTTCTATAATGTTGAGAGTTGATTAGATCTTGAATAATTTCTATAATGTTGAGAGTTGATTAGATCTTGAATAATTTCTATAATGTTGAGAGTTGATTAGATCTTGAATAATTTCTATAATGTTGAGAGTTGATTAGATCTTGAATAATTTCTATAATGTTGAGAGTTGATTAGATCTTGAATAATTTCTATAATGTTGAGAGTTGATTAGATCTTGAATAATTTCTATAATGTTGAGAGTTGATTAGATCTTGAATAATTTCTATAATGTTGAGAGTTGATTAGATCTTGAATAATTTCTATAATGTTGAGAGTTGATTAGATCTTGAATAATTTCTATAATGTTGAGAGTTGATTAGATCTTCCAAAGGCAATGTCTCTAAAGAATATTAGATAATGTTAATTTTTTAAAAATACTATGCGCATTGATTTGACCAGGTGCAGCCCAGCTACCTATCAATCACAGACAAAGTGTCCTGGCCAACGGGACTCTGCTGATAAGACATGTCCAAAGAGAGGACTCTGGACAGTATACCTGTGTGGCTCGAAACAGGGAGCGACAGGGCATGGAGCGGAGTATGCACATCGCTGTTGTGGGTGCGTTCTTTTTGAGAACCCTTCATTAATTTTTTTATTCTCACATTGTTGAATTTTCAGTTGCTTTATAAATGGTTTGATAATCAGACACTTGTAAATATGCATTTTCTTGCTATTCTTTACCTTTAGTCCTTGAATTAAAGTAAAAATTGTTGTTTAAAAAAAAATTAATGTTATATTCTTGTTGTTATTTTTGATACATTGATTAAATAGAGAAAAAATAAACTTGGTTGTTTTTAATTTAGAACCTCCTGTGATTGACCCATTCCACTTCCGCCAACGCAAGCAAGGGGACAGAATCCTGGTAACCTGTGCTATAATCAGTGGTGATCTCCCCATCACCATTCAGTGGGAGAAAGATGGAAGAGTTATTCCACAGGACCTTGGTATTCGGATACAGGTTGGTGAAATATGCATATTAGAAGCTATGCTATTTCATATTAGAAGCTATGCTATGTCATATTAGAAGCTATGCTATGTCATATTACAATCTATGCTATGTCAGATCCAGGTTGGTGAAATATGCATATTGGAAGCTATGCTATTTCATATTAGAAGCCATGCTATGTCATATTAGAAGCTATGCTATGTCATATTACAATCTATGCTATGTCAGATCCAGGTTGGTGAAATGTGTATTAAAAGCTATGCTATGTCAGAAAGAAGTATCCATATTTAGTACATAAGAAGCTATGTTAGTAAAATAGAGTTTAAATTAGATATTAACACAAACACAATTATTATTGGTTTGCTTCAAATTTTCTTCTTAGCAACTGGGAGATTATTCAATTTTGTCAATAAACGGAGCTACACCTAAACATGATGGAAACTACACGTGTTACGTTAGCAATGCAGCAGCCTCCGTCAACTACACAGCTTCCTTACACATTGATGGTATGTTTGGATCAAGAGCTAAAATCAACTTTACTTTGATGACAATGACATGAAATTACATTTTATTTTCTTCGAGCTTTTGTGTTTTAGATTTTTTGTTTTTTAAAAAAACAAAGGAACGTGTACATTAGGCTAAAATGTTATTATAAAAATTAAAGTAAAATAAACAATTTTTATTAAAGAAACATCTACTTAACTATTTAATGTGTTTTTCTGTGAAGTCCCTCCACGCTGGGTGATGGAACCAGAAGATTCTTTTGTCATCCTGCATGAGTCTGTGCAGCTGGACTGCCAGGCCGATGGTACACCTGACCCCCAGGTGGTGTGGAAGAAAGCAGAGGGCCTAACTCCCGGCAACTACCAGCGGTTGACCTTTGACCCCACCCAGGACCACCGAATGCTGTACCACAATGGGACACTGGTCATCAACAACGCCAGGGAGGAAGACCACGGCTACTATCTATGTCACGCCAGTAACGGAGTCGGGTTTGACATCAGTAAAGTCATTCATCTCAACGTTCACAGTAAGTCAAGTGGTCAGTCATTTATTGGCCATGTTAGCTCTTCGCGAACTTATAGATATTGAATTGGAATATTTCAAAATTTTACTATAATCAGTACTAAAGGATCAGAGTTTTGACATTCAGCACATTTATAATCTTTGTCAAATTAGGAAAGATTGTTAAAAGTAATTTTTTCACCATTAACTTAAAGTATAGGAAGAATTGTAATATTGTTATTGATCATAAATAGGATTATTAAAATAAAATTATTTGGAATGTATTTCACCAGTTTTAAATAGTGTTGTGTCATCATCCAGCTAAATAATAACAATTATGTTGTTTGTTTCGGTATACATATCTTTGTATCTTTCAGTCCCTGCACGTTTTAATGAGCCACGTCACAACTACACGGTAATGAAAGGTCAGAGCATCACAATGGAATGCCAGGCAGTGGGAGACAAGCCACTGTCAATTTCATGGAGTTTTCAAGGCACACCTATCAGTACATCGGCCACCAATGAAAGGTAATACACTTAGCCGTTCTGTATATCAGAACTCATTTTGACTGTGTACAAAGACATTGGCTTTTTAAAACAAGTTTGATGAGGGATTTAAAATCTTTAACTTTGTTTCGTTTTGTTGAAAGGCAACTTTTGTTTTGTTCCTCACTTTAGTATTTTATTCTGTCCAATGCTGAAAAAATATTGTTGACAAGATTTCTTTTCAGCAATAAAATTTCATGTTGCACTGTGATTTTTTGTTGTATACATTTTAGTGAGATTACTAATTTAATGTTTTGAATGTAAAAAACTTATTGTAAAACTAATCCTGTCTTACATGGAATGGCATGTCAGGTCCAAGGTAGAATCCCAGTCAACGCCCCGAGGCAAGCTATCACAGCTGACACTGTCACCCACAACAAGGGAAGATTCAGGATTTTACACCTGTAATGCCAAAAATAACTTTGGAAATGGTGTCTTGGTGAACTATCTGGTTGTTCATGGTAAGTCTTTGGTGTTCACTTGACATCACCAACATTTGTTTGTCCGGTGTATTGGTAGTGCTGATTTAGGAACAGTGGTCTTTGATAATATAAAATAGCTTGCTGAAAGCCTGTCAAAAGTTCCTTTGTATTGACTCATGTCTCTCCAATCAGAACCCCCTGAGCCTCCAGGGAAAGTGACGGTCACCAACATCACAAGTCGCAGTGTCATTGTCACCTGGCAGACACCTTTTGACGGCAACAGTCCAATGATCGGGTACACTGTCCAGTACAAGAACAATACAGGTATCAGTGAGTTCTACTTGTTCATAACTTATATCCTCTCATTTCTTAGGATTTTCATAAAGAAATGTTGAAATAATGATATAACCAATAAAAGATAGTACAGTCGAACCCACTTACCTCGAGCTCGGTTAGCTCGACCACCCCACTAACTCGACGTTTTTTATTGGAACCGCCAAATTCTCTCTTTGTCTTAGCATTTTTTCATCGGCATATTCGATTTTTCTAAGTCGCCGAAACCTAGTACCTCGAGCACAAAAGAGGGCCAAATTTGCAACTAAACTTGCTTAGCTCGATCCTCTCCGGTTGGCCTAGCAATGCACTCTTGTCATTTTTAGTTCAAAACAGTGTTGACATCTCGCTTTTCTTCGAGACTTCCGGCTATTCTACGAGATTTCAATAAAACTAACCGGATGTTTTGCGTGTGTGAATTATAATTCGACGTGTATCCATGGAGTATGTATTATTGTATTCACCCGAGGTACTGGACAATCGCGTTAGAGGTCGTGAATCGTCATTATTTCGCAGTGCATGTTATATTATTATTAAACTTAATTCATTTTCTGATGCATTAATCATTTTATTTTTCAAGATAAGCGAATATCTTTAGAAATGAAAATAAAGGTTTGTATCGAGAATCGATGGTGGTTTTTATATAATTAAATAAAAAATTATTATTCTTTTAAGTTTGTTGTTGTTGCTTTGTTACCAGTAAGATACATGACTGTGACACTAACACGCGCGTGACGATGAAATGAAATCATTTCTGATAAGGAATGATTTTTAAAAAAATTTGCTTAGACTTATTTGCCGGCCAACACAGTACACACAGCCCACAGCGTGCTGTGATCAACGGTCAAGGCCACAATAGTTTTATTTATATTACAAGTTTGATTGACTGAGGAAATTCGAGAACGTTCTGATAGTTTCTTAACAGATATCCTGCACGTCAAAAGCATTAAACTTAAAATAACCATATTGATGTTTTTATTTGTATTTTAAATTCGCTGATACTAGTGATACGACGGCAAACGATAGCGGCTGTGATACGGCGAAGCGTAAACTTTGACCTTTTAGCGCATGCGCAGACAATTATAAACTGGTAACTTATTTTTCATTAAATTAAATGGAATCGAAACATGACAGAGACGTAATCAAAGTCCTTTGCTTCGGCATAAATATATATACATGTGTATACATATGTATATATATATATAAATTCCCGATTACTCATAACTTTTCCCGACTTTCAAGGCCGAGAATTTATTTTTAAGAATTCCCGACTTTTTTCTGTTTTCCTTAGTGGGAACCATTGTTATATTTAAATTTTAAACGGTCCTTAAAAACGAACGGTCATTACAACCTTAGGAAAGAGTGAAGAAATATTAGGGTTCCGATACGATTCCGATTAATCATCCCATCACTAATTAACGCTAATTAATCATGGACATAAAGAAATTTCAAGCACATGTTAATATTTTGCCGCCATATTGGTTTTCGTTTTAACTCGATCATCGGTTATCTCGACGCCATTTTTCATCCCCAACGCCGTCGACTTAAGCGGTTTCGACTGTATTATTAAATTTTAAAAAATTGTATTTCAATGACTTATAAAAATAAGTACATGTAATTACTGCTGAGAATTCTAAGATGAGAGTCTATGATGTTAAACATAGTTCTTCTCCACAAATATTTTTTATGATGGGAAAACTCTTCTTGTCTTTACTGACTCATACCAGTTTTCAAGGAAGATCTATTTATGTGTAATTTAACAAAAAATTATCAACTAATGAAATCTTATTTTGTAAAGTGAAATTCTTTTAAGAATAAAAATCTATATTAAAAAAACCGTAAAGAAAAAGTATTTGACTATTAATCCTATATGTATAAAATATAAATAAAAGTATGTTCAATATAATACGTACAGCGCGACAGACTAGCATAAACCTTTACATGCTACATAGAGATTAATAAAGATAATCTGAAAAATTCATTAATTTAATTACAGTACATTCGATCGATGTTAAATTTTGATAGATCATTTTTATCGTCGCCACGAGTCTGCCTGCAAAATGTCAGCTAGATAGGATACCGGGAAGTGGGTTCAAAATAGATCCAAAGTTTTTGCGACAGACAGACGCTACGAGTTAATATAAAGGATTAAAAAATTTAACTTATTTTTAAATCCCTTATATTAACTTCAAAATCTTGTCTCTCTCTCTCTCTGTTGTCATCTCTTCGTACGTCGGTCGGGCGGAAAAATAAATACAAAAGTAAAAAATGACCCACTTCCCGTGATGCCATCGAGCTAAAATTTGGCACATAGACTCGTGTCACCTAACAATGCATCGTATCAAAATTTCAGATCGATCGAACGTACCGTAATTAAATTAATGCATTTTTAGTTTATCTCTATACAAGTAATACAACGTATGTAATTTAATTTCACAGTTTGTTATTGTTTTTTTTTCACATGATAGTTCAGTCACGCACTGACGCCATCCGTCGATGTACCGGCGTGTTTTTGTTTACATTTTACGTGTCACGCTGAGCTCGGTCCAGCGATCGGTGACCAGACCTTTCCCCTCCTCAGGGTTATAAAGCAAAGGGGAGTTAAGACAGATTCAGTCTGTAAATGTTTGTCGCGTTTGAACATAATACTGTCGAAAACTTTGTTTTTACGGGTTAGTTTTTTTATCTGGTGATTTTGGCATAAAATTTATAAACACCAGTCACTGGTATCAGGTCACTTTAAAGATTCAGTGAAAGAAACAGTTTTTGGTGTTGCAGATATATGGCAGGGTGTGCTCCCCAACGTAACGGTGGACCAGTCCAGGCAGCAGGCCATCCTAGACAACCTCCTGCCATCCTTCACGTACCACATCCGAGTTCTGGCCAATAACTCTGTGGGTTACAGTGAGCCTAGCGACATCGTGGAGGCCACTTTAGAGGAGGAAGGTAAAATAAACACACAACCTGCAGACCAGGAACACGATGTTTAAACAATCCTATTTACTGTTTAAACATGTAGAGGAAATTGACCAGGGATTTGTTTATGTTTTCTTACGTTGACTTTCCCTGGATTGTCACAACTCAATGCTTAAAACAGTCAAATGTTAGTGAGTCATATTCTTATACAGTTATGTTCTGATCTAACAGTCAAATGTTAGTGAGTCATATTCTTATACAGTTATTTTCTGATCTAACAGTCAAATGTTAGTGAGTCATATACTTATACAGTTATTTTCTGATCTAACAGTCAAATGTTAGTGAGTCATATACTTATACAGTTATTTTCTGATCTAACAGTCAAATGTTAGTGAGTCATATTCTTATACAGTTATTTTCTGATCTAACAGTCAAATGTTAGTGAGTCATATTCTTATACAGTTATTTATGTTCTGATCTAACAGTCAAATGTTAGTGAGTCATATTCTTATACAGTTATTTTCTGATCTAACAGTCAAATGTTAGTGAGTCATATTCTTATACAGTTATTTTCTGATCTAACAGTCAAATGTTAGTGAGTCATATTCTTATACAGTTATTTATGTTCTGATCTAACAGTCAAATGTTAGTGAGTCATATTCTTATACAGTTATTTTCTGATCTAACAGTCAAATGTTAGTGAGTCATATTCTTATACAGTTATTTTCTGATCTAACAGTCAAATGTTAGTGAGTCATATTCTTATACAGTTATTTTCTGATCTAACAGTCAAATGTTAGTGAGTCATATTCTTATACAGTTATTTTCTGATCTAACAGTCAAATGTTAGTGAGTCATATTCTTATACAGTTATTTATGTTCTGATCTAACAGTCAAATGTTAGTGAGTCATATTCTTATACAGTTATTTTCTGATCTAACAGTCAAATGTTAGTGAGTCATATTCTTATACAGTTATTTTCTGATCTAACAGTCAAATGTTAGTGAGTCATATACTTATACAGTTATGTTCTGATCTAACAGTCAAATGTTAGTGAGTCATATTCTTATACAGTTATTTATGTTCTGATCTAACAGTCAAATGTTAGTGAGTCATATTCTTATACAGTTATTTTCTGATCTAACAGTCAAATGTTAGTGAGTCATATACTTATACAGTTATTTTCTGATCTAACAGTCAAATGTTAGTGAGTCATATTCTTATACAGTTATTTTCTGATCTAACAGTCAAATGTTAGTGAGTCATATTCTTATACAGTTATTTTCTGATCTAACAGTCAAATGTTAGTGAGTCATATTCTTATACAGTTATTTATGTTCTGATCTAACAGTCAAATGTTACTGAGTCATATTCTTATACAGTTATTTATGTTCTGATCTAACAGTCAAATGTTAGTGAGTCATATTCTTATACAGTTATTTTCTGATCTAACAGTCAAATGTTAGTGAGTCATATTCTTATACAGTTATTTTCTGATCTAACAGTCAAATGTTAGTGAGTCATATACTTATACAGTTATTTATGTTTTCAGCTCCTACTGGACCTCCGGACAGAGTCACTCTTCAAGCTGTTGGATCTCAAGCTTTGAAAGTCATGTGGGAGGTAAAGGACAGGGGAATGTAAAGGGAAAAGGGTCATTAAAATATAGGGGCTAATGTGGGGAGATGCTTCATAAGGAAATGTTGATTAAAGTAGTAGAAAGATTAAATCATTTTATTATTATAAAATACCTGTAACCCATGTAAGTCTACTTTAAATCTTGTTTATATTGATGCAGTTCGGTCACAATAATGATATTTTGACATTTAAATCCTGTCTGTGGTACACGTGTGACATTTTGTAATTAAGTATAGAATCAAATTTACTGTTTCAGATTACTATGTTTTCATTCATTACATAAATTTAAATGCTTTTATTTAAAGTTTCATAAAACATTCTCTTAATTTAAATGACTAATTATATCAATTCCTTGTCAAACATGAAAAGTTGCTATAATTATTTCTAACAACTTTCTCCTCAATCTCCAGCCTCCTGTGATATTTCTAACAACTTTCTCCTCAATCTCCAGCCTCCTGTGATTGGTTTCCAAAATGGCAAAATTCTGGGCTACTACATCGGGTACAAGGAGACCCAGAGCCCCGCACAGTTCATATACCAGACCCACGAGGTGCAGGACAGCACAGACCCCACCAAGGTGCTGACTGAGCACACCATTGGCAAACTCAAGAAGTTCACACAGTACACGGTTCACGTCAAGGCTTACAACATCAAGGGCATCAGCCCGGCCTCAGTCAACCTCAATGTCTTCACGCTGGAGGATGGTGGGTGGTCATGTGTTGGTGGCATGTGTGATGTTTTAGTGACAAGTGTCATGTGTCGGTGGCCTGTTTGATGTATTGTTGGCATCGGCGATGGTGGAAAATGTGATGTGTAAATCGCCTTTAGACTGTGTTGTAATATAATAGAAGTAGAAGTAGTATGGTGTGTGTGATATCAAATAAGATGTTTGTATTTGCCTTTGGGAGCATTTGTGCTAAATGTTAATATTTAATGTATTTGAATGTAACTAGATAGTTGTTACTCCCATGATTGATCAAACTGTTGTTTATACTTGCTATTTTTGTTCTTCAGTCCCAAGCCAGCCCCCGGAGGGAGTTCAGGCAACACCACTGAGTTCAGAGAGTATCAAAGTGGCCTGGTCACCTCCACCTCTCTTCACACTTCACGGCATACTGCAGGGCTACAAGATACTGTATAAGCCTGTCAGACTAGATGAGGGTAGGTGGCACAATGCCTTTTATAAGCCTGTCAGACTAGATGAGGGTAGGTGGCACAATGCCTTTTATAAGCCTGTCAGACTAGATGAGGGTAGGTGGCACAATGCCTTTTATAAGCCTGTCAGACTAGATGAGGGTAGGTGGCACAATGCCTTTTATAAGCCTGTCAGACTAGATGAGGGTAGGTGGCACAATGCCTTTTATAAGCCTGTCAGACTAGATGAGGGTAGGTGGCACAATGCCTTTTATAAGCCTGTCAGACTAGATGAGGGTAGGTGGCACAATGCCTTTTATAAGCCTGTCGGACTAGATGAGGGTAGGTGGCACAATGCCTTTTATAAGCCTGTCGGACTAGATGAGGGTAGGTGGCACAATGCCTTTTATAAGCCTGTCGGACTAGATGAGGGTAGGTGGCACAATGCCTTTTATAAGCCTGTCGGACTAGATGAGGGTAGGTGGCACAATGCCTTTTATAAGCCTGTCAGACTAGATGAGGGTAGGTGGCACAATGCCTTTTATAAGCCTGTCAGACTAGATGAGGGTAGGTGGCACAATGCCTTTTATAAGCCTGTCAGACTAGATGAGGGTAGGTGGCACAATGCCTTTTATAAGCCTGTCAGACTAGATGAGGGTAGGTGGCACAATGCCTTTTATAAGCCTGTCGGACTAGATGAGGGTAGGTGGCACAATTCCTTTTATAAGCCTGTCGGACTAGACGAGGGTAGGTTGCACCAATGTTCCCTTTAAGCTGCGCGGCCGCACAGGTATCTGACCGATGCTGCGCAGCAGTTTAGATAGCTGTGCAGCAGTTTAGATAACCGCGCATCAAATTTTGTAAAATATTGCACAGAAAAGGAAGGCTGCGCAACTTTGCACACAATATTTTTCCTTTGCACACAGACCAACGAACCTTAGAGGGAACATAGGGTGCACAAGGCCTTTTTATAAGCCTGTCAGACTAGACGAGGGTAGATGGCAAAGATCATGCTACTGCAGTAAATTAATTATAAAATCAACCATTTGAAACCTCAGATCAAACTAAAGCTTGCGTATATTAAAATAAGGGTTGACCTAAAATTCTAGTAAACTAATATTTTCAAATGCCATTTAAGATAAAATTTCCAGAAACTGTGCATAAGAAGAAATATATATCTAATAGCTGATAATTATTCTCTTTGAAATAATTTTTTAAAATATTTCTATTTTTAAAAATCCTAACTTTTTCCTATGTCAAATGTTTGAATATTTAAAAGAAATAATTATAAAATAAACGTTTAGTCTTCTGATGATCATCACTAACATCCAGTAGCCAATGTCCATTTGCTCTTAACCTTGGTTGATAAGGTCATCTCAGTATGGTGCCTCAGCTCTCACATCCAGTAGCCAATGTCCATTTGCTCTTAACCTTGGTTGATAAGGTCATCTCAGTATGGTGCCTCAGGTCTCACATCCAGTAGCCAATGTGAGAGAAGTGTTTTGTTGTTGTATTAACATTGTATGAGTGTGCGAGTTGACTAGTATGAAACACGTGGTTTGTGATGTGATCTGTAAGCGTGCCAGGTCGTGAACTTGGAGGATAGCTGACTATATATAGACAGTTCAAGAGGTAACTGGGGTTGATTGTACAGTGGATTGTATAGAGTGATTAAAGACAGTTTGTTAACCAGAACACAGAGTGTTAAAGTCTTGTGACTTGACCATAAATCCTACTACATGGTGTCAGAAGTAAAGACCTCAAGACTATTTGAAGTACTGACGCCATAACTATTACATGGTGTCAGATGGACCGACTCCACCCGCCACAACCACTGGAGCTAATTGGAAACATTGCTGCCAACTGGAAGAGATTTAAGCAGTATTTCCAGATATATAAGATAGCCAATGGACTCGACACAAAAAGCAAAGAAGTGCAGAGCATGACACTGCTGCATGTAATAGGCCAGAAAGCGGTGGAAGTGTACAATACATTCCAATGGACTGGACAGGAATGTGACGATTGTGACACAGATTTTCATTCAGTGAAGTGCTTGTTACGAAAATTTTTTAGATTTATTGTTTGCCAAGAAAGAATGTGACAGTTGAGAGACACATGTTTTTCTCCAGAAAGCAAGGTGAGGGAGAATGTTTCGATAATTTTATAACAGACCTTAAACTTAAAGCAAAGTCTTGTGAATTTGAAAATTTAACACATTCGCTAATAAAGGACAGAATTGTGGCTGGATTAAATAATGAATATCTCAGGGCTAGACTACTGAGAGAATTAGATCTGAATTTAAACAAGGCTGAAATTATATGCAAAGCGACGGAAACATCGGAATGGCAACTCAAAGCTTTAAATGAAGAAAATAATGTTCAAGCTGTGAACTCAAAGACAGGTGAGAAATCAAGTACGCACATGATGAGTCAACATGTCAAGCAAGCTGTAAGATCAAGTACACAGATAACAGCAGGCAAATGTAAATATTGTGGAAAAAACCATGAACCTAGAAGATGTCCTGCTTACGGGAAGTTATGCAACAACTGTGGAAAATTGAATCATTTTTCTGCTGTATGCAAATCAAAACGTGTAAAAGTTGTCAACTGTCAACTAAAAGATCACGTGGACTATAGTAAAAAAAAACATTCTGCATAGGAAGTGTGTACACGCAACGAGTGATGAATGGAAAGCAGTCATCATGCTTGAACAGAGGCAAGTAGTGTTCACACTGGACACAGGCGCACCAGTAAACATTCTGCCACACAGATTGTTCAGTCAACTTAGAATGGGAAGAATTCAGAAATCAACAGCAAAGCTTACCACATACAGTGGTGAAACATTGCCTGTTGCATGCAAAGCATCAATCAAATGCACAGTGAAAGACAAAACAGAAGTGCTGGAGTTTCAAATAGTCAAGACGCACTCAAAGCCGATCCTTGGTCTGCAAGCTTGTCAGCAATTGAATCTTATTAAAATTGTGGGCGTAATAAGCAACAAATATGAGACGCCCCAACAGAAGAAGAAACCTTACAACAAATCAGCCAGAATATACAAACGTACACACTTGCAGCCTGGAAGCAAAGTGTATATGCAGAAAGAACATAAAGGCTCGTGGCAGCCAGCAGTCGTCGTGTCAGCAGCAACGACGCCAAGGTCATACATTGTTAAGACTAACGATGGTATGACATACCGACGAAACAACAACATGCTGAGACAGGCATTTCGTGGAAGGAGAGGTGTAACAGATATTTTTGAGTATGACACACCAGAAATAGAGCATGCAGAACAAGCTCCCAGCGTTGGTAGAAATTGGTTATCAGCAACTCAGCAAGCGAAGTCAACAGCAGCAACAACAAGATACGGGAGACAGGTGAAGTCACCAAAGATATACCCAGATAAAGAGACATAAAGGTGTGCTGTGCTTTGAAAGACATTTGGAGATTCAGTGTTAGAATTCATGTACTGAATTGTTCGATGTTTTTAATTGTATTATTCTCTAATTGATAATCTGGGTCATTCGTTTTGTCAGAAGGGAGATGTGAGAGAAGTGTTTTGTTGTATTGACATTGTATGAGCGTGCGAGTTGACTAGTATGAAATACGTGGTTTGTGATGTGAACTGTAAGCGTGCCAGGTCGTGGACTGGGAGGATGGCTGACGATAAATGTACGATTCAAGAGGTAACCGAAGTTGATTGTACAGTTGATTGCAGTGGATGGTATAGAGTGATTAAAGACAGTTTGTTAACCAGAACACAGAGTGTTAAAGTATTGTTACTTGACCAATAAGTGCTACTACAGCCAATGTCCATTTGCTCATAACCTTGGTTGATAAGGTCATCTCAGAATGGTGCCTCAGGTCTCATCCAGTAGCCAATGATCATTTGCTCTTAACCTCAGGTGGTAAGCAATGTTCCCTTTAAAAAAAGGATGCGATGCAACTTTGCACACTAGTTTTTTTACTTTGCAAACGTACCAACGAACGTTAGAGGGAACATTGGTGGTAGGGGTCAGCTCAGTATGGTGCCCCAGGTCTCATAGAGACGGTGAAACTTTAAACAATTTTTTAAATTATCATTTGTCAGACGTTTCATCATGTCTGTATGATTATCATTTGTCAGACGTTTCATTATGTCTGTATAATTATCTGTACTCTCCAGATGAAAGTGACGCCAACTTCCAGACTTCCAGCCAGCTGGAGATAGTCTTGTTCTCCCTGGAGAAGTTCACCAACTACAGCATCCAGGTTCTGGCCTACACGAGGAAAGGAGAAGGAGTCCGCAGCACCCCTGTCTATGTCAGGACGCGGGAAGATGGTAGAGTTTCATTCTATGAGCAATAGTTGTTGAATTTGAAACAAGACAAATCATGGCCCTTGTCAGTGTTGTTTAGTTTGAAACAAGACAAAGCATGGCCCTTGTCAGTGTTGTTTAGTTTGAAACAAGACAAAGCATGGCCCTTGTCAGTGTTGTTTAGTTTGAAACAAGACAAAGCATGGCCCTTGTCAGTGTTGTTTAGTTTGAAACAAGACAAAGCATGACCTTTGTCAGTATTGTTTAGTTTGAAACAAGGCAAATCATGGCCCTTGTCAGTGTTGTTTAGTTTGAAACAAGACAAAGCATGGCCATTGTCAAATTTGTTTAGTTTGAAACAAGACAAAGCATGGCCCTTGTCAGTGTTGTTTAGTTTGAAACAAGACAAAGCATGGCCCTTGTCAGTGTTGTTTAGTTTGAAACAAGACAAATCATGGCCCTTGTCAGTGTTGTTTAGTTTGAAACAAGACAAAGCATGGCCCTTGTCAGTGTTGTTTAGTTTGAACAAGACAAAGCATGACCTTTGTCAGTATTGTTTAGTTTGAAACAAGACAAATCATGGCCCTTGTCAGTGTTGTTTAGTTTGAAACAAGACAAAGCATGGCCCTTGTCAGTATTGTTTAGTTTGAAACAAGACAAATCATGGCCCTTGTCAGTGTTGTTTAGTTTGAAACAAGACAAAGCATGGCCCTTGTCAGTGTTGTTTAGTTTGAAACAAGACAAATCATGGCCCTTGTCAGTATTGTTTAGTTTGAAATAAGACAAAGCATGGCCCTTGTCAGTGTTGTTTAGTTTGAAATAAGACAAAGCATGACCTTTGTCAGTATTGTTTAGTTTGAAACAAGACAAAGCATGGCCCTTGTCAGTGTTGTTTTGACGTTAATCCATCTACTGTTTTCCTCCAGTTCCAGACTCTCCTGCCAGCATAAAAGCCCTGGCTACAAATGACAGTGCCATTATGGTCTCCTGGACACAACCGGCGAGCCCTAACGGCATCATCACCAAATACACTCTTTACTTCAACAACCAAAGCTCACCTGAGGTAATTTGTGAAAGTGGTTCCATAAAATAAATACAATTTAAGATATTATTTTATGGAGTTTTCCAGTTGTTAAACCTATAGTATTAACTTAGTAAGACCAATAGTATAATTTACTTTTGTTAAACCTATAGTATTAACTTAGTAAGACCAATAGTATAATTTACTTTTGTTAAACCTATAGTATTAACTTAGTAAGACCAATAGTATAATTTACTTTTGTTAAACCTATAGTATTAACTTAGTAAGACCAATAGTATAATTTACTTTTGTTAAACCTATAGTATTAACTTAGTTAGACCAATAGTATAATTTACTTTTGTTAAACCTATAGTATTAACTTAGTTAGACCAATAGTATAACTTACTTTTGTTAAACCTATAGTATTAACTTAGTTAGACCAATAGTATAACTTACTTTTGTTAAACCTATAGTATTAACTTAGTTAGACCAATAGTATAATTTACTTTTGTTAAACCTATAGTATTAACTTAGTTAGACCAATAGTATAAGTTACTTTTGTTAAACCTATAGTATTAACTTAGACCAATAGTATAATTTACTTTTGTTAAACCTATAGTATTAACCTAGTTAGACCAATATTATAATTTACTTTTGTTAAACCTATAGTATTAACTTAGTTAGACCAATATTATAATTTACTTTTGTTAAACCTATAGTATTAACTTAGTTAGACCAATATTATAATTTACTTTTGTTAAACCTATAGTATTAACTTAGTTAGACCAATATTATAATTTACTTTTGTTAAACCTATAGTATTAACTTAGTTAGACCAATAGTATAATTTACTTTTGTTAAACCTATAGTATTAACTTAGTTAGACCAATATTATAATTTACTTTTGTTAAACCTATAGCATTAACTTAGTAAGACCAATAGTATAATTTACTTTTGTTAAACCTATAGCATTAACTTAGTTAGACCAATAGTATAATTTACTTTTGTTAAACCTATAGCATTAACTTAGTTAGACCAATAGTATAAGTTACTTTTGTTAAACCTATAGTATTAACTTAGTTAGACCAATATTATAATTTACTTTTGTTAAACCTATAGTATTAACTTAGTTAGACCAATATTATAATTTACTTTTGTTAAACCTATAGTATTAACTCTCAAATATTCTTGGGTTTTGCCCCTTTTTTCCACCTGATTTAGGTAGTTACAGGAATTAATTATTTTTTTAATGAATAAAACCACAAATAAGGGCATGTTATGCATTTTTGTGTTCAAAATTGAATTATATATCTATTGATATCAACTTTAAGTCTATTGTGGTAATGTAGCTTGAACTGTAATTATTTTAATGAATTTTTACATTTAAATTTTGTACAGAAAATCACAACATGTCACAAACTGTATGAAGGAAAAAAATAAGTATTTGTAGCAACCATAAAATCTTTATTATAGCCATCAACAATATCCATTTCTACATGTAATATCAAAAATTCAAAGCATTTCGCTCATATTTGAAAAATTTAGACTATTTTTAAATGAGTATCCTTACATTCATAAAATATGGCCATTTTTTCCTTTTTTACAAAAATTATAATTATTAACATGGAATAATTCTATAACTAAGCCTTTATTGTCAGAACATAACATAATATTATTCTTATAATCATTATTATCCCAAAAAAATCATTTTTCATTTGATAAAAAATGTTGAAAACTATTAATTATGATATAAAATAAGACAATTTCTATGCACATGATAATAACAAATTTAATTTAAAACCACACTTTAGTGAACATTTCTTTCTTTGTTCATATTCTTAAAATAAGTTAATAATAGTAATATATTTAATTCTTATTTTGTAAAATGTTATTCGGTTTTGAGTGTTATAGGGTTACGAGTGGTCGGCCGAATATATTTTACTAATTATATATTTATTCTTTCTTACCGTTATCATTCTTTCCTCAGTTGAAATGTGGGGTCTAGAAAGATATAGTGTCATTCACTTTCTTCCACAACCATTGGAACATATATATCACTTCCATGATTTTTTGTTTACCTCAATATTCCTTTTTGAACATTTCAGAAATATAAAATTTAAAGCAAAGTCTAAAATTTGAACTGTCTTGCACACAATCCTTTGAATAATAATAGTTCATTCCATTATCTAATTGCACTAGTCCCATGTTCCTTAGCATGTCCATGATAAGATGAAATGAGTTTCTGAACATTGTTGACTTAGGGAGGTGCATGGTAGCAACAATTATATAGGCATAGCTTCAAAGAGTCTCCAGCAGTAAGTCTGCGAATTCCGAATAGCAACTTGAAACATGAAAGAGAAGTCCATATAAATAATAATTGCCATATTTCTTTCCATCATCTCTGATGGTTGATTCAGCAAAAGGGACACCATAAGTTGACTCAGGGACATAGACAATGGGTGGTTGTTTAGACCTGTAATCAGGAACATGCTTGGGATGGTCTAAGGTCCCAATCTACAGAGCCATAACTGTAACTGTGAAATAAAAATATTAGGAAAAACATTAGAAATAGGTTTGTAAAAAGCAGTTATAAAATTTAACATTTTTAATTAAATTACACTATTCAATTCTGAAGAAAATCTAGAATGATTATAAGCTTATTATCAAGCAAAATGTGAAGTAAATTGTAAGATACTGATGCCACCTTACAGTGTAACCAGGGTAAACAAAGTAAAATGTAATTTATTATGGACTTGGGGAAAAAATAATAATAAAATACATACTTCATATAAAATAAAAAGAAAGACAAATATACGTGCTAAAATGAATTTCCTTGATTTATAGATGTCTCATTGCTACTTAATATATCAATAGATTTAGTAAAATCAATTTTATTTGTTAAAAAATTGGCTATGTGGAGAACTTTGTAACAAAGGAAAAATACATACCTTCGATAGTCAACTTGTCCATCGATGAAAATAAATAAATTTTCCGTACTAATACTTTGTTTTTTATTCCATTGAATAGAAATAACTTGTCAGCTACGAATATAAGCGATTTCTTCGCTAAATGATGAATCGTTTGCTATAATTGTAAAAGATTGCGGCCGACGTGTCTCAGTAAAATTAACAAGAATTTCACAATGGCGAACGAAAATAGCGTTCCGGTAAACCAAAAACACGAGGGTCGGAGTAAATTTTTTTTAAATTTTAATTAAAAATTCATGTCTGAAATTGTATTTTTTCCTAATTTTATTCAATTATTTAGGGATACATTTTAAAAATAACATTAGAATGTAAAAAGGTGAAGAAAATATAAAAAATTAAACTGTCGACCACCAGTGACAGAAAAGTCAAGGTTACGTCCTTTGAGAGTTAACTTAGACCAATATTATAATTTACTTTTGTTAAACCTATAGCATTAACTTAGTTAGACCAATAGTATAATTTACTTTGCAGTTGCAGACATGTTGGTTGCAATTTCTTACATGTGTAGAAAAGTTTTACATTACTGAACATGTTTTTTGGAAAGACTTTCTATCACAAGACTAGTTGAAATACAATTAAAATGAAGTTTCTCATGATTGTATGACTTGTTTTAAATCAAAATATTATTTTTAAAATGTCATTTCAGGTGGAAGATGTTATCATTGAGCTGCCACCAAATGTCACCTATTATATGATGGGAGGTCTCCTACGTGGGGTGGATTATGCCTTCAGAGCGTCTGCTTCTACCGTCATGGGGGAGGGGAAAAGTACCAAGTACATTGGTGCCAGTACTTTGGTTGTTGGTAAGTCTCTGGGATTAGCAAGAGATTTGGACATGGATGGGTGTTTATTAATCTCCTCGTTACCACTCAGTTTGGGCTTAAAATCTTGTGGAACATGTCATGATGTTAATTAGTTATTCCTCTCGGGCCGAAGGCAGCACAAGGGGCAGAAGTCTTGGATTTCCATTTACGACGATCCGTCGCCAATTGTATTAGGTCTTGATTATTTCTTAGACCCATGGTTGAGCTTTCTCTTTTGATTGTTCTACGTAGGGTTTCCTTTGGTCTTCCTTGTTTTCTTTTGTCTTTTGGTGTCCATATGAAGGCCTGACGGGGGAGTCTTCTGTCCATTCCAAGAACATGACCGATATAATTCCAACGTATTCTCCTTATAAAAGTTGACACATATTCTTGGTTGGTTTCTTCTCCTATTGTTTCATTTGATTTAAAATCACTCCATTTTATATTCAAAATTTTTCGGAGGCATTTGTTTTCGAAGGCAACTAATTTCTTTGCTATAGCTTGCGTGGATTTCCAGTTTTCGCATCCATATGTTCGTACAGGGATTACGCAAGAGTTGAATAGCCTAAGTTTTATATATTTGCTAAGTGTCTTTGATCTCCAAATATTTGTACGTTTGTTAAAAGCACTTGACGCCAACGCAATTTGAGTCATTATCTCTGATGTTGCATCTCCATCATATGACATTTTGCTTCCTAAGTAAGTGAAGAGTTTCCGCTTCCGGTTCAAGATGGAAGATATGTTAATCTGCTAGCTTGCTTCGGACGGTTGATCAGCGGCCTAACAATCCACCATTGTGACAAATAACTGTTACTCAAACAGAATTATGGATTTCAATAAATCGTCGCTTCGTTCCAACTTGCTTGAATGCAAATCTACCTTTAGAATTGGCTATTGGAACGTAAGAACAATGCACCAAATAGGTCATGATGTACCTTCAGTTATATCTTTTGGGAAATCATTGATTTATATAATATTTGTTAACTTTTTGAACCCAGGGTTCCTTCCCTTATTGCTCAATTCCTCTGGCCTCCTGATTAGCGTCTTAGACCGATGTATCGATCTGGCGGCATGGGAATTTTTAAAACACAGACCAATAAAAAGGGAATATAAGTAGGGGTCTACCGATATATCGGCACCGATATCTGGATATCAGCAATATCGATATCGGTAGCATGTAAAGATCCCGATATTGACGTCACCGATATTTTTTTTGCGTTTTAAAAAAAACTGCAAAAAAAAAGAAAAACGAAAAAACCCTATCATTTAGATTTACAATATCTCGACAAATTAATAAAATTAATATATCGACCCCGATACCGGTATTGAATTAGCCAAAAGAGTCCTAGTATTAATATGTACAGCCACGATACAGTATGTCATGTGCTATGATATTGTTTAGGTATCAGCCAATTTTCGTATACTCGGAAATACTGTGTAAATAGTGCTGTTACCAAGTATACCGTAATTGCTCTAATAAATGGATAACATGTAAACATTATGTTGACGTAATTGCTCTAATAGCAAAGATGCACGCAGAATCGCAGATGTCTAAAACATTTCGTTTCGTATGGAATAACAAAATGTACCGTGTGCAGACTTATCTTATCTTATCTTATCTATACAGATGCTCCTTCTATGCAGAAGATAGTTGCGTCCACAGACCATGACAGATGATCTGTTGGCAAGTGATGCAGCAATCACAGGCCACGGCTTTGTGAGTTCCACGCATTACCCAGCCGCCTAACTACATGTAGTGTTAGGTACCCATTCGGAGCGGGGTGACTCAGGGACGCCCTAGGCCCCGGGAACAAACCCTTGCCTTCACACGGATTCGAACCCGTGAGCATCGGTACGACAGTCCAGTGCGCTGCCACTGCGACCACTTGTTGTCATTGGCAACCATTGATCCTTCAACCTCATTTTCACTCTATTACAAATACGTTGTTCTCATTGTTTCATTCATAAAAGGTGGCCGTGTGCAAAAGCCATTAAACTATTAGTTAGAATTAATAATTATGAGTTAAAGTTTCAAAAGGAGTTCCTAATTTTGCTTGTAAATTTTTATAAAGGACGGTTCGTTTTGTCATGAGTCTTATATAGGTCATGAATTGGAACTTGTAAACACATCAGAAACTTCGTTTCGGCTAAAAAAAAATCGGTAATATCGGCAAAACTGCATATCGGTAGACCCCTAAATTATAAAATATAAATAATTACAAGTGATAAATTTAAGAATGACGGCATCAAATATGACCGCTGTTATTTTATGTCCTAACAAATACTCATATTGGCACTCATATCGGGAAAAAAATATCGGTAATGTCGGCAAAAATGCATATCGGTAGCCCCCTAATTGAAATATAAATAATTACGAGTGATAAATTGAAGAATGACGTCATCAAATATGACCGCTGGTATTTGTCCTATAAAATACTCATATTGGCACACATTTCGGAAAAAAAGTTTCGGTAATATCGGCAAAACTGGATATCGGTAGACCCCTTAATTATAAAATATAAATAATTACGAGTGATAAATTTAGGAATGACGTCATCAAATATGACCGCTGGTTTGTGTCCTAACAAATACTCATATCGGCACTCATATCGGCAAAAAAAATATCGGTAATATCGGTATCGGCAATATCGGCAAAAATGCATATCAGTATACCCCTAAATATAAGTTCAATGGGGTTAATAAGAAATATTTGCAAATGTAGCAGGAAGTATTTTGATCAATGTTTGTTATTCCACTATTATATCTTCTGTATAGAATGAGCATCTGTAACAGATAAGATATTGAATTGAGGGTTGCTTTGATTTTGTTCAGGATATATTCAGGTGTTCTCACATTGCACACATGTCATTCATGATCAGTAGACACATTTTTTCTCACACTGTCTCCAGCTCCTGCTAGAATCGCCAGCTTTTCCGACATTCTGACCGTCTCCTGGCATGAAGATGTTATTTTCCCCTGTCTCACAGTCGGCAAGCCTAAGCCAACCATACAGTGGAGACTAAGGTAAGAAAGTTTATTATACAACTAAAATTTACACCAATTAAATTTTTAACAATTTTTTCTCATTTACTATGAACTAGATTAGCCCATTTTTTTTTCAAAACCCTGGGGTACTGTTTTAAAAGAAATAACCTTTAGCATGGGTGTTATTCAACCTAAAGGTCTGTACAATTTGGGGACAAAGTTTTTAAAAATTACAAAGCCTAGTTTGAATTAAATTCATCAACAAGTTAAAATTGAAAGTGAAAATTAAGCCTAGCTGTATGCTAATACCCCTCAGACCTAAGAGTTAAACCTAGTTGTATGCTAACACCCCTCAGAACTAAGAGTTAAACCTATTTGTATGCTAACAACCCTCAAAACTAAGAGTTAAATCTAGTTGTATGCTAACACCCCTCAAAACTAAGAGTTAAATCTAGTTGTATGCTAACACCCCTCAAAACTAAGAGTTAAATCTAGTTGTATGCTAACACCCCTCAAAACTAAGAGTTAAATCTAGTTGTATGCTAACACCCCTCAAAATTAAGAGTTCTAAGGCCTGACATTGTTCCATTTCTTTGACAGGAACCAGCCAATCACTAATTCAGAAAGGATCTTTGTGACAGAAGATGGATCCTTACACATCACATCTGTGACAGGGACGGACGCAGCCAACTATACGTGCTATGCCGAGAACTCTCACGGTAGTAGCCAGATAGCGTACACTCTACGTGTCCAAGGTACAATTTAAAGCTCAGTTGTGCAATAGTTTGAAATTAAGCCTCATAAATTCCTAGAGCATTTTGAGTAAATATGTTGTTAAAATTGTTGGCATTAAACTGTATATCTCTTATTGATAAATATTGTCTCATGTATTTAGAATAATTTTAATATTTTATTTTCTTCTCACAGTTGGTGATCATAAAGGAAGTAAGTAATGTGTTGACATTTCTACATTTTACCAAGAAAAAAATAGTTTTAAAAAAATAATTGTAATTTAAATGGAGCACTAGCAGAACAATTGTATCAGAGTGATCTTAATGGTCATCTATGTCCTCTAATGTGCAATAATCTCATCTGTAATTTGAACTCTTCATTTGTAAGCTTTGTACTAAGACATTTAACTGAATTTGACATCTTGTGTGTGGCCTTTATACTGTGACCTATCACCCATGCTCCTTCTGTAGCCTTTATCCTGTGACCTATCACCCATGCTCCTTGTGTGTGACCTTTATACTGTGACCTATCACCCATGCTCCTTGTGTGTGACCTTTATACTGTGACCTATCACCCATGCTCCTTGTGTGTGACCTTTATACTGTGACCTATCACCCATGCTCCTTGTGTGGCATTTATCCTGTGACCTATCACCCATGCTCCATGTGTGACCTTTGTCCTGTCACCCATGCTCCTTGAGTGTGACCTTTATCCTGTGACCTATCACCCATGCTCCTTGTGTGTGACCTTTATACTGTGACCTATCACCCATGCTCCTTGTGTGACCTTTATACTGTGACCTATCACCCATGCTCCTTGTGTGACCTTTATACTGTGACCTATCACCCATGCTCCTTGTGTGTGACCTTTATACTGTGACCTATCACCCATGCTCCTTGTGTGACCTTTATACTGTGACCTATCACCCATGCTCCTTGTGTGTGACCTTTATACTGTGACCTATCACCCATGCTCCTTGTGTGGCATTTATCCTGTGACCTATCACCCATGCTCCATGTGTGACCTTTGTCCTGTCACCCATGCTCCTTGTGTGTGACCTATAACCTGTGACCTATCACCCCTGCTCCATGTGGCCAAAGTTTTGCTGTATCTTTAAGGGGAGGTGTGGGTCAAAATTCTAAAATTTGTATCTAGCGTCCTGAGTGATTTTAAGTAAAATATTCTTATAGGGTATAACAAAAGATGTAAATTGCATTAAATTTTTTTTCAAAAACTTTTTGGTTTCCATGGAAACTCAAATAAACATCCGCCATTTTGTTTTTTTGGGTGAATTTCAAAACGCTAAGGCTTTTTTAAATTACTAATTATGGCTTTCAAATTTAAAATATAGATATTTTATCATGTATTAAAACTTTATATAACGAGACTTTTCTAATGGATGCACTAGTTTTAAAAAAAAATTCACAAAAAGTGTTTCCATTTTTTTGGTCAAAATTAAGGGTTATGGGATACATTTTTATCTGTATTTTCCTTTGTATGGAAGTTATAAAAAATGTAGGTTATTTAAATCTTTATTTGTGTTTAAAGATCACACAGAAAAAATATGGAGTAATTTGCTCAATAATTTAAAAAGTTATAAGGGTTTAAGTGACCAAAAACATTGAAAGCGGGAAAACTGAAAAAACGACAAAATTTATTGAAAATGTCATATTAAAATTTTATTTTTTATAATGACTGGACATAAAATGGTCTATTAACTTAAGCTGGATCTTTCTCATTATTTTCTAGCTCTTCACATCTTTTCCTCACTGCCCCTTTTACATTTTTTACTTTTACTCTCCGCCTGTAATTTTCGCCTCTTCGTGCACTTATTTTTTTAACGCTAAAATTACTTTATAGTCTCAATTATAAAGCTGAATTTTTATTGCACACATAAATTATGATTTAAAGTTATTCTTCAATATTTGGAATGCTAAGAATTATACACTGACTTGAATAAAATTGAATTGAAATCACAATAAATAGGTCTCCAAATGAATGTGATTGATCCTGTGTTATTGCAGATAAATAAAATGTCCAAGTAAACTTTTTTCTGGCAGGGTTAGCTTTAATTTACTATCTACAGATGTATCCCAGGAAGAACCCGGGTTAAATAGCAATCTAGCTCTTGTTTTTATTAATTGATTATTGATCCTGTCACTGTCTAATGTCTGTCTAATCTAGTAAATACTAATTACTATTATTAGTTATTAGTGACAACAATTTGCTACCTCATAGAATATTTTTAAAATTATTTGGGTAAAATGTATCACATTAGCAACAGTAGCTGTTAATTTTGATTTGATTACATGAACTTTTTATGTTATTATTATTATTGGAATGTCTCTAAGAGTACTAAGACTCAAGACGCTTTAGTCTTTAGTGACTTTAGTTTGAGTTCGAGACCATGACCAAGTGCCAAGTGCAAAACCAACCTTTTTACGTATTACACGCTGCAGTGATCAATTAGAAAGTAGTTTACATAGTAATATAATAACATTTTGCTATCGCAAAAATCTCTGAATTTTAAAATATGAAAATATTTTATCTGAACGCTTTTTCTACTAAATAAATAACGATCTTATGTGCTATCGGTCATGGAATACAATTGTTGTTTATGTAGAAACGGAAGTGAACTTCTGTAATTTTCACAGCAATAACCAATCAAAATGCTTGGTTTATTGAAAGGTCAAGTGTGATTCCTAAGACATGCGGAAACCCCATTAGTAGGTCAAGAAAATATATTTTTTGAACGCGAATCGTAACGAATGCTAGGTTGGGTAAAATTTGATTGGTCGGGAATTTATATTTATCTAAATCTGGAAAAATCCAGCTTTCCGTTGATTCCTCATTCGATATGGTTGGACGATTTCAAGTACATGAATGGAGTCAGTAAAAAACTGTATTTCGTATAAAAATACTACTTTACACCCCCTTACAGGGTTAATAAAATAATATTTTTAAAAATGTTCTAATATATTATCATAAAATTTTTAATGTAATTTATATTAAAAAATGTTTTTAGAAACCAAATAAATCGAAAACTAGAAATACTTAAAAATGTAATTTTTTTGTCAAATTCTGACCCACACCTCCCCTTAAGTCTGTGAGGACTTGGTGATTTGATCAATTTTATTACACTTTTTCTACCTCCAGCTCCTCCGCATCCCCCTCACCTCTACCTGGTGCTCACTACAACAACGACCATACAGGTCAACTGGTTGTCTGGAAGCAATGGAGGCAGCCCAATACAAGGTCAGGTGATGATTTCATGGGCTATTAGGGTTAGGGTTGTAGGGTTAGGGTTATAGGGTTAGGGTTGTAGGGTTAAGATTGTAGGGCTGTAGGGTTAGGGTTGTAGGTTTGGGTTGTAGGGTTAGGGTTAAGGTTGTAGCATTAGGGTTATAGGGTTAGGGCTGTTGGGTAAGGGTTATAGGGTTAGGGTTGGTTAAGTTGCTTAAATAAAAGATAATGAAACTGCTAAATATAATTGATATTTTCTATTATGTCACTTAAATTTTGAGTTTTTAAAAACAAATTTTATTTAATCTAAGAATAATTTAAATTTTTAATGGCCACAACCTGCTATCATTTGCCTACATTGTTGATATGATTTAGCTGCTAGACATTTGTGAAATGCAGTGGAAGTACTGATAAAGTATTTAAATATCTGATACGTTCTATCACATTTAGGATTTGTACTGAACTTCAAGAAGGAACACAATGGCTGGAAGCCGTTGTCCTTGGGGCCTCAGAACAGAACTTTCATTGCCAACAATCTGATGTGTGGTACTCAATACAAGTTTACAATACGAGCATTCAATAAACTTGGAGACAGTCTCGATTCTGAGACGGTGACAGCAAGGACCAACGGTTCCGGTAAGTTTTGCCTTGGATCTGTGTCAGTGTAGTCTTTGTCATTGTGGTACATAAACAGAGTTGGGACATTCTTAGAAACTTAGCCAGATTTCTTTTCATCTTGCGGCTGACATCTAATTGTGTGCTATTGACAGCTCCAATCATTTCACCACAAAGCATGTTGTTGGCTTCTGTGAATGCGACATCTGTGACCCTTGACCTGAATTCCTGGCAGACGTCCGGCTGCCCTATCAGATTCTTCTCAGTCAAGTACCACGTGTGGGGTGACGAGACATGGCATCTAGTGAACAATAACATTGCACCAAACACGGTAATTGCTTGTTTTTTTACTTTTAATATTGTCACTCCCACTTCCATTGCTTTGTCAAGCCTTCTCATATCCTAAAAATTAAATACTATTATCTCCTGGTATAAAGTAGTGATGCTACAGTTAGGGCTGTCAATATTGTTGAAAAGTGCTGCCCGGGTACCCGTACTAATTTCGAACGGGTACCCGGGCTTCCCGATCGAAACATGGCATAATTTTTCCCCGTCATGACCGTTAAACAATGCTCCCTAGCCACCTTCCATGCACCTCATTTCACACAGTAGCTATACGGCCGACGTCTTAGAGGCAGTGCATAAATGACATCGAGCAATTTTGGCCGATTTTTTTTAACTCCATCACAGGTTGTCACAAAAACTTAGAGCCCCCTCCAATATGACGTCAAAAAGCTTTGCGCGCGCATAAAAGCCATACTTCTTTTTTGAAAATGAGCATGTGTCAAATAACTTTATTGTCATTAAATTTTGTATTTAATGTGAAGTTGAACTCTAAACATCGCTACACGCTTACATCCACATAAAACATCATTAAATAAATTGTAAGCAATCAAATATTTCAGTGGAACTTTTATTTAAAGGTCCGCGTTTTGATGTGACGTCACATTTATTCTTAAACACATCCCCCCTCATCACAAATGTGTGACCCCCCCCCCTCCTCCCCTAGGTGCGTAACGTCATTTATGGACGGGACCTTATCCATCTTACACTGTTAGTAACTAATTTATTGACTTTAAAAAGTTACAAATTTTTGTGTATTATTAAAATCAGTTTTTGGGCAAGGCACACGCTGTAATGAACACACGAAACAATCGAATGGAGGGAAGAGGAGGGGGTAGATAAACAACATCGACAATCGTAAACCCAATGTCAAAATACATTGTGGTTTGTCGAGACCGTATTGTATTTCCCGTTGACAGATAGTTCTCCTTACATGTATTTCACATCATTTATTTGGAAAAAAAAATTCATTTGATAAATTGTTTCGCGAGCCGTAAATTAAACACAAAAAGCCGCATGCGAGCCAAAGTTAGATTAATATAGACATTGAAGCCACATTTTCACGGGTACCCGCGCGGAATGTTACTACCCGGGTAATCTCATGGCAACGGGTACCCGGGTCCCGGGTCCCCGTTGACAGGACTAGCTACAGTCCATTTCTCATGTCTTTCTCTGGTGTTTAGTGTAGGTAACTGTCTCAACAATTGACAATAGAAACTTGAAGTTGATTTTTGTTCAGTTTTAAACTACCAATGTTCAACCATTTGATAATCTCATTGATATGACCTACCCAGACCTTGTTTGTGGTTCAAGACCTGTTTCCTGCCACGTGGTACATCATGGATGTTGTTGCACACAGTGATGCTGGCTCCACAACTAGTCAGCTCAAGTTTGCCACATTGACGTTTGCTGGCAGTGAGTTGAAACAATGAAATATACTATTAATTGAATATCTCTATCCTCAATAAAAGTTAAATTAATATTATGAAAACATTTATTTATTAGTAGGCTTAAAAGTGAAAGTTGTCATTAGCTGATGATTCTCATGGTTTATTTTATAGCACTTATTGTCATTTCTAGTCCACCATGCTTATCACGCTCTGATCTTCAAAACTTTGTTTGAATAAAAATGTCTTTAAAAATTTTTTCAATGTATCTTTTTTTTCACACCCCCTCAATGATTTGGAAAGAATGTTCCATAACTTTGGTGCAGTTGCTTTGAAAGAGACCAAAACCCAAAGGACTTTTTTCCTGTGTCCATCAACTCTAGAAACGTTGAGAAGGGACTGTGTAGAAGATAGCAGTCTCTTTATATTTAACATGTTTTGAAGTCATTGCTTTCAAATAATGCGGTTATTCACTTCCAATATTTTTATGTATCCTAGGTACAATCAAGTTATTCACTTCAAATATTTTTATGTATCCTAGGTACAATCAAGTTATTCACTTCAAATATTTTTATGTATCCTAGGTACAATCAAGTTATTCACTTCAAATATTTTTATGTATCCTAGGTACAATCAAGTTATTCACTTCAAATATTTTTATGTATCCTAGGTACAATCAAGTTATTCACTTCAAATATTTTTATGTATCCTAGGTACAATCAAGTTATTCACTTCAAATATTTTTATGTATCCTAGGTACAATCAAGTTATTCACTTCCAATATTTGTATGTATCCTAGGTACAATCAAGTTATTCACTTCAAATATTTGTATGTATCCTAGGTACAATCAAGTTATTCACTTCAATTATTTGTATGTATCCTAGGTACAATCAAGTTATTCACTTCCAATATTTGTATGTATCCTAGGTACAATCAAGTTATTCACTTCCAATATTTGTATGTATCCTAGGTACAATCAAGCCACTTAAAGTCCTTCACAAGCAGGAAGTTGAGTTCTACGAAAAGGTTTACCTGATGGTGCCCATATGTGCGGCAGTGGTTTTCCTCTTCTCTGTTGCGGTGGCCATGTTTTTGTTCTGTCGTCGTCGAAAGGACAGGCTCAGATATAAAGGTAAACTTTTGTAGTCTTGCCCTCTGTTTAAATGCTGACCACCTTGAATCATTTGAAAACAATTTTGGGAGTGTGGGAGGTAACAAATTAGTAGCGATCTATGATGATGTATAACAATAATTCTGACAAAAGGTTTGAACTTGATAGGATGACCTGTTCCATGCCTGAACTAGATAGGATGACCTGTTCCATACATGAACTTGATAGAATGACCTGTTCCATACCTGAACTTGATAGAATGACCTGTTCCATACCTGAACTTGATAGGATGACCTGTTCCATACCTGAACTTGATAGAATGACCTGTTCCATACCTGAACTTGATAGGATGACCTGTTCCATACCTGAACTTGATAGAATGACCTGTTCCATACCTGAACTTGATAGGATGACCTGTTCCATACCTGAACTTGATTAGATGACCTGTTCCATACCTGAACTTGATAGAATGACCTGTTCCATACCTGAACTTGATAGGATGACCTGTTCCATACCTGAACTTGATTAGATGACATGTTCCATACCTGAACTTGATAGAATGACCTATTCCATACCTGAACTTGATAGAATGACCTGTTCCATACCTGAACTTGATAGGATTGACCTGTTCCATACCTGAACTTGATAGAATGACCTGTTCCATACCTGAACTTGATAGGATGACCTGTTCCATACCTGAACTTGATTAGATGACCTGTTCCATACCTGAACTTGATAGAATGACCTGTTCCCAATGTTCCTTTTAAGCTGCGCTGTTGCGCGGCCGCGCAGTTCCCTGCCGACGCCGCGCAGTGGTTTAGAATAACCACGCAGCAAATTGAATAGTATTTGCAACAAAAAAAAAGATTTTGTGCAACCTTGCTCACGACTTTTTTACTTTGCACACGAACCAACGAACCTTAGAGGGAACATTGCCTGTTCCATACCTGAACTTGATAGAGTGACCTGTTCCATACCTGAACTTGATAGGATGACCTGTTCCATACCTGAACTTGATAGAATGACCTGTTCCCAATGTTCCTTTTAAGCTGCGCTGTTGCGCGGCCGCGCAGTTCCCTGCCGACGCCGCACAGTGGTTTAGAATAACCACGCAGCAAATTGAATAGTATTTGCAACAAAAAAAAAGATTTTGTGCAACCTTGCTCACGACTTTTTTACTTTGCACACGAACCAACGAACCTTAGAGGGAACATTGCCTGTTCCATACCTGAACTTGATAGAGTGACCTGTTCCATACCTGAACTTGATAGGATGACCTGTTCCATATCTGAACTTGATTAGATGACCTGTTCCATAACTGAACTAGATAGGATGACCTGTTCCATATCTGAACTTGATAGAATGACCTGTTCCATACCTGAACTTGATAGGATGACCTGTTCCATACATGAACTTGATAGGATGACCTATTCCATACCTGAACTTGGCCTAAGCCTAAGCAGTTCTTTTTTTTTCCAAATTATTCTTATCCATTAAAATTAATATTTTCTTTTTCAGAGCATGCAGCCAACCTGCGAAGAGATATCACAGCAGAGACTTCCCTCATGAATGACCTTGACAAAAGACTGAATACCGAGCTGGACAGCAGCAGTAGCAGCACACTCCCGGAGCACATCAGCAAGCAGCGTAATGCCAACCTGTTGATCTCCCTGCAGAGTGATGATAACCTACCTGGCAACAGCAGTGCCTGGCTCATTGATGGCAGCAACAAGACGACCAGTGACAATGGGAGTTTTGGACGTTCTGGTGGGTTATCAGACTTGTTGTTTTTTTATAACGGGTGCAAGGCTATGGTTTCTGCTATCACCTGTAATATGCTAAGTAACAAATGTCAGTCATTCTTTCAAGACTCTTTGAAATCTTTTATTACTACATTTCTGTATATTGAAAAAAAGAAAATTATTCCTAATGAGTGCTAACCCTAATGAATACAGTGGGGCCCGCTTAAGTCGACGGCCTTGGGGTATGAAAAATGGCGCCGAGATAACCGATCACCGAGTTAAACGAAAACCAATATGGCGGCAAAATATTAACATGCGCTTGAAATTTCTTTATAATTATATACATGATGTGCGTTAATTAGTGATGGGACGATTAATCGGAATCGTATCGGAATATCGGGACCCTATTTCTTCACTCTTTCCTAAGGTTGTTAAGACCGTTCGTTTTTAAGGACCTTTTAAGTTTAAATATGACCCTTTATTGTGTTAGTGCAGTTTTTTTTCCCTAGTACATAACTACATGTATAAGGAATTCATCTAGTCCTGCCCAACACACCTCGTGCGCGCCCGCGCGCGCGCGCAGGGTCTGCTGGGGACTTTCCTTACAAGCTACACAAATACATAACCCACCCCGTCCCCTCAGCTTACAATGGACTCAGACTTCCTTTGGTAACTTGAGTGCTAATCGGACTAACCAACAATGGTGTGGGAGATAGAGAGTGCGGGTGGGTAAACTGTCTGTAGTCTGTTATATTATATATTTTAAAATCTGGGGAGCCTTGTTTACAGTAAGCACCCTATGATTTTTCATCCCATCACTAGCGTTAATAAATGAGAATGTACATGCACATGATTTTGGAGGTTTTTTTACACAAAGGCGTTGCCGTTATTTGTTTATCATGACCTATATATGACTCATAACAAAGTGAACTCTTTTCTATAAAAGTGTACAAAAATAAATTAGGAACTCCTTTTGAACTTTTGAACCTTCAACTTTGATAAATTTTAATTAATTCTAACCAATAGTTAAATTGCTTTTGCACACGGCCACTTCTTATGAATGAAACAATGAGAACAAGCAGTAGTAATAGAGTCAAAGTGAGGTTGAAGGATGAATGGTTTCCAATGACAACAAGTCTGCACACGGTACATTTTGTTATTCCATACGAAACGAAATTTTGTAGACATGCGATTCTGCGTGCATCTTTGCTATTGGAGCAATTACGTAATACTCGGCATCACTTACGTGGCCCATTGCCGAGTATCTCCGAGTATACGAAAATCGGCCGATGCCGAGTAGCCGAACCGATCGGTTCAGCCCTATCGATAACATTTTCAAAAGCTGGCGATTTAAGTTAGTAACACAGCGCTGTGAGCAAGCGGGCTGTGACGTCACCAGCGAGGCAGAAATTTTATGCCTTCACTTGGTTATAAAAAAATCACATCTAACATTTTCAAAAGCTGACGATTGGTCATGGGGATCGAGATAACCAACACTAAGTGGCAAATTTGACCCTCTTTTTTAGCTCGAGGTATTAGGGTTCGGCGACTTAAAATAATCGAATTAACCGATGAGAAAATGCAAAGACAAAGAGAGAATTTGGCGGTTCAAAAAAAAACGTCGATTTAATAGAGCTGACAAGTTAACCAGGGCTCGAGATAAGTGGGCCCCACTGTACTTATGTGTTCATAGATACATTATTATTACTAAAAATCCTAACTGGGTCCTATTCTGAAAATAACATTTGTTTTTATTGGAAATGAAATGGGCGCTAATTTGTAAATTGCATACGTTTCAGAAGATGAAGGAAACATTAACCCGTATGCCACGTATAATGAAATTAAACAATCATTGAACCCTGAGATCAGAACCACCATTGCCCTGAAGGGAGCCGCTGTGCCCAAGTCATCATCAGAGGAGGACGACATTGCCATGCAGAAGGCAGCTGCTAGGCGGGAGGTCAGTTTCCCTGTACAATTTGTTTTTACATTTTCCTGTTTTTAATTTAACATCTACTTTGTACATTTTGCTCACTTATTCATATTTTTCTGTATAGTTATATCTCTAGCTGTTTCTCTCTTTCTCTCTCTACATATATTTATCTGTATAGTTATATCTCTAGCTGTTTCTCTCTTTCTCTCTCTACATATATTTATCTGTATAGTTATATCTCTAGCTGTTTCTCTCTTTCTCTCTCTACATATATTTATCTGTATAGTTATATCTCTAGCTGTTTCTCTCTTTCTCTCTCTACATATATTTATGTTTACCCTGTATCCACAGATGGAAGATTACCAGTCCAAGCAGTCGACACAATCCACTACATCCACACCATCCGAGCCGTATGTTCCGTTCTTCCACTCCAAGAGAGAGAAGCAAGCCAAGTATGCCAAGAAACAACCTCCACCCCCCCTCCCTGCCCCAAGGCGAGCTCAGAAAGATGCTGTCACTAAGGAGGGCTATGATAACCAGGGTCAGTGTGCTCACCTTAATGGTGGAGCCTGTCAAATAAAGATAGAACATGTCACTTACAGGGGGGACATTATAGAACCTGTCACTTACAGGGGGGCATGATGGAACCTGTCACTTAAAGTTAGAACCTGTCATTTACAAGGGGACATGATAGAACCTATCACTTACAGGGGGGACATGATAGAACCTGTCACTTACAGGGGGACATGATAGAACCTGTCAATTAAAGTGGGACATGAAAGATCCTGTCAATTACAGAGGGATATGATATCCTAAAAATGTTAAAATCCCTACATTACAATTATAGAATGCGGAACTTAAATTCTGCTATGCGTAGTCTTGTCCATGGTTATACATTTGTTCATTACTGTTAAAACCCACTACACAGTCAGCCCTAGGGATAATATATGAAACTTTTTTTGACCTACTCAACTCATTTTTCACCAATCTTGACATATATTAATTTATTCATTATTTTTGTTCCTTTCTGCAAGGTGTTATTCTCAGTCCTCGACGTTATGCTAGTGCAGATCAGATCCATGCGTTGTTCTCTCAACCGTCGAGGCCACACAGCAGCATGAAATCTGGCTCTGAATCCACAGACAAAGGTAATATTAGAATTGCTGAATTTTTTAAAATCACGATTAGACCACATTGCATTTTAAAAGAAATAAGAAAGGGGATGCGAATGCATGTATTGATTATAATAGATACAGAGTGCCATCAGGATATATAGATATAAATAATAGATACAAAGCACCATCAGGGTGTATAGTCATAAATAATAGATACAGAGCACCATCAGGATATATAGACATAAATAATAGATACAGAGCACCATCAGGGTGTATAGACATAAATAATAGATACAGAGCGCCATCAGGATATATAGACATAAATAATAGATACAGAGCACCATCAGGGTGTATAGTCATAAATAATAGATACAGAGCGCCATCAGGGTGTATAGACATAAATAATAGATACAGAGCGCCATCAGGATATATAGACATAAATAATAGATACAGAGCACCATCAGGGTGTATAGTCATAAATAATAGATACAGAGCGCCATCAGGATATATAGTCATAAATAATAGATACAGAGCACCATCAGGGTGTATAGACATAAATAATAGATACAGAGCGCCATCAGGATATATAGACATAAATAATAGATACAGAGCACCATCAGGATATATAGTCATAAATAATAGATACAGAGCACCATCAGGGTGTATAGTCATAAATAATAGATACAGAGCACCATCAGGGTGTATAGACATAAATAATAGATACAGAGCGCCATCAGGATATATAGACATAAATAATAGATACAGAGCGCCATCAGGGTGTATAGACATAAATAATAGATACAGAGCACCATCAGGATATATAGACATAAATAATAGATACAGAGCACCATCAGGATATATAGACATAAATAATAGATACAGAGCGCCATCAGGATATATAGACATAAATAATAGATACAGAGCACCATCAGGGTGTATAGACATAAATAATAGATACAGAGCACCATCAGGGTGTATAGACATAAATAATAGATACAGAGCACCATCAGGGTGTATAGACATAAATAATAGATACAGAGCGCCATCAGGATATATAGACATAAATAATAGATACAAAGCGCCATCAGGATATATAGACATAAATAATAGATACAGAGCACCATCAGGGTGTATAGTCATAAATAATAGATACAGAGCACCATCAGGATATATAGTCATAAATAATAGATACAAAGCGCCATCAGGATATATAGACATAAATAATAGATACAGAGCACCATCAGGGTGTATAGTCATAAATAATAGATACAGAGCACCATCAGGATATATAGACATAAATAATAGATACAGAGCACCATCAGGGTGTATAGACATAAATAATAGATACAGAGCGCCATCAGGATATATAGACATAAATAATAGATACAGAGCACCATCAGGGTGTATAGTCATAAATAATAGATACAGAGCGCCATCAGGGTGTATAGACATAAATAATAGATACAGAGCACCATCAGGATATATAGTCATAAATAATAGATACAGAGCACCATCAGGGTGTATAGTCATAAATAATAGATACAGAGCACCATCAGGGTGTATAGACATAAATAATAGATACAGAGCACCATTAGGATGTATAGACATAAATAATAGATACAGAACGCCATCAGGATGTATAGTCATAAATAATGCATCTTTTAAAATACCACAGACAGGTAACATAGTTAAATTGCCTCAGTAGTAAATCAATATAAATAAAATTTCTACCAGTTTTTATGAAAAATCTTTCTGCTTTTTTAGCTTGATCATCGACCTACTTTTGTCTCAGTTTTCTTTAGCATAAATGTGCATGTTGATGTACTGTACTATGACCATTCTTTCTACATTGACCTACTTTTGTATCAGTTTTCTGAAGCATAAATGTGCCTGTTGATATACTATGACCATTCTTTCTGCTCATGTTCTAATCGCTGGTGTTTCCCACCTCAGGTTCCCAGAGGCACAGCTTGATATCCAGCGTGACCACAGTCTCCTCCAGTCGAGATGAGTTGCTCGAGGCGCTGGAAAATGCCAAGAGGAATCCTCCGCCCCCAGTGTTGTACGAGAGTGAGAACGATCCTCATCCTGACGGTGGGACTGAGGGTGACCTTGACCCTGATTCAAGCTCCCAACCAACAGACAGTTCTGTGAGTGTTGAAATTATTTCAAGGACATTTTATCCTTAACCCCTTCACCGGTTGTCCCGACTATAGTCGCCTTGAACTATTGACCTTTACACGGTAGACCCGAATAATCGTCCAAATGATATTATGATCTGCAGTATGCGGCAGACCCGATTATTCTCGTTTTAAAATGCTATGAGGTAGTTACAGTGTTCAAAACTATGGGAAGCCATAGGCCTCATAAATACCTAAATATTTTATTTTGATTGTTAAGAAACAGTCAAATTGTTTTGTACACTATGACTTCTTGGTCTACCGTACTGTTTTAGATTTATTCGCCAAATAAGGGTTAGTTTTAAAATTTTTAATAGCCAGTAAAGGGGTTAATAATAGGTACCACAAACTGAAATTTCAAATTGGTCCCACGGCTTTTCTAGATGATGTATTTTAAAGTACTAGTAATTCTACGACCGAGGACACCAAGTTTGTTCATATATCTTCATAAATGAGAAAGTTATGGACATTTGAAGTTCAGGTGTGTTTTTTTCTTCCCTAAAAAGTGCTGTTTTTGAAAGACAATATCTGTAAAATTATTTTACTTATACCCACTTACTCACTCTCATTTCAACCAAAAGTGTATGGAGAACAAACTCAATTTTTTTCAGTTGTGCAAAATAATTTAATCCTAAAAATTTATTGACCTGAAAATGGATTTGCATCATTTTTGGAGAAAAATAAAAAGGGAAGTAAAAATCCTAAAATTAACAACTTTTCAAAAAAACATAAAAAATAAGCCAATGAATCAGGATACAAGATAATTATATCAAAATGAAGGGTAACTAAAGATCTATAAACAGAAATATAGTGTTTACCCACAAGTTCAATAATCAAAATAAATGTACGGTTAGAAAAATGCAAGGGTTCTCAAAAAGTTAAAATTTAGTCATTTTCAAAAATTTGTAAAAAAATAACAACATATCCCTAAAGTTGTAAAAATTGCATTAAAATAAAGTCTAACCATTGCTTATAAATATTCAAAGATCAAATTAACCCATTTTATATACATTTAAAATACAAGGTTAGTTTGGATATGCGCAATGGTTTATATAAACTTAAGTGCAGAAAAGTAGTATTATATCAAAATTAAATAATTACAAATGTTTTTTTTTCTAATCCCAATATTTAAAAAAATGTTATTAATTATTAGTATACAGAATATATGAGCTTAATAGTCAGCTTACTAATAAAATATTTAACTTAACATACCTTTAGACACAGTCATATAATAAGCAAAGCTATTTATAAATCTCGGCAAAAGATCAACGTAAAACTCAATAATAAACTTATTTGGTACCTGTCTTCAAGCACCAGCCTCACATGTACCTTAGGTGGAGAGCCCAGATTTTCTGTTATTTCCAAATGATAAGATAGGACTTATTAAATCAAAATCCAATTCTTTATCCAAGAAATATATATGTGATATACATGTATGAATCCAAGAAATGTACATAGTCCACTGATGAAATTAAATTGAAACTGTCAAAAACCTTTTCCACTTGATTCCGAATTGTAAAGCTGCCCCCTTGTTTTATCAGTGAGAACCAGGTGATGGTCTTCTATCCTTTCCACTGGCCTCTTAAGTGCACCATATTGTTCACCATCATCTAAAAAAAATTGAACACATATTTCTCAGTACATAAATTATATATTATAGAAATTATTCTAACTTTACGCTGAAATTCTTATATTTCTTCATAAGTGATTTATAATTGAAACAAAAACATCCCTAACTTATTAACTTATTGACTTTTTCTTAATCATTGTTTACATTGGCAACCGAAGTTATGATCACATGACCCTTAATATAAATCACAATTTAGGATTAATAATATCATTTTATTACTATGAAATATATTAATTATTACTCATAAAACTAATATATTTCAGGGGAAATACATGAGTTTTATATCAACAGTCAGAATAAAAATAGATTTCACTTCAAAGTAGGAGTGGTGGTTTACGTTAGTTACGAACCTAAAAAGTGAACGTTACAGTACAATGAATCATAAAACTAACTAGTGAAAACTACTCATTTGCCAATAAATAAATAATTAAAAGATATTTCAAATGATAGATATGTTTTAGTTTAATAATATTGCTTACGAAATAAGCCCTCGATCAAAAAATGTCAATTTGTTTGTCCCTGCTGGAGCGCTAGCATTATAGACTCTGCCATTTCCTCGCACCGGCAAAACGTTCTTCGAAACGAAAATATAGGTTTATTTATTTCGTTTTGCCGACGTTCGAAATAAAAATAAATGAAAAGTTGTTTCTGTATATCAATTGGAAAATGGACAATCCTTTCAAAAATATTAGCCAACAAGTCCAATTATGTCAAAAACTTATAGGTATATGAATTTTTTCTGGCATTTTTACATTTTTTTACATTTTAAATAATATTCTATAATGTTGTTTTATATGAAACTAAAGATTGTCCAATTTTGCATACAATACACTACTTTTTAACGCAATTGTATGTATCTTGCGCTACGGCAAAGGCGTTGAATGGAAGAGGGTAAAAAACCATAATTCAGCTGCTGCTCAAAAATCGTTATGGTGATGGTTTTCCAGTGAAAAATTTAATATTTTAAATTAGGTCAACATCAAAGATAATAACATATAATTAAAGGGCTTAAAATACACTTTTCAATGGTACAACTTTAATTTGTATAACATATCTTTTTATTATCGAAAAATGTTAATGAAAAGTTGCTCATTTTTAGCTTCAGGACGAAAAAACGCAATTTTGCGTCAGTTTGTGGTACCTATTAATAAAGTCAATCAGTAGTTTTTTTTAAAACTTAATTTTATGATGAACAAGCCTATCTACATCACACCTTGTAAAATGTATGTAATGTAATAAAAAAAATACTAATGGTTGGATAGATTATTTGAAACATTTATTTGGAAATTTCCACTCTGTCAATGTCTGGTGCTTTGAGTCATGCTCTATCAAAATAAATCATACTTAGCTAGCATAAGTCATACTTATCTAGCATAAGTCATACTTGTCTAGCATAAGTCATAAATATCTAGCATCAGTCAGAATCTCTGGCTCTTTTTTATCTGGTGTTTTTTTTTAAAGATAAATTAAAAACAATTTTTAACTTCATAATTCTTCTGTACCTTTAACCCTATCTTTGTAGTCCCATTTGCCCCTGAATCAGGTCGTTGAATATATCTTTATATAGTCCTGTTTTCCTAAATAGCCCCTGAATCAGTTTGTTGAACATATCTTTATATAGTCCTGTTTGCCCAAATAGCCCCTGAATCAGTTTGTTGAATATATCTTTATATGGTCCTGTTTGCCCAAATAGCCCCTGAATCAGTTTGTTGAATATATCTTTATATGGTCCTGTTTGCCCAAATAGCCCCTGAATCAGTTTGTTGAACATATCTTTATATGGTCCTGTTTGCCCAAATAGCCCCTGAATCAGTTTGTTGAATATATCTTTATATGGTCCTGTTTGCCCAAATAGCCCCTGAATCAGTTTGTTGAACATATCTTTATATGGTCCTGTTTGCCCAAATAGCCCCTGAATCAGTTTGTTGAATATATCTTTATATGGTCCTGTTTGCCCAAATAGCCCCTGAATCAGTTTGTTGAATATATCTTTATATGGTCCTGTTTGCCCAAATAGCCCCTGAATCAGTTTGTTGAATATATCTTTATATGGTCCTGTTTGCCCAAATAGCCCCTGAATCAGTTTGTTGAACATATCTTTATATGGTCCTGTTTGCCCAAATAGCCCCTGAATCAGTTTGTTGAATATATCTTTATATGGTCCTGTTTGCCCAAATAGCCCCTGAATCAGTTTGTTGAATATATCTTTATATGGTCCTGTTTGCCCAAATAGCCCCTGAATCAGTTTGTTGAATATATCTTTATATGGTCCTGTTTGCCCAAATAGCCCCTGAATCAGTTTGTTGAATATATCTTTATATAGTCCTGTTTGCCCAAATAGCCCCTGAATCAGTTCGTTGGACATATCTTTTTGTACCTAAGAAAATGGATTCCATTTTAAAATCAATTGACAAAGCTCTACACCATTCTGACACAGGTGACAACCGAGCCAGGCATCCGAATGTTTACCCAGTCACCTCCCAAGCCCAATGAACAAAGACAGGCATCATGTGAGGTGCCACCTTATGAGCAGCAACGTGAGTTTTCTCTTACAAAACCCATGGATTTTTATAAATACAGTTGAACCCGGTTAAGTCGACGGCGTTGGGGTATGAAAAATGGCAACGAGATAACCAATGATCGAGTTAAACGAAAACCAATATGGCGGCAAAATATTAACATGTGCTTGAAATTTCTTTATGTACATGATGTGCGTTAATTAGTGATGGGACAATTAATTGGAATCGCATCGGATTATTGGGACCCTATTTCTTCATTCTTTCCTAAAGTTGTTAAGACCGTTCGTTTTTAAGGACCGTTTAAATATAACCATGGTTCTCACTCAGTCGGGAAAACAGGAAAAAGTCGGGAATTCTTAAAAAAATGTTCTTGGTCTTGAAAGTCTGGAAAAGTTATGACTAGTCGGGAATTTTTATATATATATTTTTTTTAATGCCGAAGTAAATGCCTTTGATTACGTCTCTGGTCATGTTTCGATTCCATTTAATAAAAATAAAAAACGTTACCAGTTTATAATTGTCTGCGCATGCGTTAAAAGGTCAAATTTTTCACATGTCACTGCCGCTCGCGTTTGCAATGCCCGTCGAATCAGCGAATTAAAAAAAAATTAAATAATCAATATGGTAATTTTAAGTTGAATGCTTTTGACGTGCAGGATATCTGTCACTATGAGACCGCACTCGAATTTCCTCAGTCAATTAAACTTGTAATATAAATAGTAACTATTGCGGCCTTGACCGTTGATCACAGCACGCTGTGTGTTAGACCTCGGCAAATAAGCGAATTTTAAAAAAAATCATTCCTTATCAGAATTCGACCTTCAAGAGTGATGACGTGTATATTATATATATATACTGGAATATTAAGAAAATGATTTGATTTCACCGTCACGCGCGTGTTAGTCACAGTTACATATCTTACTGGTAACAAAGCAACAACAAACTTTTAAAAGAATAATAATTTTTTATTTAATTAAATGAAAACCACTGTCGATTCTCGGTACAAACCTTTATTTTCTTTTCTAAAGATATTTGTTTATCTTAAAAAATAAAATGATTAATGCATCAGAAAATGAATTAAGTTTAATATTAACATGCACTGCGAAATAATAACGATTACAGACCGCTAACGCGATTTTCGAGCACCTCGGGTGAATACATACCTGTGAAACTAATTCACACATGGATCAAATTGAAAGTAAAAACATCCAGTAATTTTTGTTGAAATCTCTTAGAATCACACAATAGCCGGAAGTCTCGAAGAAAGCGAGATGTTGACACTATTTTGAACTAAAAATGCCAGAGTGCATCGCCAGGCGAACAGACGGGGGTCGAGTTAACCAACGTAAAGTTGCAAATTTTGCCCTCTTTTGTGCTCGAGGTATTAGGTTTCGGCGACTTAAAAAAATCGAATTAACCGATGAGAAGATGCTAAGACAAAGAGAGAATTTGGCAGTTCCAATAAAAAACGTCGACTTAATAGGGTGGGTGAGTTAACCGGGCTCGAGTTAAGTGGGTTCGACTGTAGTTTAATAATGTTTTTTTAATAAGTGAAATAATTTTTTGAAGTTTCTTTTTATTTAACTGACTTTAAAGAAGAAAAAAATTATTGTCAATATTATTTATTTTTTAAGACTTGCCATCATAAATCTATTATTAATGATTGAATGTAGGGGTCTACCGATGTGCATTTTTGCAGATATTGCCAATACCGATATTACCGATATTTTTTTACGATATGAGTGCTGATATATGAGTATTTGTTAGGACAAAAACCAGCGGTCATATTTGATGACGTCATTCCTCAAATTTATTACTCGTAATTACTGTATTTATCTTTTATATTAGGGGACTACCGATATGCATTTTTGCCGATACCGATATTTTTGTCCCATATGAATGACGATATGAGTATTTGTAAGGACAAAAACAAGCGGTCTTATTTGATGACATCATTCTTAAATTTATCACTCCTAATTATTTATATTTTATATTAGGGGTCTACCGATATGCATTTTTTGCCGATATTACCGATATTTTTTCCCGATTTGACTGCCAATATGAGTATTTGTTTGGACAAAAATAAAAGCGGTCATTTTTGATGACGTCATTCTTAAATTTATCACTCGTAATTATATTTTATAATTTAGGGGTCTACCGATATGCAGTTTTGCCGATTTTACCGATTTTTTTTGTTGCCGAAACGAAGTTTCTGATGTATTTACAAGTTCCAGATCATGACCTACATTTACATAGGACTCATGACAAAATAAACCGTCCTTTATAAAAATGTACAAGCAAAATTAGGAACTCTTTTTGAAACTTCAACTTTCACTCATAATTATTAATTCTAAACAATAGTTTAATGGCTTTTGCACAGGGCCACCTTTTATGAATGAAATAATGAGAAAAAAGTAATAGTAATAATAATAATAGAGTGAAAATGAGGTTGAAGGATGAATGGTTGCCAATGACAACAAGTATGCACACAGTACATTTTGTTATTCCATACGAAACGAAATGTTTTAGACATCTGCGATTCTCCGTGCATCTTTGCTATTAGAGCAATTACATCAACATAATGTTTACATGTTATCCATTTATTAGAGGAATTACGGTATACTTGGCATCGGCACTATTTACACAGTATTTCCGAGTATACAAAAATCGGCAGATACCTAAACAATATCATAGCACATGGCACACTGTATCGTGGCTGTACATATTAATTCTAGGACTCTTTTGGCTATCTCAATACGGTAGCGGGGTCGATATATTAATTTGTCAAGATATTGTAAATCTAAATAATAGTTTTTTTTCTGTTCTTTTTTTTATGGTCAAAATGTCACTTATTATGAAATATCGGTGACGTCAATATTGGGACCTTTACATGATACCGATATTGCCGATATCCAAATATCGGTGCCGATATATCGGTAGACCCCTAATTGAATGATAATTTGTTTTGTCAAATGACATAGAAAAACGGAGGAGGCCACAGCGAATGCAGGTGGAGAGTGATAGCAATGAGGCTCCAACCACAGCGCTGAGGCGACCACTGCCACCAAGGAAGGTCAGACCTAGGCATCGAGGCAAGCAGAGGGGCCAGGTGACCGGGAAAAGACCACTAGGAACTTTCATGCCAAGGTTAAGAGAAAAAGACTTTTAACTGAATCAGTTCTGAAGGGCTGCAGCTTAAACAATGATTTTTTTTATTTTCAAAAGCATGGGAGAGCTTGTCTTCATATCCTTAAACTTATAACCTCTTGTAAAATAGCCTTTTTTGTTACCCAGGAAGGCAACAATTTCTCTCACATGACTTTACCATGTCATACTCTGATGGAATGCTCAGCTGGGATTGTGGGGAAGAAAAACAGGAAAGAAAAGATGGTTGGGGGGGGGGATATACTATACGAAAATTAGGGAAATTAACTTATTTTTGAATTAGCATCTTATGACATTTCAAAAATGGCTCTAAACTTACTCACGCTGTCATATTTTTGTTTGTTTGTTTGCCCAGAACGCAAAGTGGCACTAGTACAACAAGTACCAACAGTGAAGAGGTCACATACACATTTGGTGAGCGAGCTCAAACTCCAAGGTCCAACAGCCCAGAAAGTTTGCCCCCTTACTCTGCAGCTGTAGCAAGTACAGTCACTGAAGGCTTTGTGGAGTTCCGTTCTGAAACTGGCAGACCTAGAAGAGGTGAGAGGGGAATCATTTGTTGTCTTTATATTTTAATTGCATTCTTCTTTTTTCCTTAACGCTCCTTAAAAATGTATTCTATGTATTTGAATTAAGGAATATTTCTGTGTGGAAAAATTTAGAGGTTACAACAAAACTAATCTTATACATTTATTCTTTAACTTTACAGGAGGTCGAAGGACCCCACATGCCAGGGTCCGTTATGACACCAATATTCAGACCCCTGGCACTGATGACCACCGACCTCTGGTCACTTCATTGGCCCACCCTGCGCTGGCCACATCGCCTGAGGAGGAGGAATCAGTCAGTTTGCTGGACAGGTAAGAATAGAACACTTTCAATTTGTTTGATTACACTTGTCTATGGATTACAAACTTCAGCTTTTTTTCTACATAATCTAAGGCAGATTTGATTTAGTCAAACTTTTCTTATGCTTTAACTGGCATAAGTCTGAAAATATAAAAAATAAGAAATAATCTGTATCCAGTAGCCAACATGTGATTGATTGACTTACACTTTATTTAATTAACAAAACTGATTTGAAAAGTTGTCACTTGTCTTTGATCTTCATTCACTGAACTGAACATTTTCCACAGACATTACCGGCCTGTGCCAGAGGAGGAAACTGAAATGGAGACTCGATCTGGCAAAGAAGGGAAGCTTGACAAAGGATATACTGAAGATTTCACTATTGTATAGTAATGGCAGCTTTCATTTGTACTGTTTGGAATACTTGATTCATTGACCAGGATAACACTTTGAATGGAGCCTACACTTGAAGCTGAGCACACCTGAAATATTGTGTGGAATACTTGATTCATTGACCAGGATAACACTTTGAGTGGAGCCTACACTTCAAGTTGAGCACACCTGAAATATTGTGTGAAGGTCCTTGTGCTTAATGTGTTGTGTGCATCAACTGTTTTCAACGCTAAATCAGAAGAAATTTTCATGAAGACAAGACTGCAGTCCCTTATGTCAATGTTAATTTGCACCTTGTGCTTCATTTTATTTTGATTCCAAAACTTGAATGCAATATCTTGATCTGACTGTGTGGATATCTCCATGTTGGATGTTCCGTCACTGACTGTGTGGATATCTCCATGTTGGATGTTCCAGCATAGTGCTCTAAGTTTATTTCAGTCACTTTTTGAATGCAGCTAATATTCCCACTGTTATCTTTTGAGTATGGCTAAACCTTCTTCAGTGTCTATGGGATTGAGGAGGATACTCTCTATTGGTATCTTCCTGTGACTGTCACAATATATTTAAAAAGAACATTTTTTGTTTGCAGTTGACTCTGCTAAAGATTTCAAACTCTGGTGCTACATTAGGCTACCGGCCTTTAAAAATAGAAGAGCTTTGCACAGCCCTACAGAGACAAATATTCCTGTCAAAGTATTTTTTTTCAATATGGAACATTTTCATGGACATTCTCTTATATTAAATAATATGGAACATTTTCATGGACATTCTCTTATATTAAATAATATGATGCACTAAAACAAACAAAACAAGAGCCAATAGTAATGGAGTTTGTGTGTACAAGTTTTATAAATATTTTGCAACAATTCATTCATGTGTACGTGATGGAAAAGTGTTACATATTTCATTTTACTGTGGACTTATTTCAGCATATAAAAAAAAATAGAAATGAAATCAGTGTTATGAATCAGACTAGAATATATACTGCTGAAAAATTTAATTATGAACCAAAATGAAATTCTGTGGTGGATTACTTGAGCTGTGAAGAGTATTTGCCATCAAAAGCAGTCAGCACTCTTTGGCCATCAAAAGCAGTCAGCACTCTTTGGCCATCAAAAGCAGTCAGCACTCTTTGGCCATCATTGATTGTCACAGATTCTAAATGCTTCATATGTCTTGGATTTATTGGATTTTTAACAGTGGATTCAAGTCTTTTCTTGTTGTATTCCTGCCAATTACCTTTTATTATAGGAGTTGGTTCAATTACATTTTTTAAGCTTTATTTGTTGCTACAATTGTGAAAATATCAATGACAAAGTGGAAATGAATGTTGTGAAAATGTCAATGACAAATTGGAAATGAATATTTCATAATTTCAATGAACTTAAATGCTGGGCTTTTTTATATATTTTAAAAACAAGACTTTGATGTTGCTTGCTTAGAGGAGAACATGGCCAGTGTATTTATCCTTATACCTTTACTGTGTAATAAACTACAACTAAAGTCTCCAGTACTATTTGATATCAAATTATGAAGTTACTGTATAAGGAGTTCATGTTTAACGTACATTTGTGAATGGTGCTGGACTAGGCTGAATAGCATCTCATCATCATCATCATCATACAAAACAGTTCATCACCTGGGGTCATCAGACATAACAGATCATTATCTGAGGTCATCAGACATAACAGTTCATCACCTGAGGTCATCAGACATAACAGTTCATCACCTGGGGTCATCAGACATAACAGCTCATTATCTGGGGTCATCAGACATAACAGCTCATGACCTGGGGTCATCAGACATAACAGTTCATCACCTGAGGTCATCAGACATAACAGTTCATCATCGGAGGTCATCAGAAATAACAGTTTATCACATGGGGTCATCAGACATAACAGCTCATCACCTGGGGTCATCAGACATCACCAGATGCAATCAAATGTTTTCAGATATCATCAACTGGCATATATCACGGCATAATCATATATCATCAGATGTTACCATAAATTACCTGACATTAATATATATGCATGAAATATCATCACCCATTCCCATGTATCACCACCCATTCCCATGTATCACCAGTCATTACCATATGCCACCTAACATTACTACAAATCACAAAATAATGGGGGTGAGACTGCAACCAGGCTTTGAAATGAGTAAATGTATAAAATATAAACAGGGTATGAGTTAGCTTGACAGGACGTAACAAAACAGGGTATGAGTTAGCTTGACAGGACGTAACAAAACAGGGTATGAGTTAGCCTGACAGGACGTAACAAAACAGGGTATGAGTTAGCTTGACAGGACGTAACAAAACAGGGTATGAGTTAGCTTGACAGGACGTAACAAAACAGGGTATGAGTTAGCTTGACAGGACGTAACAAAACAGCGAATGTTTCGGCAAAGAGCCTTCCTCAACGAACAAAAAGTAAACAAATAAAACGAATATAACGAAAGAATTTTTAAAAACTTAGCTGCGGTGAGATCCAATTAGTCCAGTAGAGCTCAAATCTCAAGACTTGAACATTTATCACCACACATTTGGATATGGAACTATACATTACCTGGTGCAATAAAATGTAACCCGATATCATTAGGGATGGAACTATACATTACCTGGTGCAATAAAATGTAACCCGATATCATTAGGTATTGCCCATTACCACCAGTCATCACCTAATATCATCAAAAATCCAGACATCATTATCATCTCATCTCTAACCAGCCTTAGCATTAACTCCATCACGTTTAAACTGTCTTGACATTGTTACAATGTTAAAAGACATAATACTTGCTTGGAGTTGAATGCAATCTATTACAACATCTGGTGCAATTTTTGTTCAATTGATACAGTCATAACAGCATGTCTTTGAGATTTAGATAACAAAATAGTCCATTTCCGGGCATGGTTAAATGTCACAAACATGTTTGATACAGTCAAAACAGCATGTCTTTGAGATTTAGAGAAGAAAAAAGTCCAGTTCTGTGCATGTTTAAATATGTCACAAACATGTTTGAGATTTTTTGATTTTTCATTCCATATTTTTATGAAATAATTAATTGCATATCATTAAAATAACTAAAACTAAAAGCTATTTATTTAATGACCAATTTTAATTTGTTTGTATTTCCTTATTTCCATTCCAACCAGGTCGTGATACACTGGTAATGCCATATTTTATTTATTGATTTAAAAAAATAACATTTTTTAAATATTTGCTTTCCTCAAGTGAAGTCTGAGTTTTTGTAAAATTGTTAATTACTTATTATGATGACATGTCCTATAAGTATATTTTAAAACATGTTAAAGTTAATTTTCATATTCCCAAAATAGCTCATTTCTCCATTCTGTTGTCCCAGATACATTTCTGATAAGTTACAGGTCAAATGAAAATGATGTTATTTTCTTATGTCTAACTTAAAATTTCAATTGGGTACAGTTTTCTGTGAAAACCTGGCACTGCTTATTTCCTTATTTGTGACATCTTTTATTTACATTTTTAAATGTATTTCATTAGCATGACAAATCCTATTTTTTTAAAAAGAAATAATTTTTATAATATATTGAAGTGCAATATAAACTGTAGATATTCTTGTTTAAACATACTAATAATAATATATAATACTTTGTCCAACCACATTTGTGGTTTCATCATGTAAATGACTTCACTGGCATTATTATTTCTTTCTTTTGAAATCTTTTGGAACATGAACAGTCATTGGTCCAAGCTTTTTGTGTAGATTGAAAACATAAACTGGAGGTTTTATTATTTCTTAAACTTAAATATTGATGTGCCAGAATTATTGTATTTTTATTTCTCTCCTACAGAATGGTAACCAGGAAAACATTCAAATATACACAAGGTGTTCATTAGTGAATTTTAATGAAAATTCAGGGTATTTAAATAGATATGTGAAAACTGAACAATTAATTTTAAAAATGTTCTTAACAAAAAGATGTTGAAGAAACAATTTCACTTATTTAGAAAAAAATATAATAGATTCAAATGGTTAATAGTTAATAGTATCAAAAGAAGCTTTTTTAAAAAAATCAATTTTTGTGTTGAATGGCATCAGCACATTTTCCCCCCAGATAACTCTACGGCATCATATTAAATCTGTTTAGAATTCATTTTTGATACTATCTCCACTACCACTACTTGTTGGTTCACAAACAACATACCATCCCCACTGCCACTACTTGTTGGTTCACAAACAACATACCATCCCACTGTAAATAGCATCTCATTATTTATACCATGTACATGTTTGTACCATGTACTTGTTTGTACCATGCTGTCACTTTGTCAATATGGAAGAAAGACTTTGGAGTGGACCAGTATTAACATACATGTAATATGTCTTTTTATATAACAAATAAGCCTAGCTTTCATACTATTTCTCCATCCCTAAACCCTATTTGCATTGTGATTGTGAAATGGGAGAATATTATTTTATTCTTTTCTTTTGATGCATTTATAATTGTCTTAAGCAGATATCTCATTCAAAGCCATTGCTTGTAATCTATTACACAAAACCATTGCTTGTAATCTATCACACAAAACCATCATTGCTTGTAATCTATTACACAAAGCCATTGCTTGTAATCTATTACACAAAACCATTGCTTGTAATATATCACACAAAACCATTGCTTGTAATCTATCATACAAAACCATTGCTTGTAATCTATCACACAAAACCATTGCTTGTATTTTTCAACAACAAAATCTTGCACCATTCCATTCCTGCATACAGTTATTATACATATTTTTGTATATATCCATCATGTTTTTGATGATTTAAATGACATTTGATGTATGAAATATTCACACCCAAGTCCATGCCGATACAGAAAGAATTATATAGACACCTAAAAGTTTACTTTAAGCATCCATTATATACCTTCAAAACAGTAATAATTTATAAGTTTTTAAAAACACATTGTCTAAAAAACATGTTCACTTTTTTGGCCATCATTTGTTAAAATGTTCATAGCCTTTGCTTAGACTTAGACAGACAAAATTTACTTTTCATCCTTGCAGTAGCTCTTCTCAATAATAGATCATGATCAAACATCACCTTAACATTTGCCTGGGATCCTTGAGTTTCCATATATGATGCCAAATCACATAAACAGTGGGGAAATAATGAGATTTAAGAAGATTAAAAAATTGTCACATCCTCAAAAAATTAAAATAAACTTAATTGCCAGTAAGGTGATTTAATTAAGTCTTTTAATAAAAATGATTTTAAAACTAACACCTTATCATTTTAAAAATATTTCCACGAGGACGTTTCCACTTAGATGAGATAAAAATATTTAATGACCTAACACCCATAAGCCTTGAAAATAATTGTAAGTGCCTCAGATGAAGTCCATGTCACAGAACACTTGTTTTATTATGACTTATTTCAATGTGTTTTTTAAAACACGCTTGGGGAAGTCTTAATTTTCCCTTTGGATAATCATTATTTTTTCACTTGAACTTGAGAGTAATTCAATGATTAAATCCTGGATGAGTTTTGACTGTTTCAGTGATGGTGGCTCACACATGCACAGTCTTATCAGTTGGAACTTGCTCATTTCCTTCATAATCACCTTCATTCATTAATTAATAGGAAAAACATTCACCCCCTTTGAACATAGTCATTCATTATCACTTTAACTATAAACACAATGAAATGCTTATAGACATTATAATTCTTTGCCGTATATACCAAATAACATGCCATCATGTGATGGAAAACCGCAAAAATAACTCCTATTTGTTGTTTAGCTTAATCAATAGTTATAGTTAAAGTCTAATTATAAAAAAGGTTGCTCATAAATTACGTTTTACAAAAAAACAACTAATTCACTTCTTTTTTTTGTGTGGCGCTAAGTGGCATATAATAAATATATAAATTAATGGAAATACAATTTATTAAGCCTTCATTTGTAAAGTGATTAATGAACTCAGTAAAAAATTACAAATTCTAAAAATCTTCTAAGACTTTAACTTCTCTACATGTGTCCTATTTTTCAGCCCTTGCAATCATCAGAAGAAAGAGGAGTTATATGCATGTCTTTAAAGCCATAGATGTTAAGAAGCAGCTTTTTTATTTGAAAATTTGACCATTTTTTTCTAAGTCAGAACTCCATACCACACAAAGTTGGACTACTTCTGCCATTTCATGACATACATGGTCTTTTTCATTGTAAATGCAAAATGTAATTTAGTATTTCCTTGTCCTAATTACAAGTCACATGACTCTCGCAGAAACATGCAGACTGTAAATAGTCCTTTATTTATTATTTATTGAAACTTTAATCAAACAAATTGAATTTTACATTTTCATGCATTCCAATTTTTTAAAAATTCAGCAGAACAATGATAGATGTAGGCAGACCAACCAAATCAACTAAGTTTTCAGTTTTAAAGCAGTGTGACATGTTGAATCCAGTGTTTCTTTTTCAAAACACATATTTAACATAAATCATCCTATTTAGGTTTTGCCTGTTCTTGTAAGATAAAAATATTTTAATGTCATATTTTTAAAATTCTATACTATTATTTGATATTTTTTCATTTCTTTTGATTATGTTATAATTATAACAAAGCCCCATGCAATCTCATAACTTAAAATTCACATGGACAGCTTTGACAGTCCAAACTTCTGCTGATGTATTCCCCTCATGTGTTGTTCATGGCATCTGTAAGGCCAGATTAAACCAGCCAACTTAAATTATTTTGTTGTGTGTGTGTATCTCTAGAATGCTCTTCTATTTTATTATAAATATAAATTAATAAACATGACCTTTTTACATTTTCTTTCTCCCTAATGTGCTTTTTTAAAGAGTAAGTAATGAGAAATGCACGCAAATACATGTATAACTAAAAGAGAGAAAACATCACCACTAAAAATATGTACTACATTTGTAAAATACAAAATTATGGACCTGCTTTTACATTCATCCTGGAGAATAGGTTATTAATATTATTAAGCTTGCTATAATTTTAGATTAAGATGTCTAATGAACCTATTGCCAGGATGAATACGCCTAAATTTATCAAAAGGAGAAATACACCATAAAATAAAATTTAAAAGGGCAGCGGAAAAATATATTTTAACTAAGTTTATCAAGATTAATATCCAGTTGCACATAATCCATTTCATACTTGCAGCTTGTTGTGAACTAGGCAACATTTTTTTTTAAATCTATATTTTTAACTTACGTAATAATAATGTGTAAATAATGTAAATAAAGTCTATTGATGGTTTACCATTTAGTCCAAGCTTTGACTGGTCATCAGTTTCAATTGCTTTTATGTTGTGGCCTCAACAGATACTTTATATTATTACATTATGTCAAAGAGATTTTGATTTATTAATTTTACTTAAGTTCACTCACGTAAAATATTTAATAATCCAAACATTTTAAAATGATCTGTGACTTAAATTGCTGTATTTTTTAAAGAAATCAATTTTTTAGGCATATTTCTAATTAAATGAGTGCATTATTTTAGTTTTAGTATTAGTTTTAGTATTAGTATTAGTATTAGTATTAGTATTAGTTTTAGTATTAGTATTAGTATTAGTATTAGTTTTAGTATTAGTTTTAGTATTAGTTTTAGTTTTAGTATTAGTTTTAGTATTAGTATTAGTATTAGTTTTAGTATTAGTATTAGTTTTAGTATTAGTTTTAGTATTAGTATTAGTATTAGTATTAGTATTAGTTTTAGTATTAGTATAGCATTTATTAATTATTCTCAAAACTAGGGATTAAGGTCTTTATTTTTACCACCTTTCAAGCATTAATAAAAAAAATTGTACATCTTCATTTATGTATAAATCAAAGTATCCGCATCCTTGTATGTTAATGTTAGCCTTTAACAATTGCTTATTTATTCAAATTCACAACAAAAAAAACTGATACATTTTTGGTAGCTCTACAACTATAAGTATAAGGACACAACTCTAAAAGTCTTGTAAACTATATTTTAGGATAAATTCATACATCTCTAATGCATCAGTTGTTTTTTTTTAATGTCCTAGGTTCTCCAGCTTCGTAAGCAATGCCATAATTGTGTGCTGCGTTCTGACAGGCATCTGTGTTTATGTGCTTTCATTATTACAGTACTAGGAATTTTCATTTATTTGACTTCTGTGTTGTGTCTGCAGAAAACAGATCATGACATGGGTTCCAAGATTGTCTTCCCTAGGCGCTCAAGAGATAAATACATGCAACAGTTGTGTTGAGTGTAAATAAATTTTAAACCTGTCTTCTGCTGGCACAGTTCAATGGTCATGAACAAATAAGCCCGTTTCTCTCAAGTTCGGTACAGAGCTGGTAAACAGTGAACTTATAGATTGTTGTTGTCAGTTTTATTCTTACTCTTACCCTTTTGTCTCTCCATTGTCATTTTGATTTATTTATTTTTTAGTTATAAAAACTTAACTAAAATTTTTTTAATGGTCATAACAAAATCAAAATTATTATTTTTTGCATCCATATTCATTCATAGCACTTGCACTTTTTTAAGGTATCAAATATTTACATGTACATAAATAATATATATTACATGTATTTGATAATCTAAGTACTTATTCAAAAAACTTGTCTTGAGTCTTAGTAACAATTTTGTGTATGTATTTTGAATTTTGTTTTTAAAATTCAAAACCTTCTGAACTTAAACTTGCTCCAATATTAATAACATTATTAATATAGTAATAGTCAACCTTGACCTTGACAGTAAACTGATTGATCCTCAACATAAATTTAAGTATGACCTGACTTGTTCTTTCATCAAAGTTACAGTTTAATTTTTTTTGTTTAAAAAAAAATGTAGCATGTTTTGAATAACCTTTAAATTATAAAGATTTCTTTTATGATAAGTGCTGAATATGAAACCATGTAATATATGTGACATTTGTTTTTTGTGTCACGTAGGCAGTAGACTACAGCACATTTATTGCTTGAACAAATGGCAGCGCAACCGAGAAATGATGCATTCCCATAACTGTAACATATTGTCAGTGGACACTTGGCCACACTATGTATACATCAATCTACTTAGTGCAATATTTATTTTTCATGTCAAAATTTTGTGTTGGTCCAACAATAAAAGTTTTATAACAAAGTGGTTGAACTTTTCTTATGTCACATTTAAATTATGTTTGTTAAAGTAATATTTTATTACATTATACATCATGACAATCTCTTTAACTTAATTTAAAGATAGAAATTAATAGTGATTTAGAGTCAAACCATGTCTGTGTCAAATATTTTACATTTACACAAACAATCCCATCTATTCAGACAGACTGCTGAAAGCTGTAAAAAAAATAATTTTTAATCCAGGCGTGGCAAAAAAAAATCGTTTCACTTAGTAAATATAAGTATAAGAAATAGTTAATTATGAAATGGTGTAACCTTTTTAGCCAATCACAATGTATATTAATAACAGCATTGCTTAGTAAAGTCTATTTAATTATGAAATTTGATTAAAAGACATGTCACTTTACATGCTTCAACTTTTCTTAACAAAACCAAATGTTTACTGCTGAAGCTCTCAGACATTTTCCTGATTCAGTCCCAACAATGTTAGAAAATGTTTGTTATATTGGTTAAGAAAGTCCCAACAATGTTAGAAAATGTTTGTTATATTGGTTAAGAAAGTCCCAACAATGTTAGAAAATGTTTGTTATATTGGTTAAGAAAGTCCCAACAATGTTAGAAAATGTTTGTTATATTGGTTAAGAAAGTCCCAACAATGTTAGAAAATGTTTGTTATATTGGTTAAGAAAGAAATCTCACTTCACTGAATTCCCATTTCCAGCACAGCTTAGTGTGATGAAACCCACTGATTCTTCTAAGACTAAGATCAACATGCCATAACTCAGACAATGTCTACAATGTCTTGAAGTCTCACAGTTCAGTGAGAGAATTTGATTTTATAAATCAACAAAGATAACTAAGCCAAACAGGGTTATATTACTAAGTGAAAACTACCAATTCTTGGTCAATGTTACCTCACTTTTATTTTATAGGTATAGCCACAAGAAAATCTGACATTAGAATCCTCCATTTAAAAAAAATGACAACAGGCAAGTTAAGACTATGTTCACAATGATTCGCTTTTTGAGGCCCCTATCCTATTAACTCGTGCACGCTTCCGGATCTGTATATCCGCCTTGACAAATATAATGCCCTATGCCCACATCAACACGGCTTTAGAAAAAACAGATCATGTGAAACACAATTAATAGGTTTAATAGATGAACTATCAAAAGGCTTAGACAAAAATTATCAAATAGATACAATATTCCGGATCTGTATATCCACCTTGACAAATATAATGCCCTATGCCCACATCAACACGGCTTTAGAAAAAACAGATCATGTGAAACACAATTAATAGGTTTAATAGATGAACTATCAAAAGGCTTAGACAAAAATGATCAAATAGATACAATATTAATAGACTTCTCAAAAGCATTTGACAAAGTTCCCCACCTTAGTTTACTTAAAAAACTTAACTACTTTGGAATCTCAGGTTCCTTACATCACTGGATCCAAGACTTCCTTTTGGGCAGGGAGCAAACTGTAATAATTAATGGATCTAAATCTGCACCAATAAAGGTTAATTCAGGAGTTCCACAAGGAACTGTGCTAGGTCCCTTACTCTTTTTAATTTATATAAATGATTTACCCAACAACATCTCAACAGGTACAAAAGTTAGGTTATTTGCTGATGATTGTATAATCTATAGAACAATTAAATCAGAACAATAAAGCAAAATTTTACAAAAAGACTTAGATGAAGTGATAAAATGGGAAACTAACTGGAGTATGTCTTTCCACCCAGAAAAGTGTCAACTGTTAAGAGTAACAAAGAAAAAGAAACAAATAAATTCAAAATATTACATTCATGGAAAAGAACTGACCCAAACTAAAGATGCAAAATACTTAGGAGTCTTAATAAATGAGAAACTATCATGGAATCCCCATGTCAATGAAGTTATTAAAAAATCAAACAAAACCTTAGGCTTTATAAAAAGAAAATTTAACAAATGTAATAGAGATATAAAACTAAAATGCTACCTCACTTTGGTGAGACCTGTACTAGAATATGCATCTTCTGTATGGGAACCATCCACCAAAGAAAACATTGATAAACTAGAACAAATTCAAAAAAGAGCTGCCAGATTCATTACTGGAGAATATTCAAAACTGACAAGAATAACACCATTAGTTAATTAAGCAGAATGAAAGACATAGATAAAGACAATGATTTTCAGATAAAGCTTTCTACTGACAGTGACTCATCTGGTCGAAATTCTATTGCATTATCTGGAAGCAAAAATGACATCTCAAAAGCTAAACGACTTATTCAAGATGCTGGAATTAAAATTGTGATTGGACATAATCGTGGTCGTGGTTGGTGAATTATTGAACGTTTAACAGTCTGAAGAAACATTCAAAGCCCAACTATTTGAATGCATACTCATCAACTGAAGAATGACTATTTTTGAACTAGGCTATGCTATTAGCCAACTACAAATTTGACATTAAACCTGTGAAGGGAAAGGACAATGTGGTTGCAGACATATTAAGTAGAATGACAATAAATAAAGACATTCTGTGAATTCCTAAGTGATAAAACCAGAGACTGTATTAATATTAGTCTGAATTCCTCAATGATAAAACCAGAGACTGTATTAAAAAGACATTCTGTGAATTCCTAAATGATAAAACCAGAGACTGTATTAATATTAATATTTTTATTCGTTGAACAATAGACAAGGAGCAGTGTTTAATTCCACTGGATTATTAGTTAATTTTAATAATATTGATTGTTAAAATTATTTTAATTAGTCAAAATTACAGATGTGTTTAAAATTTCAGTTTCATTTTTTCAGTACAGGTAGACGATTGAAGCCCTACAGATTTTTTCTTTATTGATTTTTATGTCCAGATGTTGTGTGTAAGGCAATGAATGTCCATTGATGATAAATATTTGAATATAGATATAGATTAATTTGATTTTTATTAAGACCAAAAATGTTGTATTTCATAAACATTTTTTTTGAAGGATGAGGGTGAATCACAAGTGTTTTGCGTGATTGTATGACGGAGAGGTCACGTGAGTAATAAGCGCGGGAAGAAAGAGTCGTTCCCATTGGCTAATGAGGTGGGAAGATCAGAGTTGGCTGGTGTCATGGCAGGATGTATGCCAGCGTGTTCCACGTTGTATAACCTCAAATTATAATTCTTGTACAAAGTATAAATATTAAAGTTGTTTTATTGAAACCAATTCTTGAGAGGATTATTGTGTACAAGGTTTTGTATTGAGAGAATGCCTACAAGAGTAATATTAATAAGTAAACCATTGACAAAAAGCAGTTGAAGCTAACTATACATCACCAACTGTCATGGTAAAAAAGAAGAATGGAAAGATTCGACTATGCTGTGATTACAGACAATTGAATAATATTACAAAATTGGACCTTCTGTCAATTTTCTGTCAAATCTTCTGTCAAATATACTGAATTTATAGCTATGGATGAAGTATACGCCATTGAACCTGGATTCCTTGTCTCCAGACTTGGATAAGGGTGGTATTACTTTAGCAAATGTATTTACACCTATTTATTTTGATAAAACAACCTGTAGTAAAGTTAAATTGACTAATCAAATTGTTATAGATTTAGAACTGTTCAGATCTAAGGAACTGCTGTGCAAATCACAATTTATTGTTCAGTGGCTATTAAATTTATTACACTATGATGAAAGTGATTTAGAATATAACACTATAGTTTGGATCTCTGACATTTATCAAAGAAACTTTGATGATACTTGCTCAAAAGTATCACATTCATCAACTTCCTGTGGTTATAAAAGGAAAGCATTAAAAAAGTATAGTTTTGTAATACTAATGTAATGTTATTTGGGGAAGAAGATAAAAAATGTAAAATTTCAATCAACTTTTTAAATAATAGTGTGCTAGTTCTTGTGGTTCTAGTTAAAAGGATTTCATGAATGAAAGTGCCTGAAGTATTTCTTTTTGCTATTCATTCACAGAAATTGTAAGGCTTATTAAAAATTACCTTTAATATGATGTTTGATATGTTGATTTTAATGATTTGGGGCCGTCCATAAATGACGTCACGCACCGAGGGGGGTCACACTTTTGTGACGATGGGGAGGGAGGGGGGTTGAAGAAATGTGACGTCACATCAAAAGGATATCTTTAAATAAAGCTTCCACTGAAATATTTGGTCGCTTACAATTTATTTAATAACTTTTTTTTTCTTTTTTTTTAAAAATCAGTGCTTCTCAATGGTCGGTAGGCCATCAGACGCTTATTGGCGTAAGCTATCAAGACACGAAAATTAAATCTAATTATAATCCTTAAGTTTGAGAATCCACAAGATAACATATGAAATTGTTACACTGCGTCGTTTGATGTTGACATCAAAGCATTTGTGATGTAACCGCAGCTCCGTTTGTTTCTCTCATGGCAGGAGTCGTCGATTTTTTTGCCAAAATATACAAGTTTATGTGTGCGTTACACCTCCCCAACTGTAACGATTTTACTTTGTATACTCTTTTATGTAGGCGTTCTCACAATAATTAATCTTGTGTACAATAATTCACTGAAGAATTCGTTTATCCAAAACAACTTTAATATATATATATATACACACAGATATAATTTGAGGTAATATAACGTGGAAATCTTGAATCGTTCATTACACAACCTTCCTCGACGGAAGTCTACACACAACTGTTCGCCCAACACTTTCAACCAATAGAAATGCTCCTTTCTTCCCGCGTCCACCATTCATGTGACCTTACGTCACAAAATTATGTTAATCAGATGTGACATTCACCCCCATCCTTCAAAAAAAAATGTTTATGAAATACAACATTTTTGGTCTTCATAAAATCAAATCAATCTATATCTATATTCAAATTTCAAATATTTATCATCAATGAACATTCATTTTCTTACATACAACTTCTGGATATAGAATTAGAATCAATAAGAAAAAATCTGTAGGACTGCAACAGTCTAAACATAAGAAATAATGAGAAAAAATCTGTAGAACTGCAACAGTCTTAACATAAGAAATAATGAGAAAAAATATGTAGGACTGCAGCCGTCTACCTGTGCTGAAAAAATGAAAATGGACTTTTAAACACATCTGTAATTTTGTGTAATTAAAACAATGAAACACTCAATATTATTAAAATTAACTAATAATCCAGTGGAATTCAAACACTGTTCCTTGTCCATTGTTCAACAAATAAAAATATTAATATAATTACAATCTCTGTTTGTATCCTTTAGGAATTCACAGACTAATGTTAAAACAGTCTCTTATTTTATGATTTAGTAATTCACAGAATGTCTTTTTAATAGTCTCTGGTTTTATCAGTTAGGAGTTCACAGAGTGTCTTTATTTATTGTCATTCTACTTAATATGTCTGCAACCACATTGTCATTTCCCTTCACAGGTTTAATGTCAAATTTGTAGTCGGCTAATAGCATAGCCCAACGATTCACTTTGGCGTTGCTGATCTTCTTCTTGTTGAATGCCACAAGTGGTTTGTGGTCTGTTAGAAGAGTGAATGTTCTACCTAGAAGGTATTTTTGAAGTTTTTGTAGAGCCCAGACTATGGCTAGACATTCTCTCTCTATGGTGCTGTAGTTACACTCTGTTTTAGTCAAATTTCTGCTAAGATACTGTATAGGATGTAGGATACCATCATGTTCTTGCATGAGGCACGCTCCTAATGCAATGGACGATGCATCGGTAGAAACAATGAAAGGTTTGTCCCATTGAGGTGTAACTAAGATGGGTTTCTTCCTGAATGCCTCCTGAATGTTCTCTAATGCGTTGAGGCAATCTCCTGGAAATTGAAATTTTCTAATATCTTTGGTTTTTGTAACTTCTGTTAGTGGATGAACTATTTCTGCATAATTTGCAATAAAAGGTCTGTAAAAGTTACATAGTCCCAGCAGGGCTTGCACTTGTTTTTTTAGATTTTGGGACAGACAGATTAAATATCTTGTTTTCATTTTCTGCAGTGGGAGTGACTGCACCGCCTCCTATTCTGTATCCCAAAAATCTATATACTTCTTTCCAATGTTGATCTTTTCTGGTGAGATTGTCACATTATGTTTCTTGAGTCTTATCCAGTACAGCTTCAAGTGTATGGATACGTGATTCCCAATCTTTAGTGTGGATGCATATATCGTCGACATAATGTACCACATTTGGAATTCCTTTTAGCATCACTTTCATAAATCTGCTAAAAGTGGCCGTACTGTTGACCAGTCCAAATGGCATTACTAACCATTCATACACCTCATCCATGGCTATGAATGCAGTGTATTTTATAGAATCAGGATCCATGTTAATCTGCCAAAAACCTCTGTTTAAGTCAAATGTAGTGAATATTCTGGAAGTACCAATTATGTCTATAATGTCTCTTGGGTCTCCAATAGGTTCATGGTCCAATTTTGTAATATTATTCAACTGTCTGTAGTCACAGCACAGTCGAATCTTTCCATTCTTCTTTTTTACTATGACAGTTGGTGAGGTATAGTTAGCTTCAACTGCTTTTCTTATTTTGTTTTCTTTAAGTAGGTAGTCAATTTCTTGCCTTACTGTGTCTCTATGTGCCATTGGAATAGGGTATACTTTGGTCTTGAAGGGTTCATGTTCCAATACTTGTATCTTGTGAGTCACAGTTTTTGTGTTTCCTGTTTCTTTTGTTATGACACCTTTGTATTTTTGAAAAATTTTGATCACTCTGTGTTTCATATTATCTGGTATGTCAGATGATATTTTTTCACTGTCAAGACTGTTCATTTTCATTGCATTGTCATTTTCATCATTTACCTTGATGATGACATTAACAGTTTGCTTTCCTTCTTTATTGTCATCATATGTTCTTAGTTTGTCAATATGTAATTTTTTCACATGTCCTTTGATATTGACACTATATGTGACATCACTAAGTTTCTCTTCAATTTTGTATGGACCTTCCCATGTGATTTCATTCTTTGTGTTTGGTAAGCATACTAGGACTTGTTGTTCAGGCTCAAATGTTCTCAAATGTCTGTGTCTATTTTTGATTTCTCTATGTCTTGTACTTTGCTTGATTAGTCTTTGCTTTGCTGCTTCAATACTGTAAAGTATTTTATCTCTAGTGTCTGACATCAGCTGATATCTGTCCTGTATGGCATCTTGTTTACTTATAAGCCTTTCTTTGAAATTCTTTAAGGGACTTGCAGGGTTTTGGCCAAACATTAACTCAAAAGGACTAAAGCCAGTGCTTTCATGTTTGCTGCTGTTGTATGCAAACAGTACTAAGGGTAAATATTCATGCCATCTGTCCTCATGGTCCACTGTTACCTTTAATAGCATATTCTTGATGGTTTTGTTTTAGTCTTTCAATCACTCCATTTGACTGTGGATGGTACACTGTGCTGTGTACTTGTGTAATGTTTAACATTTTCATAATGGCTTGTGTCATCTGACCCTTGAATTGGCTGCCATTGTCCGAAAGAAGTGTTTGAGGGAAACCATATCTGCTAAAAACATTGAGTAATGCGTTGCATATATTTTCTGCATCTATTCGCTTCAGTGGGATAGCTTCACCCCATCTGGTGGCTATGTCCACTATGGTTAGAGCATACATATGTTTCTTCTTTGACATCTTTTTGAATGGTCCTATCAGGTCTATGGCAATTTTCTCGAATAAGAAGTTTGCCTTGTCAGATGATTGTATGGGTGCTGTGTGCCTCCCATCTTTGGGATTATGTCGTAGACACACTGTACATGCCTTGATGTATTCTTTTATCTGCCTTGCCATTTTAGGCCAGTAAAAGTTTTCTGCTATTGTAGCAATTGTTTTCTTGGCGCCCATATGTCCACCTAAAGGACTGTCATGTGTCATTTTGATAATGGTTTCCTGTAACTTTTTGGGAAGAACCACTCTTTTGCACGTACCTTCCTGTGCAATGTTTATTAATATGCCTTTATCTAGCTTGTAATTTTTGTTGTGGCCTGTTTCATTGTCTTTGATAAGTTTCATTTTTATTTCCCTGATTGTGTTATCTTCTTCTTGTAGTTGTTTGAACTCTTGTTTGGACATCAGTTGGCTTCCTATTTCAAGTTTCTCATCAACTTCAATGTCTGTGATCTCTTTTCTTTTTGTGGTGGCTCTTGTTTGTACAGTAGCACATACTTGATGGTTGTTGTCATGCCAGGCCTTGTATACTTCATCAGTATTGTCCACCACACCTTCAATGTTCCCTATAATAAGATCACAAATGGCGTCTTGTAAGACTCTGGCTCTAACTTTACCATGAAGCCAGGGTGAGTTGATGGTGAAAATTGCAGTTGGACACTCTCTCTTTGTGCCATCAGCCATTATCAGTGTGTCTTTTTTCCCATCATACTCTTCTTCTTTCACCATCTTATCACGGACTACAATTGTTGTGCATCCAGTGTCACGAAGACACATACACTTTCGATCATTGATGTACACTGGGTAACATTTCAGTGTGCCATGATCCTTGATAGTGGCCACAGTACTACTAGATTGTGATTCTTCTTGTTTCATTTTTCCTTTATTATCTCCCTCTTGGTAGTCATTCCTTCTCCAGGGCTGATCATGATTTCTGTATCTGGAGTCATGATTGTATCTGCCTCTCCATGATCTTCTACCTTTGCTTTCGAAATGACCTTGTCTTGACCTTTCTTCTGTTTTCTTTCTTATAGGGCTGCCATTAGGTGACACCCTATTTGGTTGTCCTTTATTGTGGTAACACTGCTTCGCCATATGTCCTGGCTTGTTACAGTACCAGCAAATAGTTTGCCTGTTGCCTTGGTTTGCCAGACTCTGGTTTCTCATACCTTGCCTTTTTTCTTGACTTTTAATTTGTATAGCTGCAAATATGTCTTGTCTCTTATCCATTTCCACATTCGGATGAGAGTCTTTGAATGTTCGTAATGCATTTGTTAGCTCTGCTTGAGTACGAACTTTCTTGTCAGTCAAATATGTGAATAGGGTTGGTGTTGCATTTTCTAAAAACTTGTCAATTAACACCATGTCTATTATGGCCTTTGGATTGCTCGTATCTATTGCTGTCAGTTCCAGCCATTTTGTTAGTTTGACTTGTGCTTCATGTACTATGATATGTGTCCATCTTGATTCTCATTTCATGAAATTCTCTTCTATAATCATTTTCTGACTTTCCAAAATGACATAGAAGTGCCTTTTTGACATTCTTATATATGCTTTTGTCTTCTTTGGCTATACTGTTATAAGCTTCAAATGCTTCTCCAGTTAATTGAGTCATCAGTTGTGCTGGCCAATCTTCTTCATTATAGCCTTTCATAGCCATTATGGATTCGAAATAATCCAGATAAACATCCATTTTTTTCTTTTTGGCTATCATATTTTCTTACTTTGATAGTATCCCTTGGTGCTGACCTTCTATTTGTTTCATCACCAGGATTGTGGCCACTACTGTCTCGCTCCCTTTGTAATTTTAACTTATCGATTGCAAGTTGTTCAATTTCTCTTTTTACTATGAGTCTTTGCATCTCTTTTTCTTCAGCAATTCTTGCTCTTTCTTCAGCTTCTCTTTGATTTTCTTTTTCTTCAGCTTTTCTTCGCTGTTCTTTTTCTTCAGCAATTCTTTGATTTTCTTTTTCTTCAGCTTTTCTTCGCTGTTCTTTTTCTTCAGCAATTCTTTGATTTTCTTTTTCTTCAGCTTTTCTTAGCTGTTCTTTTTCTTCAGCTTCTCTTACTTTTTCTTCAATGAAATCTCTCATTTCTTTTCCCTTTAATCCGATCTCTTTAGCTATGGCAGTGAATTCCTTGTTGTGATCCATGTTTTGTTTGATTGAATAATATGAGTTAAGCAATTTGTTAAGGAATTTATGCATATGTTGATAAAATTATAAATCTTCCAAATGAAAAATCTTGAATTCAAAATGTTAAGTGACACGTCTAAACCATGAAATCTAGTTATTGACAAGATCAGACAACAAAAGAATCCTCACACGGGATCTTTAGTATACTTTATATATACGCTCCCTCAGATTGACAAAATATATTAAATGGTCCGATCGTTTTGAATAAAAGTCACTTGGTTAAAATTTCAATTTTCGAGTAGTTTTTAAACAATTTAGTTCACTCCATTAATCCAAAATTGTGATAATCAAACTCTTCACACAATGAACTTCCGTTTCTTTATTTATAATTCACACCAACACATTGAATAGTCCATAGCTTCTCGGTTCGATGTTATATCTTCTTATCTTATCTATACAGACGCTCCTTCTATGCAGAAGATAGTTGCGTCCACAGACCATGACAGATGATCTGTTGGCAAGTGATGCAGCATTCACAAGCCACGGCTTTGTGGGTTCCACGCATTACCCAGCCGCCTAACTACATGTAGTGTTAGGTACCCATTCGGAGCGGGGTGACTCAGGGACGCCCTAGGCCCCGGGAACAAACCCTTGCCTTCACACGGATTCGAACCCGTGACCATCGGTTCGACAGTCCAGTGCGCTGCCACTCGACCACCGCGTTATGTTTACAAATATTTCCTGGAATCAACTAGCACTGAGCCTGTTGACGTCACGACCTATATATGTTCACCGTGTGTCACCATTCAGTAAGCCTACACGACCCAGATTCCAGTACTGTGTAGTATGCTTGTACTGTCGTCGAATGTGACGTAGAACCAACTAGTCTGATCCAGTTTTATACAATGCCGCCATTTTGAAAACTTCTTGTATTTTCATTGAACTACAAAAGCTTATTCACAGCTTCTTACGAACTTGAATATTCAAAAAATACTATAGCTGTTATTATTTCTTATTTTAAAGAATACTTTCCTTTTTTGGAAATATCCAATACTTATTTCCATGAAACCTCTTTCTTGAAATCTCTTGTACAGTGTTCACATAGAACTTTTACTTCTGCACCAATGTAACGATTTTACTTTGTATACTCTTTTATGTAGGCGTTCTCACAATAATTAATCTTGTGTACAATAATTCACTGAAGAATTCGTTTATCCAAAACAACTTTAATATATATATATATACACAGATATAATTTGAGGTAATATAACGTGGAAATCTTGAATCGTTCATTACACAACCTTCCTCGACGGAAGTCTACACACAACTGTTCGCCCAACACTTTCAACCAATAGAAATGCTCCTTTCTTCCCGCGTCCACCATTCATGTGACCTTACGTCACAAAATTATGTTAATCAGATGTGACACCAACACCCAGATTCTAGGTCCTGCTCACATTACTCGGGGATTTGGGGGAGCGTCGTTAGCGAAAATGCTACAAGCATGACAAGTGTCTAAAAATGATCTGAATAGGATTATGTGTAGATATTTGCAGTCAAAACGACACGGAATATCCTTTTTCTTTACAAGGGGAGGTAATCTATTTGATAAAATTAAAAACGTTTCAAGTTTTATATAATTGTTCCATTGGTTTTTGGTCAAACGCACCCGGCCATTCTAGTCTTCTAGATCAGTGCTTCTCGAAGTGGTGGTCCGCGGATCGGTGCCCGTCCTTGGGCCATCCGCTGCCGGCATGGGCGTCGCTAGGAATTTTTCCAGGGGGGGGGCAAAAAAATCCCACTTTTTTTAAATTTTAACCTGCAATGCAGTGGCGTAGCGAGGGGGGGCAGGGGGGGGACATATGTGCCCGGGCGCCAGGTTAGGGGGCGCCAAAATGAGTAATAAAACTCATTACTTAATTTCATTTTGCTGTAAACTAATGTATCCCAAATACGTTTGCAAGATTGAATTTTGAAGCTCCACAAATATCTTTGTTACAAACCAGTTGGCAAGCAGGATTTTGGCGCACACATTCAACGTTAAGGGGCGCTATTGGACAAATAAACAAATGACACATCCACAATGTAGTATTGCTGATGGCGTTTAAAAACAAACAAACTGTGAGTTGCTGGGAGCGAGACTAGGGGATCAGTAAGAAACAAAGGCGATTCTATTAATAGATCAGACAGAGACGACACTAAAAGCAACCGAAATGACCAAGACAAGAAAAAGGACTGGCTTAAAGCAGTGGTTCTCAACCTGTGGTCCAAGGACCATAATGGTCCGCGAAGATGTGACTGGTGCTCCGCAAGCAAAGCATGAAATTTACGCACTGTATGATGCAACATTTTAATCCTTTTGTTAAAATAATTAACGCAGACTTAAAATATATTTTTTATCTGGCCTAAATAGTTTTTAAATTTTATCAAGGCTCGTCCATTAAATTCTCGTCTCTTTGATTTCTTATGTTCGATTGTTCGCTGGTTATCAGACTGTTTGAATTACGTGATGACCTAAGAGAGTTTCTTGTAGAAAACACTCAAAGCTTGTTGATCATTTGAACCATAGCTTATGGGTTGCTGCTCTGGCTTATATGGCTGAAATTTTTGAAGAACTCAATAAACTTAATTCAACTGAGCAAGGAAAACAGAAACATTATATTACTCTCAGTGACAAAGTGTCTGCTTTTAGGAAAAAGCTTGATCTTTGGAAAATACAATTATTTCAAGGTAACTTTGACATGTTTGATCAATAGTACGAAATCACCGAGAAACCAGAAAATGCTGAAATAAATAAATAAAACTGTTGATAAATTTGATTTCTGGTCATATTCAATCATTGCAGAGCCAATTTTAATTCTAATTTTGTGATTTTTAACGTTCACTGGTTTTTTCATGGGTTTCCAGTTCCAATCTTTCACACATTGACTCATCAAATAAAATTACCAACATCGTAATTAAACCAATTCATTGAACTGACTAGCGATACCGCTTTGAATATGTTGCATCAGAAAGTGAGCTTAATGAAATTTTAGAGTACTCTGAGCTGTCTCGGATAGCTTTTAAAATACTTTTACCCTTAGAAACTTTGTGGAAGTGGATTTTCTGCATTTTCTGCATTGCTTACAATAAAATCAAAACATCGTTCGTACTAAATAAACTAATAAAGCAGTCTTTTTAATACAAACTACTGTTTATGACTTAAAGTTTTTTAAAAATAATTAGCAGGTAGAATTAAATAAGAAGACGATGAGACTAATATAAATGACATTTGTTCGTTACAAAATAAAGCCATTACAATATTGTTTTTGGAGCAGCAAATCGTAGCATAATAGTATAGTTTTACTAACTAACATGTATACTACTTATAGCTAGCTATGTACACAGTATAATTATATTTAACTTTCCAGCACGGCAGTAGCACAATTGTTAGTAGTGATTCGTAGCTAAGACACACATTTTTTCAAGTGGTCCTTGAATCTCAAAAGGTTGAGAAACACTGGATTACAGAATGGTTAATTCGCGTCCCTTTGCTGCATGCTGTTACTCTTTTTAAAAAGACAAATCTTACTTCCCCCATCCCACTGTGGAGGGAGTAAAGTGGGGGAGGGGATGGAAGGTATCTCTTCTCATGGGCTTGTGTCGGTATGTCAAATCAAATTGGATTCCTTTCATGTGAAACATCAGACACCGCCTCTCTTTCCTGTCTCGCTGTGATCTAACTTGTTGCTCAGTATGATCCACTGTTAGAAAAACACCTACAACAGGTCCGAAAAATCCAGGTTCAGTATCTTATTTATCACCGGAAATCCAAAATGAATGTATCCACCTACTTACATCGACTGTAAGTAATCAGCTGTTGAGTGAAATCAGAAGAAAAAAATTACTCGGTATCTTAATTGGCTCAACATTCGATCTAGGACATCGGGAACAGCTTTCTCAGTTCATCAGTTTTGTGGATGTGGATTTTCAAACTAAAAGAAGTAACCATCAAAGAATCATTTTTAGGTTTTGTACAGATACATTCCAAAGACGCAGCAAACCTTGAAAGATTTATCGTAGATAAACTGGAATCTAAAAGCATACCACTAGCCGACTGTTGGTTACAATGTCATGACAATGCTGCTGTAATGACTGGGCATATATCCGGCCTTCAACAGCGAATATGTGCCAGAAATCACAGAGCATTGTTCGTAAACTGTGGCAACCACAGCTTAAACTTAGCACGAGTACACCCAGCTAAACAGGATCCAGTTGTTATCACGCTTTTTGGAACAGCGGAAAGTATAAATTTTTGTTTTCTCTTGTTCAACAACTCGTTGGCGAGAATTAAAAAGAGTTGTGCCAATCACAGTGAAGAGGGAGTCTGAAACACGTTGGAGTGCACGATCAGAAGCTGTGAAAAAAATTTATGAAGGACTAGATGAACTAGTATAAGGGATGTTGGAAAATTATCAGAACATATAAATATGACGCCTGACACAAGATGTGATGCAGATGGTAGGTATATCAAACTTTAACTTCCTAGTTTTGTTACATTTCTGGAACATCATACTTGGGAAAATTTATTGTGTCCAGAAACGGTTGCAGAATCCTATTGTGAATTTCAAGGAAGCTGCATCTGATCTTGAATCGCTTGAGCAAGAAATTGTCAACATTCGTGATAATTTGAACCAGGTTGCGATAGACAATGGAGAAGAAGATGCACAACTTTGGGAATCAAGGTTGACAGAAGGATTAGGCGACATCGGAGGATGCCTGGAGAATTAACAAGAGTTACTGGACTATCTGCAGAAGAAGAAATTGCACGTGATTTGAACAGCGTAATTGATAGACTCCAAAAGGAGTTACCAATACCGTTTTTACGTCTAAAAAATCTAAATAACAAGTCTGGATTTTTACTAGACGTGAAAACTCTTCTTGCTGAGACAAAAGTCGATACACTTCGTTAAAATTGCTTAGATTTTGCTAATTCATACGACACTGGTCACGAATTGTGCACAGAAATCGGAGACTGAAAAATGCTGCTCAGTACCAGGACTGAAGTTCTACCGGAAACGCCTTTGGATCTTCTTGGTTTTATTGTTTCATATAGAGATGACGCATTTACGAATCTGCGCACTTCACTTTAAATACTTCTAACAATTGCTGTTTCAACTGAAAGCTGTGTGCGGTCCATCAGCAAACTGAAACTTATTTTGTCTTAATATTTACGTGCTTCAATGCTTCGTCTGAGTGATCTTGCACTTGAGAAAAACTTGAGAATATTAATTTTGACAACGTGATTGTCGAGTTTGCGACATTCAAATAAAGGAGAATCAATTTTTTGAAGTTATTCGAGTTATGTATAATTAGTAGAGTTATATTTTTTCCAATAAATTGTTAACAATAGTATAGAGAATTATTAGTCTGTATTCTATTTCATTAAAATATCAGATGCTTCGAAAAAGAACCATATAAACCGTAAAATTTCAATTTTTTCTTGGGCTCCCTGAGCCCCCAGAAATCTTTCGGTCCGACAAGGGGCGCAGATTTTGTGTCATGTCCCCGGGCGAACATTACCCTAGCTACGCCACTGCTGCAATGCCATACAGGTACAATTTTCAATTAAATTGAAGTTCAGTATAAAATAAGGGTTGAAAAAAGCCTTAGAAATTAATAAGACTTACAAATTAGTACTGTAATAGTTAAAATACAACATTTATTAATGCATTTAATAAATTTTTAAAAAATTTCTCAAATGTAGGGGGGGGGGCAAATGCCCCCCCCCTTCCCTACGCCCATGGCTGCCGACCCGGAGATGTTCTCAAAAAAGGACCGAAAAAATTGTCAGTGCAGGTAAAAATTATTTTTTTTAAAAGGGAGTTAAATCATTGAAGAAAATTGAATAAGAAAGCAGTCTTAGATTGAATGAGTGTAGTGTTTTCAATTGATAAGCGTTGGTGTTTGTCCATTTGTTTGTTTTGGGTATAAAATGCCTCACCTCCACGCGGCTAGACCTGACAATCCATAACATATGGAAACCATGTAGGCAATTTTGCATTTAATGAATTTTCTTATGTCTTTTATGTACAATAAAAGTAATATATTCTCTATGATTTTGCCCATAGACTTAGAAGAGTAAAATAAATAAAGGTAAATAAGGTTACAACACTTTCATTTAATTTGACTAAAACCGTGGGGTGGGTGTTTGGTATATAAATTAAAGATTGACAATTTAGAAGGCCAAGAGAGATGTATAAGTGAGAGAATGAGTGAACAGCATATGTTAAACCTCATAAGCGCCCGCAACACGTCTTTAGTCATATTAAATGAAGTTGCTTAAAATTAGAGGTTTTAAATTATTTTTATTCTTGTTAGTCCACTTATAAAAATGTGGTTTTTAAAAATCCTTTTTTACCTTTATTTATTTTTTTATTGGGTTGAGCATTGATAAAATTTCTATAAGTTCATTTTGTTATAAGTAGATATATCTGAGAATATTTTAAAACGCTTTTGATCCAATTGTGAAAAAAAACAACTTCATTATTTAAAAATAACGTGGGGTGGGTAACTTTGAATTTATTTTAAAGGATGTAAATGTACTTATATGCTATTGATTAATATTGCTTATTGTGCTGATGAAGTTTATCTTTTATTTGATGTAGGGTATTATTATTTATATCAATTGCATAATTTACTATGATTTTTTGAAGTTGTGCATTTTTAATATTTAATAATCATGTACTAGTACTATGGTGGGGAATAGTTTGAAGGATTTCATGAATTAAAGTGATTAAAGGTTTTTTTTTCAACTCATGCACATAAATTTTTAGGTTTATTAAATTACCTTTAATCTGATATATTTGTTTTTTGTGACGAGGTGACATTTTTATTGTTTCTATTTTTGTATCATTTCATGCCACTTTTTAAAATCTATTTTTTATGGGGTTGAGCATTGATATTTCTGTAAGTTAATTTTTTTTTATAATTAGATATATCTGAGACCATTTTAAAATGCTTTTGATCAAATTGTATTATTGTTATGTCAAGCATTTTTTAAATAACATGGGGTGGGTATATTTGAACTTATTTTAAAGCATGTAAATGTACTTAAATGCTATTGATTCACATTGCTTATTGTGCCGATTAAGAATATCTTTAATTTGATGTATTGTATGTTTATTTTTACGCTTTTTTGGTAGAAAAAAAACCAACAAAAAATGTACATTATGAATTTTTAATTATTTTTTAACTTTTGAATGAATCAATCTAGCTGCCTGAAAAAATTGGGCTGCTACATTGTATACTTTGTAGTAACTTGACCAATTCCTAGACATCTCAGTCAATTATTTTAGAAAATACAGGTCTTTGAAAATGACCTTTTTTTTAAAGTAATAATTTTTTTTGGCCATTTTTCAAAAAATTTACAAATAGCTTCAATTTTTTGTTTCTTAAGATAACACTGTAATTTTTTCCCCCAACGTCTTAGAATAAAAAGTACTATAAAACTAAATACACCCAAAATATCTACAGCTAAAAAACAAAATCAGTTTGGACTACCTACTGAAATACTAATTCTCCTTTACTGATACTTCTAAAAAATGATTAAAAAAAAGACAGCACTAGCATTGCCACACTTATTTTTATTAAAGAAAAACAACAACCGATGATTGTAAAATCATAGGAAGTAAACTTGTGAGGTCACACCGAGTAGAACGAAGATATTATTTGAGCTTCTTCTTGGGGCGAATGTTGCTTGTGTGCCCACACTTCCTCTTGCGGCAGTTGGTGGCACGTGGATGCAGGCGTGCATAGCATCTGGGAATCAAATATTTATATGTAATAAGCTTAAAAAACTGCATTCAATTATATAACCTAAATCATATAATAACCAACAACCTCTGACTATGTGTGATCTATGGGCAGTTGACTGTAAGCAATGGATACATTTAACTCAATAGCTCCTGAAGGGCTACTTCCGAATCTATTTCATATTCCTGACAAAAGGGAAGCAACTTCGTTAAGCTTTTGATTCCATTAGAAAAATGCTTTTATTTTCTTAAGATATTCGTTTATCTTAAAAAATAAAATGATTTATGCATCAAGAATTGAGTTAAGTTAAATAATAATATAACATGCATCGAAATAATGACAATTAAAGTCCGATAACGCGATTTTCTGCACCTCGGGTGAATACATACGCCATATAGACGGGTCAAACTAATTCACACATGGATCGAAAGTGAAAGAAGATAAAAACATCCAGTAATTTTTTATTGAAATCTCGTAGAATCACACAATAGCCGGAAGTCTCGAGGAAAGCGAGATTTCGTGCTATTTTAAACTAAAAATACGAGAGTGCGTCGCTAGGCAAACAGACGCATTTGGGCGCATCTGTACAGACCCCTGTACGGACGCATTTAGTCGCTAATGAGTTGAAGTACAATCTTCCCTGTCTCAATGTTTATTATCCATAATAACTCGGAAAGCTAATGAAGCAAACATTCATACAGCTCGAAAACAAATTATAAAAGTAAAGGCACTTAAAATAAAAACTGGGAGACTTTTCCCATGTCTTACATTGCTACAAGGGGGGAGTAAATGTTTACAAAAGCAGCTAATCTGTGACTTACTTTCTGCAAATCATCTTGTCACAGTTGAACTTAGAAGCAAGAATTCTAAGGGAAGGCTCTATGATGCCTCCTCTCAGCCTCAATACAAGATGAAGGGTTGATTCTGAAACAATACAAATGGATGTTTAGGACTAAATAAAAAATTATAATATAACAACATTATATGAAAGCAGCCAGAATAAGCACAAGTGACTGGGAATGTAAAGCACAGTTGTCAAAGAGGGTGTCATAGTAGCCGAGGAGCGAAGGATGGAGGAGGCTACAAACAGAAGAGCTAGGAGAAAGGCGAAAACATTGGGAAGCACAGAACAAGTGTGCAAAAGCTGTGGAAAAGACCGTCACTCAAGGATAGGACTGCTCAGCCACAAGGAAATGCAACCCAACCCAACGGTGTTGCACCATCGCCTCTCAAGACGGAAGGTTGCAGATGGAATATGTTTTTAACAGCAATATTCTTTAAAACACTAGTATTCAAGAAGCCCATCTGTTACAAGACAACAAACACATTGCTTAAAAAATTTGGTACAACTCACCCTTCTGAATATTGTAGTCAGACAGCGTACGGCCATCTTCAAGTTGCTTACCAGCAAAGATCAACCTCTGCTGATCAGGGGGAATCCCTTCAGGGAAATAAAGAAATAGAATAGATTATAATATCTGAAAAGACATTTTCATGAGTTTAATTATCATTTAACTACGAAGTCAATTTACAATATCTAAAAAGTCCCATTTAAAATATTCATCCATTTCAGGAAAGATACTGTATATACTCGTTCGCAAGCCGACCTTTTTTGGACAAAACCTGTGTACCATTTTGTTTAACCTGTCCTATTATTGTTGGGAAAGCAGCTTGCGAGCGGGTTATACACTTTTCATACTTTTCTCTTCCAAAATTGGATCGGCTTATGAATGAATGGGCTATAGAACGAGTATATACGCTACATATATTTATTTTAAAACACAATTAATTTTTTTAAAAACGATTACGGACTACAGTGGATTCTAGGGTTACAAGTTTGATCCGTTCTTAAGAATCGACGTAACACAAATTTCAGTGTAAGTTGGAACATTAAAAATAAAATATACTGTAAAATAATAAACCGACAGTGCTATTAAAATAGAGAAAACAATTCTTTGCCACATGAAAAAAACGAGAGATAGAGCGTGTGTAAACTATCAAAATATTGTATATACTGAGATTGAACGTCTTCCTTGCCGTACAACCACAACAAAGAGTATTCTGCCGCGCGCCCGAAACATTTTAAAAAAAAAGTTGGTAAAATGACATGCAAAAAGTATATTATTTTTTTTAAAAAAGAGAAAACAATTCCATATCACATTAAAAAAAAACGAATGCCACGTAATATTATTTTCAATTAGGGCTGGTACTAATTAAAAACAATTTGTTTGATTAATCAGGATTATATTTTAATAACTAAATATAGGACCGGTTAAGTCACGATTCGTTATTTCGCGAATCGGTTAAGTCGCTGTAATTCCATGGATCCCAAATTTTGTGATGTAACAGCAATTCGTTCTGCTATGCAAGAAATAAAAAAAAACTTTGTTTAAGTATGCATGGAGAAACATTAAAACAAGTCAACAAATTTAAATACCTGGGAAAATGTTGACCTCAAACTGAAGATGCACAATTGAGATAAAAAGCAGAATAGCACAAGCCAAAGGAGTATTCAATAAAATGAAGAATCTCCTGACCAACAAATCCATACCAATGGAAGTGAGGAAAAGCGTGCTTCAGTGTTACATCCAACCAGTTTTATTTTATGGATGTGAAGCCTGGACAGTCACAAATGAATTACAGAAACGTTTGGAAGCCTGTGATATGTGGTTCTGTAGGCGAATGTTAAAATTACCATGGACGGAGAAGAGGCGTAACGAAGAGGTTCTAAAAGAAGTAGGAATCCCTGTATATACATATATGTATATGATTATCAACCAACCCTTAAACATAGTTTACCTTCTTTGTCTTGGATCTTGGCTTTGACATTTTCAATAGTATCAGATGGCTCAACCTCAAGGGTAATAGTTTTGCCCGTCAGGGTCTTCACAAAGATTTGCATTTTCTTTGTGCTTCACTATACTGCAATAATGAAAATAACCGCCATAAAAATTAGCTCAGTTCTTCCTTAAAACAATGTGTGTCCCCTTGCCTATGGTGGCTAATAAATCCTATGTTATTTTTTATTTTCCGATTTTGAAAATAATTTACAATGGCTGACAGTGGGGAATATTTTGTGTGTTTTGGCAAGATTATTTAATTTTCAAAGTCACGCAAACAAGCATATCAGATACTGTAGACAGTAGTGGTAAAATAGGTGTAGGTTAGTGAGAGAGGATGATGACAAACATGTTAAATTTTTTAAACAACAAAATAAAATAGTTTCCACAGCCATCACAATAAATGAGCTATGCTCACTATTATGAGTTGCACAAAACCCAATATTTGTCTTAACGGCTGATGGACAGCTGTTTTCCCCAAATCTGTTGTGATATAAACGGCAGTTAGTAAAATTGCCATAAAAATGCAAATGATTTTATTTACAATTAGAAAGAGGATATTAACTAAATTATGAACACTATTAACTAAATGCAGATACTAACATTTTCTCATAGGTTAATTAGATTTTTTTAAGTCGCCAAAACCTAATACCCCAAGCACAAAAGAGGGCCAAAAAAAAAGGCTTAGAAATTAGAAAGACTTACAAATTAGTAGGGGTCTACCGATATATCGGCACCGACATCTGGATATCGGCAATATCGGTATCGGTAGCATGTAAAGGTCCCGATATTGACGCCGCCGATATTTAATAATAGTGACATTTAGACCAAAAAGAAAAAAACGATCATTTAGATTTACAATATCTCGACCCCGATACCGGTATTGAGATAGCCAAAAGAGTCCTAGTATTACTGTATATACAGCCATGATACAGTGTGCAATGATAATGTTTAGGTATCTACCGATTTTTGTATACTCCGAAATACTGTGTAAATAGTGCCGATGCCAAGTATACCGTAATTGCTTTAATAAATGGATAACTTGTAAACATTATGTTCACGTAAATGCTCTAATAGCAAAGATGCAAGCAGAATCGCAGATGTCTAAAACATTTCGTTTCATATGGAATAACAAAATGTACCGTGTGCAGACTTGTTGTCATTGGCAACCATTCATCCTTCAACCTCATTATGATTATATATATTACTATTACTTTGTTCTCATTGTTTCATTCAGAAAAGGTGGCCGTGTGGAAAAGCTATTAAACTATTGGTTAGGATTAATAATTATGAGTCAAAGTTGAAGTTTAAAAAGGAGTTCCTAATTTTGCTTGTACATTTTTATAAAGAATGGTTCGTTTTGTCATGAGTCCTATGTAGGTCATGATCTGGAACTTGTAAACTTGCATTTTCGTCGATATTACCGATATGAGTGCCAATATGAGTATTTATTAGGACAAAAATAACTGCGGTCATATTTGATGATGTCCTTCTTAAATTTATCACTCGTAATTATCTATATTTAATAATTTAGGGGTCTACCCATGTACAGTTTTGCCGATTTTGTCGATTAAAAATTTTTTTGTGTGGCCAAAACGAAGTTTCTTTGTTTATAATTCATTTTCTGATGCATTAATCAATTTATTTTTTAAAGATAAACGAATATCTTTAGAAATGAAAATAAAGGTTTGCATCGAGAATCGACGGTGGTTTTCATATAATTAAATAAAAAATTATTATTCTTTTAAAAGTTTGTTGTTGCTTTGTTACCAGTAAGCTACGTGACTCTGACTAACGCGCGTGACGATGAAATCAAATCATATTCTTAATATTCCAGTACATGTATATAATATTATTAATATACACATCATCACTTTTGTAGGTCGAATTCTGATAAGGAATGATTTTTAAAAAAATTTCCTTAGACTTAGTTGCCGGCCGAGGTCTAACAAACAGCCCACAGCGTGCTGTGATCAACGGTCAAGGCCGCAATAGTTTTATTTATATTACAAGTTTGATTGACTGAGGAGAGCGTTCTGATAGTAACAGATATCCTGCACGTCCAAAAGCATTAAACTTAAAATTACCATATTGACCAGTTTATTATTTTTTTAAATTTGCTGATTCGACGGCAAACGCGAGCGGCTGTGACATGCCATGCCACACGCGGCATGGGACGAGGCGAGAAATTTTACCTTTTGACACATGCGCAGACAATTGTAAACTGGTAACTTTTTTTTTATTAAATGGAATCGAAACATGATAGAGACGTAATCAAAGTCCTTTACTTCGGCATAAATATATATATTATATATATATAAAAATTCCCGATTAGTCATAAATTTTCTTGACTTTCAAGGCAGAGAAATTTTTTTTAATAATTCCCGACTTTTTCCCGCTTTCCTGAGTGGGAACCATGGTTATATTTAGAATTTAAACGGTCCTTAAAAACGAACGGTCATTACAACCTTAGGAAAGAGTGAAGAAATATTAGGATTCCAATACGATTCCTAGGGCCTCCGATTAGTTTCATTATTAACGGAGGCCTCGCACAAGAACTTTTCCATATATATTATTTTATTTTTCTATTAATTATTAATTTTATTTTGGCTTAGGGCCAGCAAATTTACTTCGCCTAGGCCCTCCAATTCCCTTAGGCCGGCCCTATAGTAATATGTTTTAAAGTCCATGACGTATTGGACAATATAAGCCAATAAAAAATATATTTATTTATAATATAGGATAGGGTATTAGTACTATTATTATTAGTAGTGTTAGTAGTATCGGCAGTATATGTCAATTGCGTCGCTACCAAGTCGTGTCGCAGTGGGATGAACGTGAGTCATTTAAATATTATGCAATAACAAAAGGGTTAAAATAGATTTTTCTTTTTAATTAAAAAGAAAATTTTTTAAAAAGATTCCCCATCTAAAAATCGAACCTTGTTTACACAAAAATTAATTTTTTTTTAAAAATGTCCACAAGCGAAAATCGAACCTTGTACCACAACGTCAACTGTCCACAGTACCAAGCGGCCAGGAAGAAGTGTAAGTGATGGAATTTGAGCTATTTAAAGTATATGGACCCTGGGTCCGAATAGCCACATAATTCTGGGGATAACCACTCCGTATTTTCTTATGCCTACAGTCCGATAACGCCAAACCCTCCCGCTTCGAGGTTGTTTATTTTGTTGCACAGCGCAGAGCATTACTGAATTTAACTTTGCCGGAAGAGATACTCATTTTTAAATCCCTTATATTAACTTCGAAATCTTGTCTGTCGTTTGTCGCCGGGCGGAAAAACAAAACTAAAAAATGACACACTTCCCGTGATACCATTGAGCTATTTGGCACATAGACTCGTGTCACCTAACAATGCATCGTATCATTTCAGATCGATAGAGCATACCGTAATTAAATTTCAGTTTGTTATTTTTGGCGTCCCATGCCACTTGAGTCGCTCACGCATGCCATCGGCTCGGTGACCACACCTCCCCCCCCCCGGTTTTACAAAAAAGGGGACTTAATTGAATTAACTATTAAGTCAGTTTCAGTCTGTAAATGTTTATCGCGTTGAGTTCTGTCTCAAATATAAGGGATTTATAGTGAAAAACTTTGTTTTTACGGGGTTGTTTATTAATGTTTAATTTGATACTAGTTTGAAGGTGGTGTGCCGAAGTGTTCATTTTATTACAACGTTTTGACAAAGTGACGTTTTTTTTCACTGGGAAAAAAGCCATTTAATGCAATGTACAAAATGTTATCTTATCTATCTTATCTATACAGACGCTCCTTCTATGCAGAAGATAATTGCGTCCACAGACCATGACAGATGATCTGTTGGCAAGTGATGCAGCGTACACAAGCTTTGTGGGTTGCACGCATTACCTAGGTACTTTGACAGAAAATTTAAATGAAGTCCAATAGACTTAAGGTGGTCCATGGGGCAAAAAAAAATAATCTACATTTCTTAATTAAAAAAAATAAAAAAATTTGCACATACTAACTATACAGTTATAGAAAGACAAAAAAGACAAAGAAAATTTTTAAAAAATTTTTTTAAAAACTTTTATTGCAAAAAATATTTTTTTTTCAACCAAAATTGATAGTCACTCACAAGCTATCAGGATCAATTTGTTTTACAATAACATGTTCAAACTTTGCACACTAATTAACAATGCTATTATAAAAATAGTTACAAGGCTGTTTTTAGCTTAACAATTATACCAAGTTTCAAAATAATTTCTGTGCGCGGTCATAATTTTTTATAAAAATAATTGGGGGTAGCATCTGAAAAAAAATTATTAAAAAATTTCTGATGGATAAATCAAAAAAAGGAACTTGTAACTTTGTACACAATTATCGTTCTTAAAAAAGTTTAAAAATGCAAAGCTGAGAAAAACGACAAAAAAGATGTTAAATGTTCTTTTTTTAAAATACAGTCTGTATGGAAAGTATATGATGCTTACACAATGCAGACATACCATTTATGAATGAAATAAAAGTAAATAACCTGAGATAGAGAAGATATTTAATTAATCAGTACATGTTTTCAAACATAAAGGCTCGTTATCCAAAGAATTATGACCATAATTATAATATTCTGAAAAATCTTTCTAAGCTACATTTGTTAAAAAATTACTAACCAATGCATAGATAATAGCAATAGGAACAATCATGGAAGCTGTAAAGCATATAGATGTAATACTTTTTTACCTGATAAGTCTGACGTCACTGAAATTTGAAAAATCTAGGTTGAGAAAAACACAAACACAAAATGAAAATTATAAAATAAAATATTACAGGTTAGTTATGTACAATGTATGTATGTAATGTAGAGAATATCAATGCAAGGGGAAAAACTAATATAGAAGCATGTAACAACAATCCTGTGTCACATCTGGCAAAAGTGTATTTGAGAATCTCTCGACAATAATAAATGAATCGAAAGGTTTCAATACTAACATCAATAGACACTATGTAATATTGGTAACCGATGAATGAATAATTTGTATAAACAAGGCATAAATGTGAGAAAAAATGCAAAAAAAGATAAACTATTTAAAATAATTATCTAAAATTCACATTATCCACTGCTAGCCACAACAGCTTTTCCTCGTAGGTCCTAGACTTTGGTCATGACATACTGGTTGATTTCTTCTGGTGTTTATAAATTTACTAAGAACATTATAGGCATATACAAAACTGCCAGATAGGTCCATGGCCTGATCCAGTCACTAAGGCTGTGAGCCATAGCTTCATTGCTGACATTCAAAAGTTGCAATTGCATACAACTGATGAGTAAGAAGACGAGGTGACGAAGGCACACATGCCGCTTGAAATTTGATAAATCCAGTCCAGTGTGTTTGCGTTCATTTCGAACGATGAAGTGTCCCCCAGCATTCAGCCATGGAAAGTCTTGAAATAGCGGCTGAAAGGCATCGATCTGCTTGCATGTTGAAGCAGAGAGCACTTAGAAGTTAGATGTACCGATGTGATGCCCGGTGATTTTTCAGTTCTTGAAGCTGAAGGCGGAGAGAGTGACCACTTCTTAGCTGGTGGTGAAGAGTGGCCGCAGATCTTTGAAGAGAGTCCTGGTCTGTGCTTCATCAGTTGCCTGGCTCTTATCCTGGAGGGGTTTTATCACCTGCATTTTAGAAAATAGAAAAAGTTGTATTATTCAATTTTGAAGAATAACATTGGCTTATTAGATGTAAATGTAGGCAAAATGTTTTGAGTAATGATAATAGGATTATAACTATTTTTGACAATTTTTTGTCTTTTTATATATTTGTTTGTAATTTTAGGATATGTAGGATTATTGCACTCAATTTTTCATTGATATTCATCATCATGCTTGTCATTGACCAAATTTGTTGTCATTGACAACGAAATAATTTAGTTCATCGTCATTTCAAATTAGACACGTGTTACGAGCTCAAACATAAGGAAATGAGAACTTGAATGTTTATTTCTATTAAAATATATAATTTTACATTTAAATTTGATATTAATTGGCACCAGTAGTCATTATTTAATTTGTTTTCCCTTACACATAAGCGTATCATTATCATGTTTCATAAGATAATTTGGTACCGCGGTGGTTATGCCTACTAATAGTACTAATAATAGTACTAGTATTACTACAACTGAAACTGCCTTCAAAACTAACTAACTCATTCATTCATGGTCTAAAATTACCAAAAAATATTAATTAAATACAAAATTAAATTCAACTCACCTATTCAACACAAGAAAATTTGTCCAACTTTGAACTTTCGTTTAGACATCCAAAATAAAATTGTTCGATCGATAATTGGTTGTACTTCTCGATCCAATGTTTCATAGCGAAATGAGGCAACGAAATGTTGCATGATGGGAATTTTAGTCCATTTCGAAAGTCGGCATTAGTAGGCCGACCAATGATAATTGCGGATACATGAGATTTGAAATATAGACCAATAAGAACACATGTTGAAGAAAATTTTTGGGCGCTAGTGGAACAAAGGGCAATTTCTGGACCTTTTAATGGGCGAGTCCATTATACAGTGGGGTTGATAAGCTTTCCAACGATACCAAATATGCCTAGGTAGCTTTATAATTATGAAAGTAAAAGCAAAGGGCGCCCTATAGGGTACATTTGGATGAATTTTCGCCCCCAAGTCAAAATGGTATCTCCCTATACCACTTTCAAATACACTTTTCTAACACTTTTTAATCAATTTTAATGAAAACGGTAAATGCCGAAGTATAGATAAATGGATAAACTAGTAGAATTCACCAAAATCTCATTTTTGATTAAAATTTGAAAAATACTGATATTTTGACCCGTGGACCACCTTAAATAATATATCATTTTAAAGGTCTTGCTAAGACCTTTTCAAAAACACCAGTTTTGTCTTTCTATCTTTTATAGAAGTGGAGTTATGAATTTTTTTTGCTCCTTATATAACCTATATAATTTATTCCAAAACTTGTTACCCAAATTTCAAAATTCTACACTCTTTCTCTCAAAACTTGTGTAATTTTAGAGATATTGGTATCAAATTTTCATGAGACATTCATAATCCAATATACAAACCAATGAACAAGAAATGTATAAAGTATTTCAAGATTTTGAATAAATATATTTAAAGGCTTGTTGAAAACAAATATAGTGAAAATTATACTTTTTTAAAATATACAAATCACTTCGAAAAATTGCATGCCTAATGTATTTTAATTAATTTATATGGTAAATTTAAATCAATAACTATACTTAAATGTTTGAATGGTAAGTATTTGACTTTTAAAATAAAACTGAATGCAAGTTACAATAAATTATTTTTTGGAAATACCCCACACCCTCGAAGCCTGATTACTGAAATTTCAAATTAAAATGAAATAAAATAAGTATTTGAAGATTTAAGTATCTCATTAAATCATTTAATGATAATAAGGACATTTTGCATGTCAATTTCTGAGTAAATAACTTGTATTTGTATTATTGTATGCAAATTTCTCAATTTGTCATTCATAACCTTTGTCATTGTCTTCATCAAATATTTGGCAATTGAAGATATTCCGAGTTCTGCAATGGAATATTATTTTTATCTTTTGTAACTATTCCTATGCCTATTTTACTTAGTAATATTATTTAATTTTAATTATTGAGAATTATTTCTTTTGATTAATTTATTGTTTGTCAAATGTGTTTGTCCTCATATTTGTGAAAAGAAGATGGTGAGTGAGATTTAACAAAAAATGTTTAACAACAAACAATAAATATTAAATAAAAGGATTACATCACCATTATTATTATTAATTCTAAGGGAAATATCAGTTTGGACTTAACATTAGACAAAACTTTTAATTATGCTCTTAAAATTAATTATTTAATTTTAATAATAATAATATACCACATAATAATATAAATAAGTTAATTAAAGTAACAATAATTTATTGTAACTTGCATTCAGTTTTATTTTAAAGTCAAATACTTACCATTCAAACATTTAAATATAGTAATTGATTTTAATTTACCATACAATTAATTAAAATACATTAGGCATGCAATTGTTTGTTCTGATTTGTATTTATATATCAATAAATATATAAATACTAATTTTTGCTATGATTTTTTTCAACAAGCCTTTAAATATATTTTTACAAAATTTAAAATCTTGATAAACTTTAAACATTTCTTGTTCATTGTTTTGTAAATTGGATTGTGAATGTCTCCTGAAAATTTGTTACCTTTATCTCTTAAATTAAAAAAGTTGTGAGGGAAAGAGTACAGAATTTTGAAGTTTTTTAATAAATAATATAGGTTATATAAGGGGAAAAAAAAGACAAAAAAAAATATCATAACTCCACTTCTATAAAAGATAGAAAGACAAAACAGGTGTTTTTGAAAAGGTCTTAGTCTTAGTAAGCCCTTTAAAATGATATATTATTTACGGAGTGGTTATCCCCAGAATTCTGCGAATAATTTTCAACGTTATCCCCAGAATTCTGCGAATAACGTTGAACGTTATCCCCAGAATTCTGTGCTATTCGAACCCAGGGTCTCTATACTTTAAAACGATTAAATTATCATCGCTTCGTGGCCGTGAGGTAGAGTCAAGGACAGTTGACGTTGTGGTACTGGGTTCGATATTCGCATGTGGACATTTTTTTAAAAAAATTAATATTTTTTTTTACAGGGTTTGATTTTTAGATGGGGAATCTTTTTTTTTAAATTTTCTTTTTAATTAAAAAAAAATAAAATATTATATATATATTATAGGATAGGCTATTAGTACTATTACACCCAAGGGCCTCCAATTCCTTTAGGCTGGTCTTGCAGTAATATTAATATAGGTTTACAGTACTGAGTTCATGACATATTATTTGAGAATATAGGACAATATATTAATTTATAAAAATAGGCAATTTAGAATATAATATGGTATAGGATAGGGTATTAGCTATTAGTACATTATTATTATTAGTACTAGTAGTGTTAGTGTTAGTAATATCGGCAGTATAATCTATGTCAATTGCGCTGCTACCAAGGCGTCCAAGGTCGTGTCGCAGTGGGATGAAATTGAGTCATTTAAATATTATGCAATAACAAAAGGTTTAAAATAGAATTATATTTTTTTGGGCGAATATTGACTATTCCGACCGGGTCATATATATGATGTCATATATAATATATGTATGATAAATATATTGGCCTAAACTTATACCTATACCAGTGAGCTAGATAAAAATAGCTCAGTGGACTGAAAAGATTCTAAAATATAAACTTAAAATCAATATGAAAAACAATAAGGCTGGTACTGTTTTCTTATTCAGGTCAGATATAATTATTATAATCAACGTGAATTTACTTGATATACTATATACATGATATAATGATAAATAATGCTCAAAATTAACTTTGAGAATAGTTCACTGAATTCTCCCATCAACGTCGAGAGTCATTTACAGAATTCTGGGGATAACGTTCAACGTTATTCGCAGAATTCTGGGGATAACGCTTTCCTATTATTTAAGCCTATTGGACTTCATTTAAATTTTATGTCAAAGTACCTATACCTACATTACCCAACCGCCTAACTTTAACTAGTGTTAGGTACCCATTCAGAGCTGGGTGACTCAGGGACGCCCTAGGCCTGGGGAACAAATCCTTGCCTTCACAGGGATTCGAACCCGTGACCATCGGTACGCCAGTCGAGCGCGCTGCCACTCGACCACCGCGAAGAAGGTACTTAGGCGTAATGGGGCTTCCTAATGACTAATGCCTAATTCAATGATTCTAGCAGTGGTTAATATGATTGATTTTAATTTAAATAACAATAATGATAGAAAAACAATGATAAAAAATTATATAAATAGTGACACGACATGGATGGAAATCATGGACATGGAAATGGGTCTATAGACTTGATAATCAGACCAATAGAATAGTAATAATTTAGTAATACTAATACTATTATTAGTAATAGTCAATAGTGGTCGATTAATTTTTCCGCAATCATCTTTTCCCCCATTTATCAAACAATCAGGCCCTAGCATAATTAAAATTAGCCTGATGATGCTATTGGCATCTGATTTGAATTAAAAAATCGCTAGGTTAAGAACAAAAAATAGTTAAAACGTCTCAAGGCAATGCTCACCCTCCGAAGATATAAAAAGTAAAGGAAGAATGGACGGTGTAATTCGATAACGTGGAATGTTTATTTAGGTATCGATTCCATATAATGATATTTTAAAAGGGTAAATTTTCGGAGTTTATATGATATTTGCCATTAAAAAAACAGATTTATATTTGAAATAATTAAAACTCTCTTTCATATATTTAAGATGTAAATTTATTGAAGATTTTCAATTAAATTGTTTAATACATATAATTTCTTAAATAATATATCTCTAATATTTTGTATGTGGGCATATTTCACTTACAGGCGTTCCGTCTATACAGCAGATTATTGCATCCTACGCTTATTCATGGTTTATGTAAGGTTTTGCATTTTTAAAGAATTTTGAATGTTGATAATTGGTTGAATTTCAGTGTTTCTTTAGGTAGCCCAAATCCATGCCAAAATTCCATAAGTGAAGAAGGGGCATGGGTATGTGTTTGTTTTTTTTTGAAAATGAAAAAAGAAAAGTTTTTAGGTGATTGTTGTGTTGTACTTCCAAGTAATAATTAAATGTTATTTCCAATTTTCTCTTTGTTTTTCTATTCTGTAGTATTTCTAAATTTGGGAATTTAACTCTTATCAATACTGAATATTCACTAGTAATGAAACTTGAAGCTGTTTTTAAAATATTTTTCTAGCTTGTCTATATTTTATTTGGTAGCATGGTCCCATTTAGAAAAAGCATTTCATAGTATGGTTCTAATCAATTTAGCATTTTAGTTTTATGTTTTTATTACATTGTTAAAAATTATTTTCATTAACCTTTAAAAAAAATTGAGTGACGAATATGCCAATTAATTTGTTTAATGAACATTTATTTAAGATAAAAATATTACGTTTAGACTTTACTTTTACATTTATTAATTTTATTGTCAAAAGTTTTTAATGTAAAATAGGATTTGTGAATTTGAATAATCGACTATTTAAATATTCCAATTAGGTGAAAAAGAGAATTACATTTCCGGTTGCACCACGTTGAGAAAATGTAAAATAAAACACCTACTTTTTGTATTTGAAAGCGGAACAATCTCTCATAATTAAACTAATAATTCAGCATTGTCTTATCTATACAGACGCTCCTTCTATGCAGAAGCTATTTGCGTCCACAGACCATGACAGATGATCTGTTTGGCAAGTGATGCAGCGTTCACAGGCCACGGCTTTGTGGGTTCCACGCATTAACCAGCCGCCTAACTACAATAGTTAGGTACCCATTCGGAGCGGGGTGACTCAGGGACAAACCCTTGCCTTCACACGGATTCGAACCCGTGACCATCGGTACGACAGTCCAGTGCGCTGCCACTCGACCACCGCGTCCCCATATTCTTAGGGGCCGTCCATAAATGACGTCACGCACCAAAGGGGGGGGGGAGGGGGTCACACTTTTGTGACGAGGGGGAGGGAGGGGGGTTGAAGAAATGTGACGTCACATCAAAAGGGTAATCTATATATATATAAATCAAAGTATGTCTGTGTGTGTGTGTGTGCATGTCCTTTATAGCTGACTAAACCGTTCATCCGATCGTCATGATTTTTTTGGGGACTGTTACGTAGCTACCTGGGATGGTAACTGGCAACTTTGTTTTCTAAATTTAACACTCATGGGACACCGGGGGCCCATAATGTCATTTTTTGCTTATATGAGCTATATAAAAATTAGTTTAAGCGCTAGCTACTGTGTAAATTGTTGGATCTTATCCAAACTTTGTATATGACAACTTGATAGCTAATATTAAAATACTATAGGGCATTGAACTGCAAATAGACATTCCTTTGGGGCTGGGGCCCCACAAATTCACATTTCTTAAACGTTTAAGATTTTATTCACCATTCAGTCATTAACAATCTTGACAAATAATGTCACATGTATCCATTATTATACAAATTGAAATGAACAGGGGATTTGAACTTTATATCTTGCACTGAATGGACCCCGGGGCCCTTAATGTCTTTTTTTGCTCATATAAGATATATAAAAATTAGTTTCTACGTTAGCTACTGAGTAAATGAATGGATCTAAACCAAAATTTGAATACACAAACTTGGTAGCCAATATTAAAATAGTACAGGGCACATAACTTCAAATGTCCATTCCTTCGGGGCCGGGGGCCCCCAATGTCTTTTCTTCGTATATGTTTAATGTATTTTCCCCCATTCAATATTTCACGATCTTGAGGAATATATCTATGAGGAAACTTAATTAAATGAAAAGGTTTTTGAAATTTACATCAATCACCAAATGGGCACAGGGTCCCTAAATATCTTTTTTTCTTATATCTATTATATAAAAATCAAAGTATGTCTGTGTGTGTGTGTGTGTGTGTTTGCATGTCCTTTATAGCTGACTAAACTATTCATCCGATCGTCATGAAATTTTTGGAGACTGTTAAGTACCTACCTGGGATGGTAACTGGCAACTTTGTTTTCTAAATTTAACACTCATGGGGCACCGGGGCCCATAATGTCATTTTTTGCTAATATGAGCTATAAGAAAATTAGTTTAAGCGCTAGCTACTGTGTACATTGTTGGATGTTAACCAAACTTTTTATATCACAACTTGATAGCCAATATTAAAATGCTATAGGGCATTGAACTCCTAATAGTCATTCCTTTGGGGCTGGGGGTAAAAAATTCCCATTTCTTAAATGTTTATGATTTTATTAACCATTCAGTTTATTAACAATCTTGACAAATAATGACACATGTATGATCATGTATCCATTAGTATACAAATTAAATTGAAATGAACAGGTGTTTTGAACTTTATATCTTGCACTGAATGGGCCCCGGGGCCCTTAATGTCTGTTTTGCTTATATAAGATTTATAAAAATTAGTTTATGCGTTAGCTACTGAGTAAATGAGTGGATCTAAACCAAAATTTGAATACAAAAACTTGGCAACCCATAATAAAATACTGTAGGGCACAGAAATTCAAATGTCCATTCCTTCGGGGCCGCGGGCGCCTAATGTATTTTCTTCGTATATGGTTAATATATTTTTCTACATTCAATTATTCACAATATTGAGGAATTATTTTTGAGGAAACTGTTTTAAAATGAACAGGTTTTTGAAATTAACATCTTTCAACAAAAGGGCCCAGGGGCCCCTAAATGCCTTTTTTTCTTATATTAGCTGTATAAAAATTAGTATTAGCGTAAAATTCTGAGAAAATTAATGTATCTTGACCGATTTTAGTATATAAAAACTCAAGGGTCAATATTTTATTACGATAGGGCACTGAACTCCTAATTTTCATTCCCACCGGGCTGGGGGCCCAAAATGTCTTTTTTGGTAAATGTTTAATATTTTATCGTCCATTCCATTTTAAAAAATATTGAGAAATATAAATAAATGTATGTATTTTGAAATTTATTCAAATGAACATATGTTTCGCACTTTTTGTTGTTGCTATAATTGGGCCCTGGGGCCCTTAATGCCGTTTTTTGATAATGCGAGCTTTATAAAAAAAATTAGTTTATGCGTTAGCTACTGAGTAAATGTTTGGATCTTAACCAAACTTTGTATACAAAAACTTGTTAGCCCATATTAAAATACTTAAGGTTTCTGAACTTTTTATGTCGATTTCTTTGGGACCGGGGCCCCAAATATCTTTTTTCATATATGTTTAAGATATTTTTGCCATTCACTTTTTAACGATCTTGATAAATATATCCCTGATGAAACTGAATTAAAATGAAAAGGTTTTTGCAATTGACATTTGCACCGAATAGGCCCGGGCCCCCTTTATGTCGTTTTCTTTTACTATATCTATATATATAAAAATCAAACTATGTGTGTGTGTGAGTCTGCATGTCCTTTATAGCTGACTAAACCATTCAGTATGCTCCGTGGATGGTAACTGGCTACTTTTTTTTCTAAATTTAACACTAATGGGGTGCCAGGGGCACATAATTTCATGTTTTGCTAATACGACCTATATAAAAATTATTTTAAGCGTTAGCTACTGAGTAAATGAATACATCTTAACAAAACTTTGTATACAAAAACTTGGTAGCCCATATTAAAATATTATAGGCAATTGACTCCTCATGGCCACTCCTTCGGGGCTGGGGGCCCAAAATACCTTTTTACTTAAACGTTTAAGATTGTATTCCCCAATTCAATTATTAAAAAACTTGACAAATAATGGTTAATGTATCCATTAATTGAAATGAACAGATGTTTTGAACTTTATATCTTGCCCTGAATGGGCCCTGGGGCCCTTAATGTCGTTTTTTGCTAATATGAGATATATAAAAATTAGTTTCTGCATTAACTACTTGGTAAATGAATAGATCTTCACCAAAATTTGCACACAAAAACTTTATGTCCATTCCCTGGGAGCTGGGGTTCGAAATGTCTTTTTAATGAACTTTAATAATTTTATTCCCTATTCAATTTTACACGATATTTATGAATATAGCTTGAGTACAATGGCAATAAAAAAAACTTTATTATCACTAATTTTGAGGGCCGGGGCCGTTTCTTCTTTTGTACGCTATTTAATTGTTAATGTATTTATCCGTTTGCTATGAAACTTGGAAGTTTTTTTCACACTTCCGCGAAGGTTTCTGGCATTATTGTTTTTAAAAATACCACTCATTGGTTTCTTTAAATTTATTCATTTTTACTGAGATCGTTGCAACGCACGACGGGTCTGCTAGCTTTAAATAAAACTTCCACTGAAATATTTGGTCGCTTACAATTTATTTAATGACTAAATCAGTGCCTCTCAACTCTCAATGTACCAGTCGGTAGGCCATCAGACGCTGGTTGGCGTATGCTATCAAGACACGAAAATAAATCTAATTACAATCCTTAAGTTTGAGAATCCACAAGATAACATATGAAATTGTTACACTGCGTCGTTTGATGTTGACATCAAAGCATTTGTGATCTAACCGCAGCTCCGTTTGGTTCTCTCATGGCAGGAGTCGTCGATTTTTTTGGCCAAAATATACAAGTTTATGTGTGCGTTACACCCCCAGACTCTAGGTCCTGCTCACATGACTCGGGGATTTGGGGGAGCGTCGTTAGCCCCCCCCACCCCGAAAATGCTACTGGCGAGCTTTACAAGCATGATCTGAATAGGATTATGTGTAGATATTTTCAGTCAAAACGACACGGAATATACTTTTTCTTTAAAAGGGGAGGGGGGAGGGAATCTATTTGATAAAATTAAAAACGTTTTAAGTTTGATTTAATTGTTCGATTGGTTTTTGGTCAAATCCCTGGCCATTCTAGTCTTCTAGATCAGTGCTTCTCAAAGTGGTGGTCCGCGGACCGGTGCCGGTCCTTGGGCCATCCACTGGCGGTCCGCAGATGTTCTCAAAAAAAGGACAGAAAAAATTGTTAGTGCAAGGAAAATTGTGCACAGGTCCCTGGTGGA
>CALYLW010000873.1:0-202500 GCA_944989445.1 Ampullaceana balthica
ACACAAGTCCTAACCATACGTACATACAGTCAACAATCAGTTCAAGCCTACAACAGTGAAACAACACACACACGAGAGCTGGTAGGTTATGAAGTCAGCAAGCCTCACTGGTAGCTGGTTGATATTCCAGGAACTAAATTGGAGTAAACTGAAACTAGAAACTAGAGAAGCTAAGGACTAATAACAACAGAGTCAGAGTTGACTTTAAATAAATCAAGGAACTGAATTGTAATACATACAAAGTTTAAAAAGTGTGATAATTGCATTCGGAGTACTGGAGATGAACTGTTGTCGAAAGTCTAAATGACTCACAAATCTAATCAAAAGTTCGGAACTTTGAAAATAAGACAAAGTAACTTATTTTTTTATCTAAACTTTGTAACCATGTATGTGTAATTATGTCAATCTGAGGGAGCTGTCGTATATCTACAGAAAACATGAAGATCCCGAGAGAGGAAGCATTGTTGCCTCAGATTTGACAAAGATCAAAATTAATGGTTTCATATGTGTCACTTATATTGGACTTAACTAATTTGAATTCAAGATATTATAATTTGTAGGATTTATACCTTCATAAATAAATACTCTCCATTCCTTTACCGAATAATTGGCTTGACATCATAATATACCATAATAACAAACACATAGAATTCCTACAAACGAAAATTCACTGCCATCGGCAAAGAATTTGGCTTAAGAGGAAAAAGAATTGAAAGACTTTGTTTAATGATAAAGTCAAAATTGCCAAAGAAAAACCAAAGACGTTATAGTGACTTCTAAAATAGCCATAGAAGAAGAGATGCGAAAATAACCAAAGAAGAAGAGAGGCAAAACAAATAATTAAGAGAGAAGAAAGAGCTTCAAGCATGAGAACTTGAACCACTTCAAAAGGATTAAGTAAAACTACACATTGAATTTAGAATAGTAGAGGGCCACAATCCATGTAATGACACAAATAGAGAAGTCAGCACCGAAGACCACTGTCAAAGTTAGAAAATATGATATCCAGAAAGAAAAATGTGGGATGTTTATCTGATTATTTTAGAATCCCTAATGGCTAAGAAAGGTTTAGTGATGAATGAAAATTTGATTACTCTACTAACTGAGAAGCATTTGACCTTAACAACATATAGACAAAGAAGACAAAATCATAAATAAAAAGTCAAAAAAAGGCACTTCTATGTCATTTGGGAAAGTCATAAAATGATTATAGAAAAGAATATTCATCATGAAATTAGAATGAAAGATGGACATAAATCACAGATCAATAAGTACATGAAGCAAAAGTTAAATTAACAAAATGGCTTAAACTTACAGCAATAGATACAAGCACAATCCAAAAGCCATACTAGACCAGATGTTAAATTGACAAGAGTACTAGAGAAACTGCATCACCGAGCTCGATTCACATAGTTTAAACTGCAGATAAGAACAGTTCTGTACTCACGCAGAGCTACACAAATAGTCATTACGCACATTCAAGAGACTCTCATCAAATGTGCAATGGGATACGAGACACATATATCTTGCAGCAATACAACTTAAAAACCATTAGAAACAAGACAATGAATGCGAAACCAGAGTCCTGCAAACCATGGCAAGCAGACACACTATGTGGCAGTACTGTAACAAGCCAGGACATATGGCGAGAGCAGATGTTACCTACAATCAAGGACAACCAAATAGGGTTTGTCACCTATGGCAGCCTTACTAAGAAAGCCATAACATCAGAAGAATATGATCAAGTACAAGGTCATTATTGAAAGCAAAGGTAGAAGATCATGAGAGGTGAGCAGATAGAATCATGACTCCAGATACATGAGATTCTGAAAATCAGCCCTTCCCTGGTAGAAGGAATGACGTACAGAGGGAGATGATAAACGAGGAACATGAAACATAGAAGAAGCACAACTTCTAGAGTAGTACTGTGATGCCCTATGAAAACCACTTTAACCAGGCCGGTGTTAATAGTAATACTGTGGCCACTATGAAAAAAGAAAAGGGTAAAAAAAAAATAAAAAAAAAAAGTAAGAAAGTGAAGGGGGGGGAAAAAGCAAGATGAAAAAAAAAAAAAAATGAAAAAGAAAAAAAAAGAGAAAAAAAATGAAAAAAAAAAGAGGAAATAAGAAAAAAAGAAAAAGAAGAAAAAAAAAAAAAGAATAAAAAAAAAAAAGAAAAAAGAAAAAAAAATAGAAAAAAAAAAAGGAAAAAGAGAAAAAAAAAAAAAAAAAATGAGAAAAAAAATGATGAAAAAGGTAAGAAATGAAAAAAAAAAAGAAAAAAAAAAAAAAAAAATGAAAAGAATAAAAGAGAAGGGAAGTAGAAAATAAAAAAAAGGAAAAAAAAATAAAAAAAACAAAAGACTATGAAAATAAAAATAAAAAATAAAAAAGAAGTAGAAGAAAAAGAAAAAAAAAACATTAAAAAAAAGAGATAAGAAAAAAAAAAGAAATAAATAGAAAAAGAAAAAAAAGAATGAAAGAAAAATAAAAAAAAAGAAAAAAGAAATAAAAAAAAAGAGAAAAAAAGAAAAAAAAGAAAAAAAAAGAAGAGAAAAAATAGAAAAAAGAAAAAAAAGAAATAAAAAAGATAAAAAAAAAGAAAAAGAGAAAAGAAAAAAAGAAAAAAAAAGAAAAAATAAGAAAAAAGAGAAAAAAAAGAGAAAAGAAAAAGAAAAAAAGAGAGAGAAAAAAAAGAGAAAAAAAAGAGAAAAAAAAATAAAAAAGAAGAAGGAAAAGAGCCCAACTCACACTCTCCAACACTCAAAGCCCCCCACAACCCTTCCACACCAAACAACCCACCCAGATCAAGACCAAACACCTGAAGTAACACAACCTAAAAAGCAAAAAAGAAATAAATTACCATTAAACAACTCCCAACGTAATTAAAAAAACGAACACAGAGAAACAACGATGTGTTTTTTTTGTTGATGTGGGGTGGGATATTAAGGTTTCCCCCCCGCTATGCGATCAAATCCACAAAACATCAAAATGGAACTCTGAAAATTCTACCAGGTATAACATCAACGATAGAAAATGTATGTGTCTTCGTGATTCTGGATGCACACCGATTGTGGTCCATAGTAGGATGGTGGAAGAAGAAAAATATGATGGGCAAAAAGACACACTAATAATGGCTGATGGCACAAAGAGAGAGTGTCCAACTGCTATTTTTACCATCGACTCACCTTAGTTTCAAGGTGAAGTTCGAGCCAGAGTTTTTAAAGATGCCCTTTGTGATCTCATCATAGGGAATATTGAAGGTGTTGTTGACAATTCTGATGAAGTATTCAAGGCTTGGTGTGACAACAGCTATTAATTATGTGCTACTGTACAAACAAGAGCCACAACAAAAAGAAAAGAGAACATAGACATGAAGTTAATGAGAAACTTGAAATAGGAAGCCAACTGATGTCAAAACAAGACTTCAAACAACTACAAGAAGAAGATAACACAATCATGGAAATAAAAATGAAACATATCAAAGACAATGAAACAGGCCACAACAAAAATTAAAAGCTAGATAAAGGCATATTGACAAACATTGCACAAGCAGTTACGTGCAAAAGAGAGGTTCTTCCTAAAAAGTTACAGGAAACCATTATTAAAATGACACATGACAGTCCTTTAGGTGGACATATGGGCGCCAAGAAAACAATTGCTACAATAGCAGAAAACTTTTACTGGCCTAAAATGGCTAGGCAGATAAAAGAATACATCAAGAGATGTACAGTGTGTCTACGACATAATCCCAAAGATGGAAAACACACAGCGCCAATACAATCATCTGACAAGGCAAACTTCTTATTCGAGAAAATTGCCATAGACCTAATAGGACCTTTCAAAAAGATGTCAAAGAAGAAACATATGTATGCTTTAACCATAGTGGACATAGCCACCAGATGGGGTGAAGCTATTCCACAGAAGCGAATAGATGCAGAAAGTATATGCAATGAATTACTCAATGATTTCAGCAGATATGGTTTTCCTCAAACACTTCTTTCAGACAATGGCAGTCAATTCAAGGGACAGATGACACAAGCTATTATGAAAATGTTAAATATTACACAAGTGCACAGCACAATTTACCATCCACATTCAAATGGAGTGATTGAAAGACTAAACAAAACCATCGAGAACATGATATTAAAGGTTACAGTAGACCATGAAGACAGATGGCATGAATATTTACCTTTAGTACTATTTGCATAAAACAGCAGCAAGCTTGAAAGCACAGGTTTTAGTCCTTTTGAGTTAATGTTTGGTCAAAACCCTGCAAGTCCTTTGAGAAATTTCAAGGAAAGGCTTATAAGCAAACAAGATGCCATACAGGACAGATATCAGCTGATGTCAGAAACTAGAGATAAAATACTCTACAGTATTGAAACAGCAAAACAAAGACTAATCAAGCAAAGTACAAGACAGAGAAATCAAAAATAAACACAGACAATTAAGAACATTTGAGCCAGAACAACAAGTCTTAGTATTGTTACCAAACGCAAAGAATGAAATCACATGGGAAGGTCCATACAACATTTAAGAAAAACTTAGTGATGTCAAATATAGTGTCAATATAAAAGGACATGTGAAAAAATTACACATGGATAAACTAAGAGCATATGGTGACAATAAAGAAGAAAAACATACCGTAAATATCATCAGCAAATAAAGTGATGAAAGTGACAGTGTAGTGAAAAAGAACAGCCCTGACGTTGAAAGAATATCATCTGACATACCAGATAATATGAAACACAGAGTGATGAAAATTTTCCAAAAACACAAAGGTGTCATAACAAAAGAAACAGGAAACACATGAACTGTGACTCATAAGATACAACTATTAGAGCATGATCCTTTCAAGGCCAAAGTATACCCTATTCCAATGGCATATAGAGACACAGTAAAACAAGAAATTGATTACCTACTCAAAGAAAACAAAATACGAAAAGCAGTTGAAGCTAACTATACCTCACCAACTGTCATAGTAAAAAATAAGAATGGAAAGATTCAACTATGCTGTGATTACAGACAATTGAATAATATTACAAAATTGGACCATGAACCTATTGGAGACCCAAGAGACATTATAGACAGAATTGGTAATTCCAGAATATTCACTACATTTGACTTAAACAGAGGTTTTTGGCAGATACATATGGATCTTGATTCTGTCAAATATACTGCATTCATAGCCATTGATGAAGTGTATGAATGGTTAGTGATGCCATTTGGATTAGTAAACAGTACAGTCACTTTTAGCAGATTTATGAAAGTGATGTTACAAGGCATTCCAAACGTGGTACATTATATAGACGACATATGTATCTACACTAAAGATTGGGAAACACATATTCATACACTTGGAGCTGTACTGGATAGACTCAAGAAACATAATGTGACAATTTCACCATAAAAGATCAACATTGGAAAGAAATATATTGATTTTTTGGGATACAGAATAGGAGGTGGTGCAGTCACTCCTACTGCAGAGAATGAAAACAAGATCTTTAAACTGTCAGTTCCAAAATCTAAGAAAAATGTGCAAGCCCTGCTGGGACTATGTAACTTTTACAGGCCTTTCATTGCAAATTATGCAGAAATTGTTCACCCACTAACAGAAGTTACAAAAAACACAGATATTAGAAAATTTTCAGAAGATTGCCTCAACGCATTAGAGAACATTCAGGAAGCATTTCGGAAGAAACCCATCTTTGTGACACCTCAATGGGACAAACCTTTCATTGTTTCTACTGATGCATCGTCCATTGCATTAGGAGCGTGCCTCATGCAAGAACATGATGGCATCGTTCATCCTATACAGCATCTGAGCAGAAATTTAACCAAAACAGAGTGTAACTAAAGCACCATAGAGAGAGAATGTTTAAAACTTCAAAAATACCTTCTAGGTAGAACATTCACTCTTCTAACAGACCACAAACCACTTGTGGCATTCAACAAGAAGAAAATCAGCAACGCAAAAGTAAACAGATGAGCTATGCTATTAGCCGACTACAAATTTGACATTAAACCTATTAAGGGAAAGGGCAATGTGGTTGCAGACATATTAAGTAGAATGACAATAAATAAAGACATTCTGTGAATTCCTAAGTGATAAAACCAGAGACTGTATTAACAGTAGTCTGTGAATTCCTAAATGATAAAACCAGAGACAGTATTAATTTTAGTATTTGTATTCGCTGAACAATAAACAAGGAGCAGTGCTTGAATTCCAATGGAAAATATATTTAATTTTAGTTTTAAGAATATTGATTGTTTAAAGAATTTTACTTACATAAAGTATATTTGTGTTAAAATTTAAGTTTCATTTTTTCAGTACAGGTAGACTGCTGCAGTCCTACAGATTTTTCTCTCTTGATCTTTATGTCTAGATGTTGTGTGTAAGGCAGTGAATGTCCATTGGTGATAAATGTTTGAAATTTGAATATATATGTAGATTAATTTGATTTTATTACGACCAAAATGTTGTATTTCATAAACATTTTATTTTAAGGATGGGGGTGAATCGCGTGTTGGATGACGGAGAGATCACGTGAGTGAAAGCGCGGGACGAGATGGGGTAAATGGTTCGAGATTATTATTAGTGTGAGAGAATTGTAGGTGTCATGGCTGACGTGTCTCAGGACTCCACGTTGTATAACCTCAAATGATATATGTTATGTGCATAGTGTAGATATTAAAGTTGTTTTATTGAAACCAGTTCTTCAGAGGATTATATGTATTGAGAGAACGCCTACAAGATATAATAATAAGGAAACCATTTACAGGCTGGATCATGCAAACATATTTGTCAATTTTTGTATTTATTAATTAAAAAATAAATAATTTTCTCCCCAATGACCTCGTGGTTGTAGGGGGTTCTAATGTTTCTATTAGAGGTTTCTCGGGGCTTGGTAGACTTGGCGGCGCCCATCTCCCTCCAAGTCGGCGTTGAACTTTTTTAGCAATGGTCATTCATCAATATTTTTTATTGTGGCTTAACCTGGGCTAGATCCCATGCTCCTCACCTTGTGAAGCGAGCGCACTATTTACTTCGCTATCCCGCGAAGGTTTAACAAAATTAAAATAAAGTTTTAACAGTAACAAACGAAAAAAATATTTTGGGCCCCCGTCCTCTAAGGAATGTACTTTGGAGTTTAATACCCAATAGTATTTTAATATGAGCCATAAAATTTTTATATACCAAATTTGGTCAAGATCCATCCATTTATTCAAAAGCAACTGTTAAAATACATATTATATAACTTATCTTTAAAAATTGACATTTTAATAAGTAGTATTTAAAAAATTTCTATGCCAGAAAATTTATGGAAATGTACTCAACAACGTCCTAAAGTTTTACTGCAACCGTATGAATACAATAATATTTATAGAGCTAACATAAGAAAAAATGACATTAAGCCAAATCCGGACCCAATCGGTGTAAGACGTAAAGTGCAAAACACCTACTGATTTCAATCTGGATCATGATGGATATATTTGTCAACAATGTTCAAATCGTATTAAATGTAATGCGGAATAAATAATTAAATGTTTACGAACAAAAGATTTTGGGCCCTCGTCATAAAGGAATGGCCATTTGGAGTGTATTGCCCTATAGTATTTTAATACGGGTCTTGGAGCGTTTTTTTTGGTACCATCTTTGGTCAAGATCCATCCATATAAACAGTAGCAAAAGTTTAAACTAATGTTGTATAGCTTCTATAGGGAAAAAACTACATTTTGGGCAGGCAGCCTGAAATACGATAATTTTTTTTTAATATGCCAATTATCATTGTGAGAGATTACGCAACAATTTTCCAAAGTCACATGCTTTTACCTACACGGGAAGCTAGAGAATTAATGATGAGCCAATCAGTCAGTCAGTGATTTGCCTTTTGTCAGTCTAGATGCCTTTTTTTAGTATAGATAAGTGTAAATTAGTAAATATTTACAAAAATCGTTTAAAATCTAATTGGGAATAAAGTCTTAAATGTTTAAGAAACTTTCAAGACTTAAAAAAAACCGGGGTCTAGTGATTTGAAAAGCTGAAAAATAACATTTATGATAGCAGTTGAAACCTCCACTGACATAATGGTGACCGAATGGAAGTCAAGAAAATATGTATTATTTAAAGTTCAGTTCAATGATATTAGGCATCCTCCTATGTCCTACATTCAAAACCATTTCCTGGTACTTCTTTTAAAACCAACTTCCTGGTACTACTGTCAAATTCAACTTCCCGCTAAATCGAAACTAAAAACCTTTCAAGAAACGTCTTATTGATTTTATTATTGATTATTTCTTCTAAAGGTTTTAAGTAAGGCAATTTTTAAGTACGTCATTGTGCTCTTCAATTTTAAATATTTAAAAAAAAATTATTTTAACATGAGTGATTCAACACAAAGATAGAAATAGAATATAATAGAAAATTTATTTGAAAATAGTATGTGCCTTTTGTTACAGAAATTATAAAATGCAAACAATAATAAAAGTGGAAATGCCCTGACGTTTTATGTTCATTATTATATGAAACTGAAGGGAAGTATTCAGAAACATCTTCTTAGCACTTCTAACAAATTTGTACATAAAATTAGAATACATCAAAGTATTAAGAGCTTGATAATATCTATCGCCACGGCTGCATACCGTCATCATACTAAATAATATAAATACATTAGTTCAAAAAATTAATTGATATATGTGCTATACTTTATTATAAAAAGAGATGTAGACTATGACAGACTAAACTACAAACGCTCAACAAATTATCAGAACTTAACATATCCTTATTTTAAATAAATATGCTTACCAGTAGAGAATATGTTGGAAAGAATGCCACCCAATGAATGACTTGGCAACGATTTCCAAATTAAACTAAAACCACGACGTTCTAGGAATAAGCAGTTGGTCGGTTTCATTTTCCATCTGAAGTCATGTGACAGTATAAACACAACGACTTGCCAGATGTAGGTAGTGATCTTATCTTACTAGGACTTAGGGGCCGTCAATAAATGACGTCACGCACCTAGGGGGGAGGGGGGTCACACTATTGTGACGATGCGTGACGAGGGGGAGGGAGGGGGTTGAAGAAATGTGATGTCACATGAAAAAGGGTAACTTTAAATAAAACTTCCAATGTAATATTTGGTTGCTTACAATTTATTTAATGATCTTTTTTAAAACCATCAGTGCTTCTCAAAGTGCCAAAGAAATGCAATATCTGTAGGCTATCAAACGCCGGTTGGCGTAAGTTATCAAGAAATGAAAATTAAAGCTAATATAATCCTTAAGTTTGAGAACCCATAAGAAAACGTATAAAAGCGTCGTTTGATGTTGACATCAAAGCATTTGTGATGCAACCGCAGATCCGTTTGGTTCTCTTACGGTAGGAGTTCGCAAACTTTTTTGCCCGTTACCCCCAAATACAAGTTTATGTGTGCGTCCCCCCCCCCAGACTTGAGGTCCTGCCCACATGACTCGGGCGGGGTTTGGGGGAGCGTCGTTAGCCCCCCCCCCTCCCCGAAAATGCAACTGGTGAGTTTTACAAGCATGATAAGTGTCTAAAAAAGTATATGAATAGGATTATGTGTATATATTTTTAGTCAACACGACACGGAATATCAATTTTGATTTTTTATTGTTATATTTTTTTTTGGGGGGGGGATCTATATGATACAATCATAAACATTTTAAGTTTGATATAATTGTTCGATTGGTTTTGGGTCTAACGCCCCTGGCCATTCTATATAATAATATTCATTAACTTTACTGAATGCATCTAATTATTGACATCGCAATTCGAGAATAGCGCAAAATAGGGTGACCAGATTTTCCGGGGGGGGGGCAAAGCGGGACGGGGCCCAGGGGCGGATTACGACTGCACGGGGCCCCTGGCTGCAATTCAAACTGGGGCTCTATCCAGCCAGCGTCTCTTTAAATAAAATGATTGCTAGTGGCTAATATAAGACTGTAACTTGTAACTAAATAGTTCATCGGTTCCATTAACATACTTTGTCTGTACTACGGGATTGGCCTTCCCAGCCAAAAAGATTATTAATGAAAATAGGGAATAGGAAGAAATAACTGTTTGCCGGTATCCTAATATTGAGTGTAAAAATACAATTTAAAAAAAAATGTGTGCCCACGCCGGGAATCAATCGCGTGACCGCTCGCACAGCTGGCCGACTTTCTACCTCAAGACCACACGAGCCTGATGAACAATGTAAATTTTAAAAATATAAACAATAATCTTTAATATTTTCTCTTAGTGAGCCTATAAAATCAGTTTTTGTTATTAATTTATTTAATTTATGATATTTTCAGGAATTCATGCAAACATTTGTCCATCTTTCTTGTAAAATATAGTAAATTTGGGGGCCCCTAACCTTATCTTATCTTATCTGTTTACAGACGCTCCTTCTATACAGAAGATTATTGCGTCCTACGCTTATCTATGGTTTGTGTTTAGTCCTGCATTTTTATTAGAGATTTAAATGTTGATAAAGTGTTGGTTTTCCTGGATTCTTCAGGCAACCCATTCCACGCCCGAATTCCGGACGGGAAGAAGGAAAACTTGTATGTGTTTGTTCTTGCATACGGAATAAGAAAGGTGTTTTTATCCTTATGTCTATCTGAGGGTTGTATTAAGTTATCTTTGTGTTGTATTTCTAAATTAGAATTAATTGCTTTATGTATGATTACTACTTTGCTCTTGGTTCTTCTATCCTCTAGTGTTTCAAGGTTTAATGATTTAACTAATGGTGTTACTCTTGTCAGTTTCGAATATTCTCCAGTAATGAATCTGGCAGCTCTTTTTTGAATTTGTTCTAGTTTATCAATGTTTTCTTTGGTGGATGGGTCCCATACAGAAGATGCATATTCTAGTGCAGGTCTCACCAAAGTGAGGTAGCATTTTAGTTTTATATCTCTATTACATTTGTTAAAGTTCCTTTTTATAAAGCCTAAGGTTTTGTTTGATTTTTTAATAACTTCATTGACATGGGGATTCCATGATAGTTTCTCATTTATTAGGACTCCTAAGTATTTTGCATCTTTAGTTTGGGTCAGTTCTTTTCCATCAATGTAATATTTTGAATTTATTTGTTTCTTTTTCTTTGTTACTCTTAACAGTTGACACTTTTCTGGATGGAAAGACATACTCCAGTTAGTTTCCCATTTTATCAATTCATCTGACCATCGGGGGCCCCTGGCTTTAGCCCGTTCAGCCCCCCTTAAACCGCCATAGACGGGGCCCCTCGGACGGGGGTCCCCCAGGTTTCCGTAGCAAAAAATCGGGAAGTCTGGTCACTTGAGCGGGACATGAAGTCTGAAATCGGCACGCCTGGTCACCTTACACGTCGGTATCACCGACATGTCACAGGAAGGCCGTATCAAGGAGTGAAATGTAAATAACCACAGAAATCGACGCACCAACTGGCTTAGCTAATAATAAAGTAATTTAAATTTATAAAAAATATCACTGTTTTGAATATTTCATTAAATTTAAGAAAATATTTAGTCATTCGTACCCAAAATGAAAATAAAACTAATTGTATTTAAAGTATTGAAAAAAGCGGGACAAACGGGCGTCCCGCCGGGACAAGCGAGGGTCAGCGGGACATGAGGTCTGACATCGGGACTATCCCGCCTAAATCGGGACGTCTGGTCACCTTACACAAAACAACTTTTCTTCTTAGCTCAGTTTTTAAGGCATTAATTTTAAATATCACAGAAAGGATACTTGATACAGTAAAGTCATGTGGATTAAGTTTAGTGTCACTCGTGTCAATATAAATGAAAGTAGGGTGGATTTAGGTGTCTTCGTATAGTACGTAGGTAAGAAATCTACATAGTAGTCAAATTTAAAAAATGCATTTTCTGGAAGGAACGGTTCAATGGTGGGCATATATTCGAAGCGTGCGCGTACAAATTACGGTACACATGACGTATTTATATCTAGTGGATAGAAAATAAGGTTTTGGTTTGTCAAAGCTTTGTGACGTATTTTTGGAGGGGGTATAACTTTTTGTGACGACGCGTGACGAGGGGTGGAGGGGGTAAAAAATCTGCCAAAATAGCGTGACGTCATTTATGGACGGTCCCTTACCTTATCTAATCTAATCTTATCTATTTCAGACATCCCTTCAATACTGAAGATTATTGCATCCTACGCTTATATCTATGGTTTATATATAGTCTTGCATTTTTATTAGAGTTTTAAATTAGTATAATGATTTATTATGGAAACGTTTTTGGACACAATCTTAATCCTTGTACAGGGGTGGACTGGGCCGCCGGGACACCGGTAAATTCCCGGTGGGCCGCCAGGCCAGGACCGGTGATATAATAATTGTAATTGATCTTGAAAAAAATGTCCTGTTTGCTACTTTTCTGTACTACATAAATACTGCTTCTATGGGCAAACATACAAAAATCTTTTTAGTGCATATAAACTCTTATTCACTCTGTCGTCTACCCAAGTAGCTTGTGAGATATCTTTCTCTAAATTTAAATCAGGGTCGGCCCCGCGCTTTTCAGGGTCGCGCTTTGACTAAACATTTTTACTACTTTTTACAATTTTACTTATATTACGCAAAAAATTTGTATAACAACGTATCAAGAAAACTTTATATTTATTTTTTGAGGATAAAATAATTAGAAAAATTCCGCACTAATATAACATATTATAATCATCCTAAATCCTAATGCAAAATGTATTTTTCCTAGCGTATTTTAGTAAGCATTTATATATTCAGAAAATTTTAAAAACGAGAACGCCACTTTTAGGCTTTAACATGCTATGGTAAGTGAAATAAAAATGTGTTACACTGTCTGATCATGATAAATCAAAGGGACATAATATCACATCTACTTTGGAATGGTTTGAGATGAAAAACAGGCCAACAAACAATGACAATTGACTAGTCAAGCCAAAAAATAATAAAAAGTGAAAAGGCTAGTGTTTGTATAGTGTATTTCAACGACTCATGGCCATTGTCCAATTTCTCGCTCAACTATTTCGTAGTTAAGATGATAAATACATCGGGCACAAAATGGAAACTTTCTGGGTCTCGTCGAATCGCTGGCAAAATTTGTTTCGGTTATGCAGGAAAATATATGAAGAATAAAAATTGATGAAATTCATGATCACTACTTTAGGAAAGCGCATTCAGAACGAACTCATTTCGTTGATGGGAAATAAGGTAAGGAAAATTATTGCAGGAAGAGTAAAATCAGCTAAATAGTTTTCAGTAATACTTGATTGCACACCGTGCCAATGTCACCAAGAACAGACGTCACTGACAATGCGCTATGTAAGCCAATGAGGTTGATATTCTGAAGTAACTCATGAGCACTTCATGCGTTTTCTAGAAGTGGAAGAAAGTCTTGGGCAACAAATGCTTGATGTGTTACTATTGTAATTGAGAAAATTGGGCTTAGATGTTTCTGATATCCGCGGTCAAGGATACTACAACGATGCAAACATTATAGGCATAAGTGAGGCGTACAAGGTCGTCTTTTACAATTAAACCCCAGGGCATATTTTACCCTTTGTAGCCATCACAGCTACAACTTGCTGCTATGTTATATAGTAAAAACTTGTGCTGATGCAATGACGTTTTTTTATAATTTAACGAATCTATATTTTATTTTCTACTTCACAAAGCGATGTGCTTTATTTTCCAAATATGTTTGAAATATTTCTGTGAAACCACTGAAAGAAAATTGAAAAGCCATGTGGAAAGCGTAAAGGTTGTGCGATATCAAGCAGGAGAAATGGATGATGCACTTTTCAAAGTACCATAGCAAATTAGTGATCTAAAATCTTGAAGTGAAGCAGATTCTTTGTGCAAACAATTTAAAAACTTCAATTGCATTGCTTCAAATGCTTTTTGGTACGACATATTGTTCCAATTTTATTACAACAGCAAAGAATTACAAAATATTTCTGTCGGTCTAGTAACTGAAGTTGAGAGCATGTAACAATGGTCGAAATCTTACTGCAATCGTGGTGTTGAAACAGCACTGCATTTGCAAAAGAAATTGCCACAGACATAGAAGTTGAACCGATTGAACCCATTTGAAAAATAAATAAAACAATTTACATATGAACGAGAAGATGAAGGATTTGTAGATGCACAGGAAAAAATTAGCACATATTTTTTAACAAGTTTGTTAATATGCAATCATGTCAATGGACATGTAATTTGAACAAATACTAAGGCATCATGACTCGTTTTGGATTTCATTTTAAATTTCATCAATTACAAACAATGATCTGCTGAATTGCTGTATGAAACTTGATGGTTTCATGCTTTCTGGGGAGTTGCAATCATTGAGTTCCATAATTCCTGCAGTTACCTACAACGATCCTGTTAATATTTTGCAGTTACTTTCAGTAAAAACTATTCCTGTCACTTTGGCTTCCGAAAAAAGAAGCTTTTCGAAACTAAAACTTATTAAAACTTATATGGGATAAACAATGATTCAAGATCGGCCCAGTCACTAAGCTATTTTGACAATTGAGACTGATGTTGCTAAGGATCTTGACAATATTGAACATGCCGGTATTTGAGATCTTGCGGCCGCGAAAACTCGCAAGATTTGCTTGTAAGTTGTAAAAACAAGGTGGAAGTAGAAGATACAACCAAACCAATGCTAGTGTATATAGTTTATATTGTTAATTGTGATATATATATATATATGTATATATATATATATATATATATATATATATATATATATATATATAATATATATATATATATATATATATATATATATATATATGTCTATCTATGTCTATGGCATCCGTCCATGCTCAAGGGATGATTGCGTTTCCTCCTGCTCTTCTTCCCCCCTTTCCCTTTCTCCTGGCCCTTTTCTCCTCGCTCCTGGCTGTGAGGGAAGCTTCGGCGACTTGAATGCCCTCGCGCACTTTTGCCCGCCAGGAGGTGCGCTCCTCAGCAATGGTCTCCCACGTTTTATGGTCAATCTGCGCCAGAGTCATGTCTTTCTTGCAGACATCCTTGAAGTGCAAGCAGGGGCGTCCTCTTTTCCGCATACCAGTTGCCAGCTCGCGGAAAGCAAGGCTCTTGGAATGTGCTCCGAGCTTATCCTGCAGACATGAACCAACCACCGCAGGCGCCTCTCACTCAGGATTGAGTGCATGCTCAGCATATGACTCCTTCTGAGTACCTCGACATTCGTGATCTTGTCCTGCCACTTGATGTGCAGAATCCTGCGCAAGAATCGTAAGTGGAAGCTGTTGAGTTGTTTTGTTTGCTTGGTATAAGTCGTCCAGCACTCGCTGACATATAGAAGTGTGCTGAGCACGCAGGCCTGGTACACAGTGATATATATATATATATAATATGTGTAATTAGCATGTCACCAAAACAAAACATTTTAATTATTTAAATATTTTTAGTGTTTTAGGATTTTCAATTAAAAATAAAACTGTAATCATTGATGTGTCAATGCTGTTATAATGTAAACATTTAGGTAACTTAATTTTTTATTTCATATCATTTAATAAATGTAGAAATGCAAATGTTTGCATGGGTCTCGCTCCTCATCTACTGCCTTGGGCTCGGGGCCCCGCAAATCTATGTTGCTTTGGGCCTCGCATACTCGGCAATGACTGGAATAGATTAAGAATCACTTGCGAAACTAATTGTCTTCTACACACCTTGAAGCTTATATGCTTATGTCAACAGAAACCGATATTTTAAGTGAACTGAATAATGACACAATTATAGATTATATAGCCGAAATGGCACCCAGCTTAAAGAAGTGGCGGTTACTATAAACACAATCACAGTGAGTCCGAATAAATTGATTTATAACTTGAATTGACGCATTCTTGATATTTTATTTATAAACTAGTTCAAAAGCCTGCTGGAGCTGGCAGAACGAAATCCCACAGAAGGGAAAACAAAGAAATATACCAAATACTGCAATATAAAAAACCACGTGGCCTTTATTGCCATGAACAGAATACGATATGAACAGAAATAAAAAAGAAATGTATGAAATACTGTAATAGAAAATAACATTTGGTCTATATTGCCATGAACACAATACGACATGAAAATAAATAACAAAGAGATGTACGAAATACTGAAATAGAAAAGAACTTGTATCTTTTATTGCCATGAACACAATACGATATGAACAGCTAAATATGAAAGGTTTCCTTGTACACCACATTTTTAGTGCAGCAGGTGGAGCTGTCGTGGAGCAGTTTCCCTTGTTTAGGACCATCTGCCACATGGACCTTGACATCTGCTGATCTGCGTACACGGGAGAAAGCAACGTATAATTGCCCGTGGCTAAACACAGGTTGTGGTAGGTAGATACCGACCTTATCCAGTTTCTGGCCCAGCAATTTGTTTATGGTCATTGCGAAAGCTAACTTCACAGGGAATTGCCTTCTCCGTAGAACGAAAGGCAAGTCTGTGGTTGTCGGGGCAATGTCCAGCGTGGAATGAATAGAGTGCGACCTTTGTCACTTACGGACAGAAGTTCAGCGATGATGAGGTTGGGTTTGAGGTCCCTAACCACCAATCTGGTGCCGTTGCATAGACCTCGTTTGGTGTTCAAATTGCGAAGAAGAATTATAATTGCTCCGACTTTTAATGTTAATTGATGAAGCGGCATTCCCGAAGGTGCCAATTGATGTAGAAATTCCACGGGATAATTGTTTTCATCATCTGGCGTGCAGTCGTCGATGGAGTCGGAACTTAAGTATGTCCTGGGTTCTCCTTCAAGTAAATGCAGAACGTGACTATTGATATGGTCCACATCGGCATTTGTAGGGCAGAGAATAGCCTTATTTGCAAATTCTTCCGCATCTCTGGCTAGAAGTCGTTCACCGAAGATTTCGGAAACAATAGATCCTGTGCAGACCATATGGGCTGGAACTTCAAACATATTCTCGTCCAATCCATGTTCATTGGTTAATGTTCCATTGCCTAGCTCCATTAACCAAAGACGTAAATTCTGGATCAATAGATCGCACATTACTTGTCAATGTGAGAATTGTAAATTTAGACCAAAGATCGGTAAACTTAATACTCGCTTCGACAATGGCGGCCCTGGTTCCATGAGCAACAACGGGCAAGGTTTGTCTGAAGTCCCCACCCAAGAGAATGGTTTTTCCACCGAAAGGTTTGTCATTTTGCATGATATCTTGTAAGAGTTTATTCACGCATTTCAATGCGTCCTTAGAGGCCATCGTGGATTCATCCCAAATGATTATTGTGGCTCTTCGGAGAATGTCAGCATCGGAGGAGGTCATTCTCATTCTGGAGGTTGAGGTGTCGATAATTGGGACGGGAAGTTGAAATTGGGAATGATACGTCCGACCACCTTCCAGTAAATTGGCCGCGATTCCAGTTGATGCAGTAGCTAAAGCAATCTTCTGTTCCCCTCTAAAGGATGCAAGCAAGGTTGTGTACAAATATGTTTTACCACTGCCACCAGGTCCGTCAAGAAAGTAACACCTATGAGGAAGATGATCATTGGCTGCGGCTGCGATAATTTCATCAAATGCGTGTCTCTGCTGTTCATTGAGACTCCGTACCATGTCTGTTGCTTTGCTGAGCTGTTGGACCGGATCAAAAACGCTGTCCTGTATGTCTTCCACGTGACTTGGTGGAACTGGTAAACCGAAATTCTCGCAGGTTTTCCTATTGGCAATAAAGATCAATTGAATATCAGTAAGGGCCAAATTGAGGCAGTGTTCGCAATTCACTTCGTGATGAAACTGCAACGTAAAATCTTCATAAAAGTATTCTTTATATTTCTGGAACAATTGTGGAATATTTGAAGGAGATGCGAGCAGGCACATATGTGCAAATAATTCCCGTAGGAGAGCGGGCCTCTTTTCGGCAACTGCATCATGTAACGTCATATCCCAGACCTGCTCGTCATTGAAGAGGCCTCGGTGTTGTGCAGCTTCCTTGAATGTTGGATATGTAATACCATGGACGGTCCGAAGGTCCTCAAAGGAAGTTGCACCTGGCACATGAAGGAGAAGTAAGCGCAAGCAGAAGCGCTGAATGTCTGACGCTAAACTGACAGAGTACATACGACCAATTATTCTGTCAGCACCCCTTTGCCTTCTCTGCCATGTTCTGGTCCTCTCGTGAAAAACATAATGTTCAGGTATGTCAGTGTATAGTATACCTGTAGCCATCTGGTATTGTTGATTTAGTTTGAACCATGCCGTTAAAGTAGTGTCTCTCGAAGCTGCGTTCTGTGCTGCAGCCTCAACGTTATCAGTAGTAAAAACTACTGATTGCTCGCCAGGGAGATGAACTTTGGAGTCTGATAATTGCATGAGACTGCTTGTGCATGTGGAACCCAAAAAGGCGCCAAGCAGCCTCAGGCGCGCTCACATATCTAGAGTCCATAAAGGAGGTGATCTCATCGTGGTTCATGGTCCCGTGTTCTTTAATGGAGATGTTGTAAATTGTATATTGTAATTTGTAAAGTGACCCATGACTTTGGAGGCCTCGGCCCTCAAGTTTGGATGGAGAAAATGCACGAGGAAAATAAAAGTTATGAAGATAGGGCCGCTTTTTTTTTCTTTGCTGCTTGGACTCCCCAGTCCACCCTTGTCCTTGTACCACACAATTTTATCCTAGTCCTTTCGCCATACAGTTGTGTATTTAGTCCTAGTAATATATACTTTTATCTTCTCCTTGGTAATACATACCCTTATCTTACTCTGTGTAAAACATACCATTATCTTTGTCCTTGTAAAACATTCCCTTATCTTATTCCTTGTCAAAATTAGTATTATCTTAGTCCGTATGCTCTTTTATTACTTCTTATAAAAACTACTTTAATATTATTCCTTATAAAAATAACCTTATCATAGTCTAAGTAGCACTTACTATTATCTTGGCCGTTGCAGCACACACAGGAGTAGAAAAATGTATACTCACGTGGAGATATAACAGTCATCGACAGAAATAATTTTTAAGGCAGGCATAGAAAGGCTTTATGAGATTTCAAAGTCAATCAATGAAAGAGTAATGAATTAATTTTATTTTTAGTTTTCGTGTAGTCATTGACTAGATCATTGACCTACATTAATAAAGAGTTTTGTAAATAACATAATATCTCTATACCACCCTAAACCATGTCAAGCCGGGCAGTGCGGTATCAAGCCAGGCAGTGTGATGGTGTATTAAGGGTCGAGGTAGAAGCAATAGGAAGTATCTCATATAAAATATTGTTTGCCTAATGGATATTTTTTAAGGCTGGGGTGGTTTCACGAGACAGCTCAGCTTTATCTTTACTCGGCCATTAGAGAATACACCTTTACCATTGTCCGAGCATTAAAGAACGGTTCTTAACCTTTGACCAGTCATGTAAGAATTTGCCCACCCTGTAATTTGATTTGAAAGCTAATGTTTGCCACTTTGTGTTAATAGCAAGGGAGGGGGTGTTGATGAATAGGTTTACAGGGTTGTTACATCAGAGTAGATTTGGGGCGCCGTGAATTTATATGAATATCCAATATGTGGAAGAGTAATTGGAGTTATCATTACCTTTGTAATGAAGCGTTATAATTTTCGGATAACATTGATGTTTTTCAGGGTAACGATAAACAGTTTATAACAACTATGTTTGAATTAATGAAACGATACATAAGCGGTTCCACAATAATTCTTCATTGAATCAGAGTCATTATCAGCCAGTGCCGCTAAAGTTGGTTCCCTTGGAGATGACGCCGCTGTGGAAGAACTCACCCCAGCAGCCGAGTTGAAATGCATACGCCCCGCTATAGCCCGTAACATTACCCTAAGGCCTGCTATGAATATCAAGACTGTAGCACATAACTTTACCCGGAAGCCGGCAATAAATATCCAGACTATAGCACGTAACATTACCATATAGCCGTCTATGACGATATAGACCAGTGGTTCCAACACTTTTTATCGCAATTTCCCTTGGGATAAATAAATAATTGCGTTTATATATTTGAAATGTCTGGCTTGTTGTCACGTGTGAATCGCGTGTTGGATGACGGAGAGATCACGAGAGTGAAAGCGCGGGAAGAGATGGGGTAGAGGATTCGAGATTGTTATCAGTGTTGGAGAATTCTGGTGTGTGTAATGGCGGAACGTGTGCCTGAGGACTCTACGTGGTATAACCTCAAATTATATATGTTATGTGCATAGTGTAGATATTAAATTTGTTTTATTGAAACCAGTTCTTCGGAGGATTATTGGATGCAAGGTTATGTATTGAGAGAACGCCTACAAGATATATAAAGTAATGGGGGTGAGACTGCAATCAGGCTTTTAAAAAGGTAAATGCATAAAATAAAAACAGGGTATTAGTAGGCCTGACAGGACGTAACACAACAGCGAACGTTTCGGCAAAGAGCCTTCTTCAACGAACAAATAGTACACAAATGAAACGAATAAAACGAAATAATAGAAAAAAAACACTTAGCTGTGGTGAAATCGCTTTCACCGCAGCTAAGTGTTTTTTTAATATTATTTCGTTTTATTCGTTTCATTTGTGTACTATTTGTCCGTTGAAGAAGGCTCTTTGCCGAAACGTTCGCTGTTGTGTTACGTCCTGTCAGGCCTACTAATACCCTGTTTTTATTTTATGCATTTACCTTTTTACAAGATATATAGTAATAAGAAAAACATAACAAAGAGGTTACACTTGTCTTTTTGAGCTTTAAACAGCAACTCCCCCTGAACCATAGCAGATAGAGGGTTCGGGTCTTTTGCAAATATGTTAAGGAGATCCCAAAGATGTGCACAGGCCAAAAAAAAATACCGAAAAGGTTTACTGGAATTCCTGTAAAATAAAAGAAAACGAAAAAATATCAGTATTTTGTCAATTTCTCGCCAACCATAACATCTATCGGGTTGAAACAAATGCCGAACGATAGCAAATAATATTTAGAACAATGTTGGAGAAGGAATTTGTGAAAAATCGCTTTTGATTGACTCCCGTAATTTTAGCATCAATTTTCAGATAGCAATTATTATTGTTTTGGTTAGTTCCAGAATTATTGATTTGAAATGACTTTTAATGTAATGTAGACAGGGCCGTCTTAACGCATAGGCCCGTTGGGCATTTGCCCAGGGGCCCACGAGCATATGGGCCCCATGGGAATATGTTTATTTATATATATTATTTATATATTTTTTTATTCCTGTGGGGGAGGGGCCCAACACTATTTCTTTGCCCGGGGTCCAAAAGGGTGTAAAGGCGGCTCTGAATGTAGAATGATAGTTAATGGGGTTTTCCCGCTTTGTGAATGCTAATGTTAGACTGTTGCGTGGTGCTCATTATATTGACACATTCTTGGGGTGACTTTGGAAGGATTTCCCTTGAATAAAAAAAAAGGAAATTCCTTGTTGGAAATTGCGTTTAAATATTCATTCGAGTTTTATTACTTGTTTAGCCTACCGATCCAATGCCATAAAAATATGACCTATCGCCCCACGCACTAAAAAAAAATCTAACAGAAATTAAAAAGAATTATATCTATATTAATGTTTCTGCCTATTACGTAAAATATGGTAATGAAAGATGTAAATTAGAAACATTGAAGCTTTAAATTATTAAACTTTATATTGAAATCAGAATAGAAAGGTAACACACAAACACATTTAAAAAAAAATTAAATATATTCCAAATCCCTATATATATTGCGCCTAAGCGCGTCTGTCACCGCTATGTCCGGTAACTCATGATTTTTTATTTTTTTTTAAATTGAAAATATAGACGTAAAAGCATAATCATTTTGGTTTCGAGATTAACAGAGCGTGTTGTGTTTCTCGTTGTAAAATATTATATGACATGACCTCATTGTTTGAGTTTATAATAACTTGTGAAAAGGAAACGATGTAAACAAGATGAAATTTATGCCCTGGTTTAAGAGGCTAATTTTCGGCACTATTATTTTTATGTATAGAGGGGCACCTTTGTGAACTTTTGAAGGTTACATTGCATTGGTAGTTGCAGTCATTAATATCAATATCATCACTCAACCTGGGTAAAAAGGAGAATATGAAAGTATTGATATTTTTTATTATGCCTACCCCGTAGCGTAGCGATTGACTATTTGTATTCGTTTTTTAAAAATCCTTTAAATTAACTCATGGTGTTTATTTGATTGTTAAACTCAAAAACTTTGGCTCGATATTTAATCCACTTCACCGTATGCTAGCGAGCTGACATTTTGCAGGCATACTCGTGCCAACAACGAATTTGATCTATCAAAATTTCAGATCGAACGAATGTACTCTAATAAAATTAAGGAATTTTTAGATTATATCTGTGTATTTCTATGTAGCATGTTAATTTTGTGCTAGAGTGTCACGGTGCGTATTATATTGAACAACCTTTTTGATGTTTTCCTGTCGGGCGGTGCGGTATTCCAGATTCTTTTTTTAAATATTTTCCCGATCTGTAAATGTTTATGCTAATCTCTCGCCTATTTCGCATTATATTTAAGATGAATATAATGCGCAATAGGCGACAGATTAGCATAAACATTTACAGATCGGGAATATATTTAACAAAAAGGATCTTACTTTAGAACCCTTTTACCTTGATCAAATCGAGATGCAATTTAGCAGGCAGACTGTAGTAATTTTTTTACAATAAATCGTTTATATATGAGACAAAACTAAAATTTTGGATTTTTTATTGTCGTGCGATGCGTATTATAATGAACATTCTTTTAGTTACGTAACGTAAATAAATTATTTATAGTCAAAAACCTTTTTTTTTACAGGTTTTTTTTATTACCGATACTTTTATAATATTCTAAAAGTCAACTTAAATTTCTAATTTCTATGACTATGAGTAATAAACTATAAATAGCCACTAAATATATACTTAAAAACATTAAAATAATTTATAAAATATACTTTATAAGACATAAACTGAAATATATATAAAATTTATTTTTAAAATATATGTAAAGGGACATTTTAAAAAAAAACATGAAGACTTTATTTTATGTGCGTGTTCTTTTTAGTGCAATTTCTATCCTATATAATAAAAGCCAATTTTCTGTTCGGTCATCTATAGCGATTGGTCCCTCAAACACATATGACTCCTACAGCCAATCATATTGAACACGTTTACGCGGACGTTGAAAACGAATTATTTTTGGTGTAGTATTTTTTCCAAGACTTTATTTTGAGTTATGCGCTTTGGGATTTATAGTCAAAAGCTCTATTTGTAAATCCTTTATATTAACTCGTGGTGTCTGGTTGATTGCTTGCTTGTTTGCTTGTTTGTCGAAAAATCTTTGGATCGGTTTTAACCCACTTCCTCTTAAGTTAGCGAGCTGAAATTTTGCAGGCAGTTTTGGGCCGATGATAAAAACGATGTATTAAAATTTCAGATCGATCGCATGTACCGTAATTAAATTATTGAATTTTTAGATTATTTTATTTATCTTTATGCATCATGTTATTTTTTGAGATAGAGTGTCGCGGTGCGTATTATATTGAACAACCTTTCTGTCGCGCAATAAGGTGCTTATTTTATTGACAACACTTTTTATAAACATATTCCTGATCGGTGCGCATTATATTAAACATGTTTTACGACACAACTACAATTTTGTATTTTTTGATAGTCTTGAGCTGCGTATTATAATGAACATTCTTTTAGTTACTTCTCGTACGTAAAGGATTTATAGTAAAAAAACTTGGTTTTTAAAGTGTTTTTTTTTATTACGAGTTATTTATTTTAACTATAATGAATAGTATTTTTGATGTGATGCACATGAAAGCCGGTCGAGACGGCTGTTGGAGGGGAGTTACAACATGCCACCGAACGGTGGCGGAACGTTCTTGGACGGGCTTGGTTGCTCGTATGTAAAAAAAAATGCGTGTTTTTAAAAATCTTTGTTTAATTATATTTTTATTTTCTTCTTTTAGTGCACTTTCTGTATGTAAATAAAAGCGTGTCCTTTTTTAAATCCCTTATATTAACTTCACCGGCGTCTCTCTCTCTCTGTCTGTCTGTCTGTCTGTCGTCATCTCAACATCTCATGGGCGGGCGGGCGGAAAAACAAAAGTCGAAAATGACCCACTTTCCGTGATCCGATCGAGCTGAAATTTGGCACACAGACCCGTCTAACTTAACAATGCATTGTATCAAAATTTCAGATCGATCGAACGTACCGTAATTAAATTAATGCATTTTTAGTTTATCCTTATATGAGGTATGTAATTCAAATTCACGGTTTGTTATTGTTTTTTTCCCACGTGAAATTTTGAGTTGACGCGTTGAGGCGACCCGTCGAAGCACCGGGGCACTTTTGTTTACATTTTACGTGTCACGCTGAGCTCGGTCAAGCGAATCGGTGACCAGACTTTTCCCCTCTCACCCTCCCCCCCCCCAGGGTTATGAAGCAAACTTGAGTTAAGACAGATTCAGTCTGTAAATGTTTGAAAATAATCAATACTGTTTGTTATGTCTCATATATAAGGGATTTATAGTCAAAAACTTTGTTTTTACGGGTTTGTTTTATTAAAATAGTAAATATTTTATTTTAAAAATGTGGGTGTGAGAAGGGGCATAATTGATAAAAGGAATGTTTGAATAATCAAAACTCAAGTTGTTTCTCTTGTATTATCATGTCAATTTAGATTTAGTTTCGTATTATTGAGCTGTTAACCACCTAGAATGTGTTAATCGATGGATGGGGGTGAACTCCGGTGACACGCACGTGGAAGTCAAGAATAGCACTGACACAGATGCTATATAGAGATAAACTAAAATGCATTAATTTAATTACTGTACATTCGATCGATCTGAAATTTTGATACAACGCATTGTCATCCAAGATCTATATGTGCTAAAATTTTGTGATCTCTAGGAACATCAGAAGTGGTCTAATTTTACGTTACAAGATTTGACGGATACAACATACAAACACTGTATGTTCAAGATGAATTGTTTCTCAAGTACGTTCTAATTTCTCAAGGTGAATCATTTACCCTGTTCGGTTCCAGTGTCGATCGAAATTCGGACACATGACCACCCCATATGCCGCCTCTTACCGTTTTATAGCTAACCTCCCCTCTCCCCCAAGGAAATTGGAAGAAGTTTTAAAGGTACCTCAGCAAACCAACTACTCTAATATGAAGCCGTTTGTCTTCAATCATAAGTATGAGAGTGAGCTGTGCTTATTTTGAAAAAGGAATCTTTTAAAATTTAATTTTAGTTTTAAAAAAATTTAAATTTTTTCTTTCAAAACTTGAATTCAAGCGTATTATAATGAAATGCTTTTAGTTACGTCTCGTACATAAAGGATTTATAGTGAAAATCTTGGTTTTTTTACGGTTTAAAAAAAATTAAATCCTTTATATTAACTCGTGGTGTCTGGTTGAACCCTTGATTGCTTGTCGGTCGCCAAAACTTTGGATCGATTTTTAACCCACTTCCTGGTAAGCTAGCGAGCTGAAATTTAGCAGGCAGTTTTGTGGCGATAATAAAAAACTATGTATCAAAATTTCAGATCGATCGCATGTACTGTAATTAAATTATTGAATTTTTAGATTATTTTATTTATTCCTATGTAACATGTTATTTTTTTAGATAGAGTGTCGCGGTGCGTATTATATTGAACAACCTTTCTGTCGCGCAATAAGGTGCGTATTTTATTGACAACACTTTTTATAAACATATTCCTGATCGGTGCGCGCGCACCGATCAGGAATATGTTAATAAAAAGTTTTGTTATTGTTGGATGGTCTTGCGCTGCGTATTATAATGAACATTCTTTTAATTACGTCTCTTACGTAAAGGATTTATAGTCAAAAACTTATTTTTTTACGGTTTTTTTTTAAAAAAAATTTGTTACTTTGGTAAACAGTGGCAAAAGCAGGTATATTGAAATTCGTTGTTGAAAACAAAATTTGTAATATAATTTTTTAAAACATTCACCAAAATAAATAAAATGAATACATAAAAGATAAGTGCAGATGTTTCATAATATTTTTAGCTTCTGGTAAAGCTGTAGAATGTAGACAAAAACTTGATGATCTACAATAACAACACCGATATTCAATTAACATGCAGAAATCACCTGTGACCGGCTGGTAAGCCGACCAACATTTCCCCCTATATTTTGTCCAAACAAAAGTCAGCTTTAAAACGAGTATATACGGTAATGATTTCTGTAAGTTTTTAAACCACTGGAGTTGTCTTTTGGAAAACAAAATTACCTGTACATAAAGGCAAAGTATATTTTAAATTGGCTTTATAAATAAATGTCTGTTTCACGATGCTTCCTGGTTGTTGCTTTTTTTTTAAAAATGTTACCTTTACAATAAGATCGCTTAGGTCAACATCATGAGAGAAAATCTTCTTTCTCAATGATTGCAACATAAAGTCTTTCAGCTCCTCTGGTACTGCAATATTTTTGTTGATTAAGAGACATGTTGTTAACATATCAAAACATACACATTTTATGAAATAAGATATTGATCTTACTGTTGACTTCCAAAAAAACATATTCACACATAAAATAATATATCTCGGTATATCGATATAAACAGGGCAAAAATGTGCCCCCAAAACATTTCACAATATTGAAACCGTAGCAGCCTAAATATTCATTAGGAAAAAAATAAAACAAAGTCAATTAAAACTTGAAAGAAATGTATTTGTTAGATTTAAATTTTGACTTTATGTTTTTTTTTCTTTTACCTTCTAGTGTCAGGCTAATATTTAGTAAATATGAGATTTTGTTGTCTCACTTTAAATCTCCATTTCGTGGCGTTTTTCACTTACAACACATCTCAAATAAATGCGTAACAAATCAATGCTGCTATATAACCTAGTAAATATAGTGCCACGGGGAATCCACAGCGAGGAAGAGAACGAGATTAGGTAAGAAAAACCCCGTTACAATTTAAGATGGTAAGGAGCTAGATACTGAATAACTCAGTACAAGATGCATAATAAAGACTTGGAAAGTGAAGAAACAGAACCTACTGGACTCAAATATTCTTGTAGACGACCTTTTTTGGGTCAGTAAGCTAAGAGAACAAGAAAGTAAAGTTAACAAATTCTAAGTCTAATAACACAAGAAAGTAAAGTTAACCAACTCTAAGAGCACAAGAAAGTAACATTAATAAACTTTAAGAGCACAAAAAAGTAAAGTTAACCAACTCTAAGAGCACACGAAACTAAACTTAAAAAACTCTGAGAGCACAAGACAGTAAAGTTAATACACTTTAAGAGTACAATCAAGTAAAGTTAACCAACTCCAAGAGAACAAGAAAATAAAGTTTACCAGCTCTAAGAGCACAAGGAAGTAAAGTTAACCAACTCTAAGAACACAAGACAGTAAAGTTAACCAACTCTAAGAGCACATGAAAGTAAAAGTTAACCAACTCTAAGAACACATGAAAGTAAAGTTAACAAACTCTAAGAACACCATAAAGTAAAAGTTAACCAACTCTAAGAACACACGACAGTAAAGTTAACACACTCTAAGAACACAAGACAGTAAAGTTAACAAACTCTAAGAGCACAAGACAGTATAGTTAACAAACTCTATACTTTAGATCCTCATTGCCCAACCCCACACCCTATAAAAATAATAATTCATATAAATATTAATTGCTTTCAAGATTAACAGCCGCACTCTCATTATTATGTTTCAAGTAAATTTACAGATATACTTATTACGACACTTACCACGGGTGATATCTTCTAGTGACGTTTAAAATCGGCTTTAGCCTTTTTACTTAGTTGTAACTAATGTGATCGAGCCCACGTTAAAGCCACTATAAAAATGTTGATGAATGATTAACGCTAAGAAAGTCCTCCGCTGACATGGAGAGGGATGGGCGCCGCCAGTGTCTACCAAGCCCGAGAATGCACACAAAGAGGTTATGGGACTTTAATTTATAATAAAAAAAAAGAATGGGTCTTACCAACCTGTTATTAAACGCATGAAAGGGGACGACGAAATCTTAAGATCACGTAATTTAACAGTGGCAAGTTGTCGACAATGGGTCAGTAAGGCATCTATTGATTTATCGGTAACAGCTGGAAATAAAATTCATAGAGTACCGTGAAGAGGGATATCAAGTTTTTTTTAAAAAATTAGTTTAATTGCCTTAGGATTTAAACCTTTTTTAAAAAACGTTAAAAAGCCATCTTTGAAATGTGCTCCAGTTAAATTTTATTTTGTATGACAAGAAAAACAAGCATATTTATTTAACTTTTTGGGGGGTCTTTTTAACAGCATGTTTGTTTGGAATGTTTCGGACACTGAAAAAGTCTAGGCACACAAAGAGCCGGTAATATAAGCTGACTACAAACCGAATGATACATCATTAAGTATCGATTAATTTCGATAAATTATATTTTTATAACACATATTATATAGATCCCATTAAGTTGCGATTCATTATTTCACGATTTTGGTTAAGTCGTGATAATTCCATGGCTCCCACATTTTGTGACGCAACACAGCAAATTCGTTCTGCTATGCAAGAAATATGGAAGAAAAACCTTTTTGTTTACGTATGCACGCCTAAATAAATAATAATAATACGAGGGAAAAGTATGTAAGTAACATAAAATATAAATTATTAATAAATTGGGGAAAAAAAGAAATATTTTCTTAAATTTTAATAGAATTTTAATAGATCAACTTAATTTTAATCGATTAAAAACTTTAACGATCAATCGATTAATTAATCGTTAATTTCCGCAGCCCTTTATTTTATAATAGAGACTATTTTGTATTACAATTTACATTTAAAAAAACAACAACATATTTTTCACTTTTAGAAAGACATCTTCTATAAAACTACTTCGGTGTTGGTCGAGTGGATAGAGGACTTGCTTTTCTTTGAACGAATTTTATTTCCTTATTTGTAATGTCATCGAGAATGTATGGGTTTTCAAAGTTTCAGCGCTTTTATTCTATTATAATTCTAAATACATTTAATTTTTTTTTAACTTAAACAATTTTCAAGGAAAATAAATCGTGTCTTTTTTTTTCTTTTGAGCAATAACATGGATTAACTTTTTTAAAATATAAAATTGAAAAAAAATCCATATTTTGAAAATACCTACCTAAATTTGTCCACAACCAAATTTTTTGCAGAAAACGTAATTTTTTTGCTAAATTAATAAAAGACTCGTCGGTGAAATCATCTATGGAAAAGAAAACAACATAAAAATGTTATATCAATATATTGTGATAAGAAAAGCGTGTTAAACTTGACTTCGGCAGGCGCAATAGGAGTCCAATGGTCCTGGTAAGGATATCGTTGACCTGCTCTTTAGGACTAAATTCATTGAAAGTGAACAAAACCTGGTTGGTTAGAAGCATGGGCATCGCTAGGAATTTTTCAACATTTTTACAGGCTCAAAAAAAAGTAGAGCAATCGCGGGATTCCGAAATGCCGTTATTGGAATATTTTGGGGCGTCTGCAGCATCTGACTTATCATTGGCATTGAGGACAACAGTACAAGTTAAACAGCCAGACACAACTGAAGCAACTTTTTTAAATTTGATTGTCGCTATCACTTCTTCATTTCCTAAATTGGATATTGGAAGGTATGTCTTGCCCACACTTCTTACTTAGAAGTACCCCCCATTTAAAATAAACAAAAGCCTGGTTCAGTTGAACAAAACCCATTTACAGCAAACTAAGCACAATAGACTAGAACTAAGCCTGTTTTGAGAGGACTCAGCTTATTTTGAAAATAATAAATCTATTTCGAAAGGATTTGTCCTATTTAAAGTGGAGAATATCAGATGCTTGGGCGTTACCACAGCCATCTATGGTGATAGCTGAAGAAATAACTAACATTGGAAATGTAAGGTTGGCGTATAAGTGCTTATTATATCATATGCACTTATTTAAAAATGTTTTATTTATATAATTAACCTGAATCTTGAGATTAACTTTATTGATGAAGATATGAAAAAACTTTACTACCTTCTGTATTGGCACATATAGTTGCATGAAAAGTTTTTTTTAATCAAACAAAAATATGGTGTTGCTGGGGGAATGACCGCAAACAGGATATATGGAAATAAAATTGCCAATGTTGATACCCGACATTTTTAAAATCCTTTTTATTAACTCGTGGTGTCTGCGGCCGCCCTTGATTGCTTGCTTGCTTGTCGCCAAAACTTTGGATCAATTTTAACCCACTTACTCGTAAGCTAGCGAGCTGAAATTTTGCAGCCAGTTTTGTACCGATAATAAAAAAAAATGTATCAAAATTTCAGATCGATCACATGTACTGTAATTGAATTATTGATTATTTAGGTTATTTTATTTATTCCAATGAATCATGTAATTTTTTTAGATATAGTGTAAGGGTGCGCATTATATTGAACAACCTTTCTGTCGCGCAATAAGGTGCGTATTTTACTGACAACACTTTTTATAAACATATTCCTGATCGGTGCGCATTATATTAAACATGTTTTACGACACAACTACAATTTTGTATTGTTGGATGGTCTTGCGCTGCGAATTATAATGAACATTCTTTTAGTTACGTCTCGTACATAAAGTCATAAAGGATTTATAGTGAAAAATTTGTTTTTTTTACGTTTTTTTTTATTTTTCCTTTCATTTCGCTTCCTTTATATCAATATTCGTATATTTAGTTATGTTGTACACTCATCAGCGCCATGCAAGAAAGCTTAACCACTTTCATATAACAAGCCTCAGGAAGATTCTCGGCATAAAGTGGCAGAACAAAATTCCAGACACAGTGGTACTGACCAGGTCTGGTCTCCCCAGCATCTTCACCCTCCTGATGCAGACCCAGCTTCGCTGGGCAGGGCACGCTGTCCGAATGCCAGACGAGAGACTGCCAAAGAGAATCTTCTATGGTGAGCTCCAGTATGGCCAGCGGTCCCACGGTGGGCAAAAGAAACGCTTCAAAGACACACTGAAAGCCTCAATGAAAGCGTTTGCCATCAATCCAGACACTTGGGAACGAGCTGCAATGGACCGATCCACCTGGCGCTCTTCCATCCACGAAGGTGCCAGGTCATGCGAGGCAAACCGGATCTCCGCCGCAGAAAAGAAGAGGCAAGCCCGAAAGGCCCATGCTGTCAACCCTCCAGGAGATGTCGCACTCATCCCCTGTCCCTTCTGTTCCCGAACCTTCCGTGCAAGGATCTGCCTAATCAGCCATCTGCGCACGCACAATCAACCCTCGGATGACTAGAGTGGTCCTCGTCGTATCGACGGACGAACGAACACTCATTTTGCACACCTCAATTTGCAAACATTTGCAACAATTTGAGAAAAGACACAGCACTCTTATTCTTCCTAAACATTGCTACGTACACATTATATACAATTGTCATTTGTCATAGATTGGTAGTCAGATAAAGTGAGATCAGCGCTTGGCATCGCCTATCCGCCGAAACAGGTCTCCCGGACTAAAAGAATGTCTTCAACATAGAAACATTGTTAGTCTGGTCATGAGGATCAAATGACCGATCGTCTAAAGTGGCGAAGTGAAAATGCCTGTATCTACTTTTCTAAAACCCCACGGCCAGTATTCCTCTTGGAAACCTTTCCTCAATGAATAGTTCTTCAAAGCTGCACATTAGCTTTTAGAAATATCGCCCTTGTTCTTTGTTCTTTTTCTTTAAAGCTACACATAGCAGTAAAGTTTAAAAAATGTATTTGTTAAGTACCTTAATAATGGGTTGAGAATCTCATTCAGTTTAGAACCATTGGGGGATAGGGGTTCAGACGCTGACCTTGAGTGGACAAAGATTTTGGAATAATCTGATGGGTCATGGAAAATTTATTAGAACGCTACAACTACTTAAGTCACATGTGATCACGTGTCAGGTGCCTGATGACGCCTGAATGTATGCATGCGAGCCCGTGCAAAGGAATTGGTACATGAGGGCTGACCAATCAAATTAAGAGTTGCACGCTGACCCATGCCACCCAGTTGAATAGCCAATTGTAACGGTTAGTAATCTAGGACAGCGGGTCACCACCCACGCGGTGAGCAGCCCAATATATACCCCAGCAAAACCCTAAGGCGTCCTCTCTCTCTCTCAGAAGATCACAGTCACAGACCACCATAAGACTGAGTTCTGAGGTGTTAGACTGTTTGATTAGAGGAGCCTAGCTGAGAAGTTTGTTCCCAGCTAGTATAGTAGGTCATAGCGGAGAATAGCGGTTAGGCAAGCTAACCTAGAGCTGAGTACCAGATGTGCTCTACAGGCAAAAGTGGGAAGACGACCCTGAGCCGGACGAGAAGATACTGTAGTAACATTGGAGCCAGCTGTCAGTCATTGAGTAACTGAGGGGCGTGGTGTTGATCGGCCTATCAGACGATGTGTGGGTTAAGCATCGCTGACCAGTGAGGCGGAACACTGACTGATCCCGTTACCTGAGACAGTGTGTGAGGTCGGCAGGTATATAGCGGAGCTGAGCCGAATCAAGGGATGTAGTCAATTGTGAACGTACCTCTATTTTAGATATTTTGTACCTGAATTATTATTGTGTACATTTTACATATTTTATACCCTATTCATTTTGTATATATATATTTTATTTATGTAAATAAATATTTCTCTCTGTTGTACACAGAGGTGTTAAGTGTCATTTATATGTGTGTAAGTATTGCCGTTCAAGATAGTATTAATACTTAACACTGGGGGCTAGAGCCATTAATGAATATTACTCCTAGACAACTAGAGCCTAGGTACTTGATGTCTAATACCATATAGACATCAGTCCTCAACAGTATTTACTACTTATTTTTTGTTTGTTTACGTTTGTCGCTAAGAAATGTTCGCCAACTGTATCCTGTATAATATACATGTATCTGGTGAATGTATGCAGTTTTGTTTAACAAGATTTGTGAATTTCTTCACCTGATGTTGTTAACGGCGGATGCTATAAGGTTTACGTTGCACTGCTAAAGTTATGCATTTTAGGCCTTCTTTGAATTTATTGTAAACGTCATCTTTACTATTGTTGAAAATGAGTTCTGTAATGTGAAGACAATTTTGTGCCAGCAATGTCAATGTAGTAGACGAGACACGGCAGAATATCATTTCAAGCTTCTCCAGAGTCTTGCAAGTTCTAAGTACATCGTGGATGCCATGAGAGTCCAACAAATTCCAACAAAAGCATACACTAAATTTTTTTAACTGTTTAAAAAAATGTACAAATAAAAATGTTTCATATTTTTATACAAATAAAATTATGTTCAAAACGATTGAGGTGTAAGTTGTGTTTTTGCAAAATAGAAAATAGTTTCTTGTACATCTGTCAAGTTTGAGCTTTAAATTGTGTTGATTGAATTTTATGTTTTTTTGTTTTGTTTTTTGTGGTAGTTAATCGATCTCTTTGATTTCACATTTTCCCTCTCACGACTAATTTCTGTATAACGATGTTCTTCAAATGTCAATAGAGCCCTGTTGTGTCGTCGGCCTACTGGGAAGCAAAAAAGTGTCGTGATATCAAATGATCGATAAAAATGAATGAAAGCAATAAGTTGACAATTATTACACTTTAATTGAAAATTTTTAAAACTATTTTTTTACACAAAATCTTTACCGCGATTTGTTTGTTGAAGAGATCGCAACGTTAATTTACAGAATAATTCTTTTATGAATAACATTCTATTAGATATTACAAGTGCTGTCGTGAAGGCATTGCATGTTTAATTGTTACAGACACCTAGTCTGCACTCAGTATATTTAATATATTCCAGTTAACAATAAATTAAAGTAGTCCGTCGTTTTCCTCGGAGCTCATGTGTGTGTGTGTGTGGTTTTTTTCTATACAAAAAAGTTCAAATCTTAAAAAAAAACATAACATTTCAGTTTTAATATAATTTCTCTAAAATTGAAGAATGAAAACTAAATTTTTAAAACGTTTTTTTTATTCCTTTATCGTCATTCGGTTAACTCTTCAGTTAGGCTCATGATGATTATTATTATTTTCTTATATACTAATTTATTTTTAATTTGATGAGTTGGTGGACGTATAGCATCGAAATAATTAAACTCGATGTCACCAATGGACGAACCGGATGCTTCCTTCTTAATGCCTCTTGGAAGAGCTCTAATGGGCAGTTTTCAGGTTTTCAGCGAGTTAGTCAGATTTACCAGACAAAGTTGCCATTTGTTGTGCTCACTCGGTATATTACCTTTCAGTGACAGAAAATTGGCATACTCAAACCGATTAGAAGAAGCAAAGACAAAAATAGAATGTCTACTTTTAAAAGATTGGCTTAATCGGGTTGGCGAGTTAGCCGAGGTCCCTAGTATTTTTCAGGTAAATGTCCTTTAAAATTTTTGTTTAGAATCTTAGAACTTATTTGTAGTTCTTTAAATGGTCTCATTATAACCAGCTCCATTTAACAACAAAATACATTCTGTGACATACACGTTTATTTCTCTAGACTTTAACTTTTTAATTTAAGAAAACAGTCACGTGGTAGAATACAATGAAAGCTATTAATAAATTAAACCAGACCTGCATATTTTTGGATGCTATAGCATGAAGAGTGTGACTTGAAATGTTTGTGAACGATAGGTTAAGATGGGAGAGATTCAGGTTCCGGATTAACTCTTGCATAGCAAAATCATCAACGGAATATGTGGCTGAGAAAAATAAGGAATGCGTCAAATTCCAATCAGTTACATCTTTTCACTATAGCTAGGAAATGGTTTCTGAGGCAATTGTATAGTTAAAAAAGGTTAATATACTAAAAAGTATATCTCACCATTAAGATTGAGTTGTTCGAGCTTTTTACATTCTTTCAGTCTCGTTATTCCATCTGATGTTACACTCTGGCCCCCATCCAACGTAAAAGATGTCAGATTTTCGGCATGATCTCCAATAAGTTGTAAAAAAATTGTCTGTGACGTAGAGTTCATCTGGGTCTTCATTCAATAATGATAAATTTGCGAGACCGCTATTCGAGAGTAAAAATTGTCGGAAACACTCTACACCCACTTTTTCATTTTTGAACAGGAAATCAGAAGAGATGAGATTCGTGATATTAGGTTTGTAAAAACGTTCTACGTGTTCAGGAGCATCAACTTGTTTAGACCCATTAATGGAGATGGAATCAGAGTCTTGGTTGTATGAAGCGAGAAGATGATCAACGTCTGCCAGACCAAAACCTGACAAGTACAAGAGGGCAGAGCAGTCCACCTGAAAAGAAACACACACATTTGAGTTTTGAATACAAACTATGATTTTTTCTATTCCTTTTTTTTGTGCGTGTTGTTAATTGTTAGTATTTACTACAGCTGTATAAAACGACAAATTACGTGCATTTTATTGTGGAACATTTCGGATTTAAAATGTTGACAAACCATTAGTTTACTTAAAAGGATTTTTTAAAATATTCCTTCATAATTTCAGAATTTTACACATGTACACCATTTAGAACTAACAATGTGTATTGACAAATAGAAACAGTCTGATTTTAAAAAAAAATTTCATTAAGATTAAGAGCCACCTTTGGAAAAGATGCAAGAAATAGGCAAAGTATATTGGTTAAATCCTGGGAGCATGAATTAAAACTTTAGGGATATGGAGAAAAACTAAATAATTGTATGTATAACCCACATTTATGGAGAATATGAAAGAGCAAACGCAAAGAAACGCAATCGTAATTTAAAAAAAACAGTGGTAAACTTTTCAGTTCTTGTTTCTCTAAGATTTAACATGAATGCCTCGTTCCAATATGAATCAAATTTCTAATGATGTAAACAAGATTTGAAGCCTATATAATACTCCTCAGACGAGGCATTATATCGAATAGCATTACGTTTTAGGAATAAAATTATAAAGGTTATCTGTTCATAAATAGGCGTGAGTTTGTTACAGGCAAACGCACATCCTCATATCTTTATTTCTTGAAATGATTAAGAATATAAAAATTCCACACTTGGCTGAAAAGGAAAAAGAAACTAAAAGAATGAAGTCAAAATGCCAGACAAAATTCGCCAAATAGATGGGGCGCTAACTTATTCATTGAGGATAATAATAATTATTAGTTTTAAACAATGAAATACTCCGGTCATGAAGGTATTTATAGACTGTAGAGTCGGGCCACATATTGTACATAAGTTATGTACTCCGGTGCTGGTGATTTTCTTGCAAAAATATATGTTAACATTCTGAAGTTTGCATTCACGGTTATTTGTCATTATCTGAAATAAAATTTAATATAATGATAATAGTGGGGCGAAAACGAATTCCCAATATGTGAATATGTGTTAAAGACATATGATGAGGGTGGCTAATAGCAGTATAGTGTATTATCAATACAAGTTATAAGTTGATGGGTGAATTTGTAGACTTAGCTATTATTGAAATGTAATGTCTGTGTCCATCGCTATATGAAATAACGTTTATCATACTCTACACATGTAATTTTTAGGTAATTTTGGAACATTAAGACTTTTTTAAAAAAATCGTTTTATTTTATTTTAATGTTTCAAGTTTTAATGTGCATGCATTCAAATATTAAATAGACAATACAAAGATAATGACGCCATTTCTTGTCTTACCCTATTCAAGAGAAATGCTTTGTCAGAAATGTTACAATGGGCCACATTGAGGGACACCAACAGAGGGGCATTCTTCAACAGAGCCTGCAAAGAATATTAGCATGATTTATTTATTTTTAATTGGAATGAACTATTCTTTAACAAAATATGTAAAAACTTGTATCATTACAAATGCTTAAAGGCCTCACACAATTTTAGAGTGCAATATTATAAATTTTGAACTGTTTTCTCAATCGTTTTCCATCTAAAATAATTTATGGTTTAACATCAAAAGAAATGTAGTTTGTATTTTTCCGGTGCATCTCATAGCTACAACGCAACTGCAGTCTGAATTTACCTATATACGTTTGCACATATAACGTAAAAAACGTTTAAAAATGTTTACATTAAATATGAAAGTGAAAGTAATGATTGTAAAGCTGACTTGTATAGATTACCTTGATGTTTTCATCATGAACCTGAGGACAGTCATCCAACACAACTGTAGTCCACTACTTGCCATGTTCTCTGTATTCCATCGAAATAATTCAACCCAATCAAAATTGAAGTGTGGGTTTACCATAAAATCTATCAATTGCAGACAGCGGCATCTGAAAGAATACTTTTCAATAAATAATGTTCAGACGTGTAAAATTATTAAATTTTACAAATTTAGACTAAAGAACGGAACAACTGCATTTTTTTCATGCTTTCTGTTATTAGTATTGTACTTTTTAAAAATAATTATTTAGCTAGATATGTGCTTGAAAATATCTTGGAGATATATATGGTACAGGCAATGTGTGACATTCAGGCATTATATAGAATGAATAGACAATATATAAGATGATTGATGGTTTTAGGCTATTTCATACATTGCCTAGGCATTCTATAGAATGCCCAATTGTCGTAACATGTATAATATTTGACTATATATATGTATACCGTTGATCATCACACCAAATATTAATACTTGAAAATTTAAAGCTTAACATAAGTAACACCTTGAAGATGTGTGGAAGGGTTCATTCAAGATGAAAGTTCATTTTTATTGCCAATAATACATATTTTTCTAATCTACATATTAAGTGTGACAGGTGCCTACATTTAATTCGCAATTTCTATTTTAAATTTTGGTCAGATACATGTAAGCAAGTCTAACTTGTTAAATATTTTGTTGAGACACTCTTCGGTAATCAAAGGACAATCCTGTATTTGCAGCTTTCTTGAACTTATAGAAAGGAGCGACTGCAGCTTACTGTAAAGAAATATGTTAGGCATTAAAAAATATAAACCCTTCTTTTATAGTTCATCATTATACAGGGAGTCCTCGGGTTACGACGGTCGCGACTTACGCTGTTTCGTCGTTACGAAGGAAGCCCCAAAATTTAAAATATTGTTTTTTTTAAACTTTTTTTCTTTGGGGTAACAAAGTGTTTTCTCTTTTTAAAATACTTTTTATGTCATTAACTGCTTTTATATTTTGGGCGCACGGCGGTAAGAATACACGTTGTTGTGTTGTAGTGTAGGGTGAGGAAGGCGCTCATTCTCGGTACATACGCCAATTTGGTTGTTTACACCGTCTCTCTCTCTCTCTCTCTCTCTCTCTCTCTCTCTCTCTCTCTCTCTCTCCCTCTCTCTCTCTCCCTCTCGTCTTTTGTGTTTTTTTAAACACTTCTTTTTCATGTTGTAAGGAATTTTTTTCTCTATTTTTATGTCATTAACTGTAACATTTTGTTATAGCACTGCACGTACAGTACTTTACATAAATAGACAAATATATACATATGCCCTAGCTAAATACCCGCGCTTTGCAGCGGAAAATTAGGATTTCAGCTATCGTTGAGAACCCGTGTAACATTAATTCAAAACAACAATTAATTTCAATCTAGACCATGATTGATTTTCTTGTTTGTCAATATATGATTAGGTCGAGTAAAATCAAATGGGAAATAAATTTACATTAAGGGTCCCTGTGGAAAATGGGTACAGGCTGTGCATATTTAATAGGCTTGAATATCTCAATATAGGTCATCATGGAGATACGTGTCTATATTTATTTAAACTTTTAAAAATCTAATCGGAAATGAAGCTTTAAAAATGTAAGTAAAAAAAATATTTTCGCCCCTGGCTCCAAAGGAATAGACGTTTGGAGTTCATAATGCTGTAAAATATTATTTTTTAAATATCGAATGTGGTCAATAATTCATCCATTTACCTAGTAGTCAGTGGCGTAGCTAGAAATTTTTAAGGGTTTCGGGTCCGGGAGGCTTAGCCTCTTTGGGGACACAAAGTTGCCCTCCCCCAAAGGGGGCCGGGGGCAATTTTCTAATTTAGACCCCCTCCCCCCCATAGCTACGCCACTGCTGGTAGCCACTGTTTAAAATACCTTTGATATAACTCATGTTTTAAAAATGGCTTTGTGGGCCCCCTGCCCCTATCAAGCGATGTTTTAAAAATTTAAACTACACAAACCTTCATGGGAGCGTACTTAAAAATTTTCCAGAGTTTATTGGCCGTGAGATAAATAAAATGCCTTTTATACGGCTTTAAAAAAAATGAAATAAGGGTCCAGGGTCCTATCAGTGTAAAATGTAAAGTTCAAAACAACAGTTTGTTTTAATCTGGATCATGAGGGATATATTTGTTTGTCAATAATAGGAAAATTGGGTGAAATCAAATGGCTAAAATTTCTAAAACGTTTACAAAATTGAGATTAGGGGCCCTCATGTCGAAAAGAATGAATAATAACATTTTAATGCCTAATTTTAATTTAGGCCATCAAGTTTTTTTTAAATTTCAAGTTTTGTCAAAATCCATTTACATAGTGTCCAAAGTTTGAACAAACTTTATTTTACTCATATTAGGAAGCTACATTTTGGCCCCCGGCCCCCAGTGAGTGATAATTTAAATATTTTGTTCCCCTGTTACCATTGCTCAAATGTACTCAACAACTTACCAAAGATTCATGCTTCTGCCTACACGGGAAATATGAGAATTAGTAATTTTCTATTTTTATATAGCTCATATAATAAAGAAGCTACATTTTGACCCCCGCCCACAATAAGTAAGAATTTTTTTTAAAAATCCACAATTATCGTCGTTAGAGTGTTCTCAAAAACGTCCCAAAGTTTCATGCTTTCACGTACATGGGAAGTTGGAGAATTATTGATGAGTCAGTTTTTAATATAAGACAAAAATACGCTTGGGCCCCGGCCCTCCAGGGAGTCATAATTTAAATATTTTTTTCACCTGTTACCATCGCGGAAGTGTACTCAACAACTTCCCAAAGTTTCATGCTTCTACCTACACGGGAAATAGGAGAATTTATGATTTTCAGTTTTTATATAGCTCATATTAGGAAAAGAAAACGTTTTTGGGCCCCCGGACTCTATGAGGATGCATTTTAAAATTCTTTTACGCAAATTATCGTTCCGAGAGGATACTTAACAACTTCCCAAAGTTTCATGCTTCGGCATACACGAGAAGTTGGAGAATTAGTGATCAGTCAGTCAGTCAGGGCTTTGCCTTTTATTAGTATAGATTTAAATTAATATATATACATATATATATATATTAATGTTTCGACTTACGATGAAATTCAGGTTACGACTTTTCTTAAGAACGGATCGTAACCCGCGGACTCCCTGTATATATATATTAGGGCTGATACTGATTAACATTTTTGTTAGATTAATCGGTAAAAAATTTAATCGATTAATTTCGATTAATTATATTTTATAACGCATATATAGATCCCTTAAAGTTGCGATTCATTATTTCGCGAAATCGGTTAGGTAGCGGTAATTACAAGACTCCCAAATTTTGTGACGTAACACGGCTAATTCATTCTGCAATGCAAGAAATATGGAAGAAAAACCCTTTTGTTTGCGTAAGCACGTCTAAATAAATAAAAATAATAATACGAGGGAAAAGTATGTAAGTAACAAAAAATATAAATTATTAATACATTGGAAAAAAATAGAAATCTTTTCTTAAATTTTTATCGAATTTTAATCAATCAACTAGTTTTAATCAATTAAAATTTTTAACGATTAATCGATTAATCAATCGTTAATTTTTGCTGCTGTTATAAATACATATATATATATATATATATATATATATATTTATATTTATATATATATTATGTTGATACTAAGGATTGTAGGGCGCCTAAGGCGCCCACTTTTTTCAAAAGCCCAAGTAACTTATCCTTGTTTGATAAATACAAAATATTAAACTTCCTGAAATGTACACAAAGTATTTTATAATTGTTTGGTAATTGACTACAAGTCATATTTTACGGCGAGAAACACCACACGCTCTGTTAATCTCGAAACCAAATAGATACCTTTCTTCTCTAACTGCTATGGACTGTTGTACTATGTTCCTCATCTTTACGGAATGAGTGACTTGGGTTTTTGTCATATTTATTATGGGTGGTTACGTGATTGGATCGATTGATTGATAGCTATCAATGCCCTTTATTTACTCTTTTAATTTGCAATTTTAAAATAATGATAAATTCATTAAACAATAAATAACGATAAGGAATACTTACATATCTGTCACCTTGTGATTGTAATATTTAACAATTCTTTCAAGGATACAATCAGTGACTTCTCCCCAAGTGCCTTGGTCTAACTCTGTGAGCAAGCTTATACCTTTGCTTTTCAGAGACAGGCACGGCCAGTCTTGATTTATAATGAAATCTGCAATTGACACTATTGAAAAATGCCTTAGCGTTGGTACTTCATCCATTTTACTGGATATTATTTTTTTCAGCAGACCTTTGATAAGGGAATCATAGATTAAATGCTAGTGTTATTTTACTTCTCAAAATTTGTTTTAATAACTTCCCTTTTGATGTCTTAATACATTTAAAATTTCAAACCGGAAAAAAACACCAAAGAAGCTTGCTGCATTTTATTTTAGAGAGTCATAAATATGAGCCCTGTAATTGCAATACGATCATAATATTTAAAGTATAAAATAACTTAAGTTTAATTGTAATATGTAAAAATATTATACGTCAAAATTATGTCAACAGCGTATTTGGTATTTGTGCAATTTATTACCGTATACATATATAAAGTTAAAGTAAGTCCCATGACCGATGGTCGTTGGGGATACTTAATGTTTCCATTAGAATTCATTAGAGCTTACTCGGGGCTTGTTTATACCTGGTGGGTGCCCCAATTACCTTCCAGGAGTCAGCGGAGGACTTTCTTGGCGTATCATTTATATTGTGGCTTTGCGTGGTCTCGATCCCACGCCCCTCAGCTTTGTGAGACTTCACTATCCAGCAGCTGTATATATATACATATATATATATTGAAAACATTAAGAATTCTTCTGTCTGTAACTAATTTATTTAATTTTTTTCAAGGCAATAAAGGACGAATCTTATAGTTTTTGTATTTATTGTTTTTACTATAGTGACGTTTTAATAAATAGGGACGTTTTAAATATGCAAGAGCAATAATTTGTTTCATTTTTTAACTTCCTTTCATTATGTATCAATATTTTTGTTAGAGTTGGGAAACTGTTCCTGCCTCTATAAGGGACATATTATTTAACAGTACACCTTACGTACAGAACCTTATTGCGCCCTACAAATATCCATGGGTTTTTGTTTAGACTTGCATTTTTTATTAGAGTTTAGAATGTTGATAATGTAGAATTGTTGAAATAAACAAATATTTAACTGACAAAAATTAAACAACCCCGAAAAACAAAGTTTTTCACTATAAATCCCTTATGCAAGAGACATAACAAAAGTATTGATTATGTCAAAAGCGACAAACATTTACAGATTGACATCGACTGATGTCCCCTGGCTTTAAAACCGGGGGGGAGGTAGGGAGGGGGTGTGGACATCGACGGGTGGTGTCAACGCGTGAACTCAACTGGCAAGTGGAAGAAAAACAATAACAAACTGTGAAATTTAATTACATTTTTTATATTGAGATAAACTAAAAATGCATTAATTTAATTACGCTACGTTCGATCGATCTGACATTTTGATACGATGCATTGTTTGGCAACACGAGTCCATGTGCTAAATTTCAGCTCGATAGCATCACGGGAAGTGTGTCATTTGTTACTTGTGTTTTTCCGCCCACTCGCCTGCCCGACAACGAACGAAAGACAGAGAGAGAGAGAGAGAGAGAGAGAGAGAGAGAGAGAGAGAGACAGAGAGAGACGCCGGTGAATTTAATATAAGGGATTTAATAGAGTACCATAGTGTTTAAATTAATATGAAAGTTCATCGTCGTTTCAGCTAAATCGTTCTCAGGATATTGTTTAGATTAGTAATTCCATTTGGTATCCTGAAATTCTTTCACTTGTAAACCGATAGATTCTGTCATGACATTTAGTCCATAGTAATGCAAAAGGGGGGGGGTCATTTTCGACCAGAGGAGTCATGGCTTTACAATTCTGTTGAACCTACAAGGCAAAAGACTCCGAGGAAGACCTGTTAAAACAAGGAGACGCGTTCTATTTAAAAATACTTGCTAGACATTTTGTGATGAGCGCAGTGACATCCACAACATAATCAAAGGATAAATGGTGACGATAATAATTTCTGAGTATGGGGTTTCATCGTGTGTCACATTGATTACGTGAAAATCGCTATATTAATAATCTTGATAAAAAAGCAGGAACAAAAAAGTCACTTCTAGTTAAGCGTGTATGTTGACAGCAGCTACAGAATTCAAACGCAAAGTAAGTGCGAGTCTTACTGTCTGCGTGCGTGTTTTTATTGTTAATTTTTCTATTCAACCTTTTTTCGGGGGTGCGAGAAATAACAAACCTTGTCAGATACTTTATTTAACAATGCAGAGATCAGTTCGAATTTCAAATTTATATGTTTAACTCTTTTGCATGATACCAAATTAAAGTAAAAAAAATTAAATTGTAGAGAATCGTTATCACAAAAGTAGTGATATCTCAGTCTTTAAATCTTTTAAGAGAAAACAAAAATATCTACGTGGTTTGGCTGTTCTTGAATGCTCTTTAAACGTAAAATAAAATAAAATTAAAGAAATTATAGATTATTTATTTTTTACAACTGTATTACCAACATCAAGTTCTAGCTTCTGTCTCCTTGTTAGACCTTCCAGCACGATACGCATAGAGTTGTGTAATTTGGGGCGCGATGGTCGAGTCGCAGCGCGCCGCTCGACTTGCGTACCGATGGTCACGGGTTCGAATCCATGTGAAGGCAAGGATTTGTTCTCGGGGCCTAGGGTGTCCCTGGGTCTCTCAGCTCCAAATGGGTACCTAACACTAGATAGGCGGCTGGGTAATGCGTGGAACCCTCATAGCCGTGACCTGTGAACGCTGCATCACTTGCCAACAGATCATCCGTCATGGTCTGTGAACGCAATTATCTTCTGCACAGAATGAGCGTCTGTATAGTAAGATAAGATAAGTGTCCCCTAAACTTTACCCCTTATATTTTTTATGACTTTTTAATTTTTATTTTTATTCCATTCATTTATTTTTTTTTCAGCAAAAATGTACTCTGTGTTATGTTGCGCCTGGTCCTTCTACTTAAATTTCGACATTACTACTTCCATGCTTGTTGCTTCCCCTTGTATAAATCGTACCCAAGACATGTATCTCTGTTAATCACTCAACATTCTCGAGTTGACAAAAGTATGGTAAATGTATTTCTCATATGTTTAAGGTCGATAGGCGGAAACTTATTATTTACCAAAAGTCTTTAATCGAGAAGAGTTAAACATTTCAAAGCCTTATGTCATGAGGAATGTTTTCTAAATATAAATGACTTGATCTTTGACGTTTAAATTTTCATGAACGTCTGCATCATAAATTGATGACTCAAGGGGATTTTTTGTTTAAGGAACAAGTGAAGAAGTTTTTTCGAATAATTTTTTTTAACTTTATAATATCTTGCTTGCCAATCCAAGCCATAAATCCAAGTATCTGTCATGTGACAACCTAGCAGGCACAATTTGCTGAATCGTTCCCCCCCCCTTACGTCCCGGTATCTCAAGATGAATAGTTTTTTCTTATATACGGTTCCAATTTCTCAAGATGAGTCCTTTCTCAGGGGTACCCGTTAACAGGCCTAGGAGGGACGCGAATAGTTTATATTTTTACGCATTTTAGCACAATTTTCCCATAGGACAAATTGCGTTTAAATATTTGATCCTGTATGGATGTCTGTTCGAGCTTGCACAAGGAACTAATCCTGAACCATAGCAGATAGAGAGTTTAAGTCTGTTGCAAATATGTTAAGGAGGTCCCAAGGTTGTGCACTGGCCAAAAAAACCAACAATATTAGCATTTTGTCAATTTCTCGCTAACCATAACATCTAGCGGGTTGAAACAAAAGCCAAATGATAGCTAATAATATTTTAAATAATGTTGGAGAAGACATTTTTGAAAAATCTCTTTTGAATTTTCTCTAATGAATTAATTACAATGAGTCTTCTACAGAGGGGCCGTCCATAAAGTACATCACGCTCCAGAGGGAGGAGGGCAGGGGGTGTAAGAAAGTGTGACAGTTTATGACAGGGGGAGGGGTCCGGCCATGTGTGACGACCCGGTTTTTGTATTAAATTTTAATTATTTTGTTAATAAAGAAAAAATTGTGTTTGAAAGTGTGACGTACTTTAGGGGGGGGGGTTTCCGAGATTTGTTACAGGTGGAGGGGGAGTTAAAATGGTCAAAAATAGCTTGACGTACTTTATGGATGGCCCCAGAGTTACTGGTCACTGTTGTGTTGTTGTTGTTGTTTTTTTTTGGTCATTTTTTATCGTCCGGATTTAAAATTATCAAGTCAAATACCAATGTACACATAAAATTCAGTCTGTGTATTGTGACAAACGGGTGGGCTCTCGGAACCTCGACTTGTATGAGAAAACTGACCGGGTCACCAACAATAGGAAAAAAAAGAAAATCTATGCTAGGTTATCACGAAGTTTCTAAGTGTTAGAAAATATCCGTGTGTTTGGATTCTCAGCAGGTATTTCATGCTTTTTGGAGCTGAATTCTTGACTGTTATCAATGAAAAATCAAATGGACATTAGAATAAAACTATTATCTTCTTCTCCATACCTGGAGATTTCAGTCACCCAAGAAACAGCTTCACATCATTCAATGATAGAATATTGTTGGTAAGTTCTATCTTTTACAATACAGTTGGGGTTTATCATTTATATTAAAAGTAAGTTGCCAAAACTGAATCTTCAAAACGGTCCTCTGGCTTTTGATATTGAAATAATTTGAGAAGAATTCATGATGTTGAGAATGTTTATGTAGATATTAAAACTGTGTTATACTAATACTAATAGTAGTAGTAGTAGTAAGTTCCCTCTCAGACCATGAATGGCCTATGGGGCAAGTGAAACAGCGTTCACAAGTTTCAATAGCCACGGCATACGAGGGGATTGTGTGGCTAGCACAATGCCCAGCCGCCTTTACTACCCCAACTGATGTCGGGTACCCACTAAGAGCTGGGTGGACTCTAAGACTCTATTATTACTAATACTAATAGTAATATATTAATATTGACTGCTTGCCAATAAAGTATTAGACATTACTTGTCTACACAAGTAAAATATAAAAATAAACAGGAGATGAAAAACAATTTGAGGAAGCATGGAGTGCAGGAAACGTAAACACTGTAAGGTGTACGAAGGTATTAAATGTTATTATATAATTGAACTGAGCGCCAGATTAATGTAAATATTAAATTGTTTATTTGGTTAGCAAATTTACATGTTGGTGATGGTAAGGTTGAGCTTTTAGCTTGAAGGTTAGGTTAGTTCATAAGTTTGTTCCACGGTTGGTGAGTATGTTGGTGGTGTGAGGTTTGAGTTGACAGTTTAAGAGTAGGCTGAGCATAAGTTAGTGGACAGGTTGGTGGTTGGAAGATTGAGAACGTAGGTTTTGGAAATCATGGTTGATAGCTTGCTGGGTTTATTATTTTTTTCCAATCATCCTATTTTAAAATAAAGTATTGTAATTAATATTACATGTATTTAAACATTCTGCGTTAAGTATTTAAAAAATGCATCATTCAAATTATCAACACAAGAATGCTTTTTAAGTCCTGGTAAACTTTGATATAACTTTAAGCCTATGAAAGAAAGAAAAACACAACAAATTCCAAAGAGGACCTTGAGAATGGGCCTGAATTAAAAAAACGTAATTTTAGCGATGTGATCTATGCACTAAAACCATAAATCGATTAAAAGTAAAATTCAACTGTCTCATGATCTATTGAACAAAAATGACGGCGCACAAGAAGGAAATGACAGAAGTGCAGCCACCAGGCTACCACTAAAACTATTAAACACTAAATTAAAATTGTATATTATAATTTTTCAGAAAGTATAAAACAAAATCTCACTCTTTTAAAAAAAATATTTTTGGTCAAAATAGAGTGTCCTGTTATGGAACATTAAAAAAAAATGTCTTTCCCACAAGGGAACTTAAATATCCACACGCTTTATTTAATATGACAAATCTAAGTTTAGCTAATGAAAAAAATAATGTACATTGATGATAATTATTTTAAGTCTCTCTTCAACTTCCATATTATTTTTTAACAACACAAAAGAATTAAACAAACACAATGTTCGTGTTTTTTTATTATTTAATTGCTCTTTACTTGAAATACAAACTAGAAGTATGGCATAAATAAGATAATGAACCCAAAGAAGCATTAGAATCTTAAAGTCCTCCACGGTGCAATGTGATTCTAAAGCTAATGTTTGCCACTTTGTGTTCATAGTAAGGGCGGTGGGTTTACGGGTTGGTTACATTAGAGTGCCTTCGGTGCGCCGTGAATATAGATGAACAAGTGTACAGGTAATTGAAAAAATCATGACCTTTTTATTGAAGCGTTGCAATTTTCGTATAACACTTTTGTTTTTTCGTGCCGATAATAATCAATTGGAAACAACTTTATTTGAAAAACATAAAACAATATATTGACGCTTTCAAGATTTTACTCCATAGAATCCGAGTCATTCCCAGCCAGTTCCGCTAAAGTTGGTTCCCTCGGAGTTGACGCCGCTGTGGAGGTGGCGGTTGTGGAACAACTCACCCCAGTGGCCGAGTGGAAGTACATACGCCCCGCTACTGCCCGGACAAGTACACGCCGTGTGCATATACCTGGTTTTCTTGTACAACAAGTCGTCCTTCACCAGGTGCGTGTTTGTCCGCTGTCCTACCGAGACCTGCTTTGGACCCCCGTGTGGGTGCGAGACAATGAACACCCACTTGTCTTCAGTGCGAGGGAATTCGTATTTATCGTTTACTTTGTTGTTCATATCTTGCATATGCCCCAGCATCTTCTCTAAGGTATCCAGCAATTCTATGTCGCACGTCACAGCTATCAGACCGCATCTGTCTTCCTCCGCGCTTGTCTTAAACATCTTCCAGCCTCCTAGGAGAACGACGGGGCTACTTGGTCTATCGTAGAACAACCGACACGAGGCGTGCCTCGCCTCCACGTCATCAAAAACCACTTGCATCCCCGTGCTGACCCACACGTAACCACACACCAGGTTGGGTGTCGCACGACCTTGACACTTTAAACAGTTGCAGACTCCGAGTCGGAAGTCCTTAAAGTCATCGTCAGAAAATCTGTTGACACGATGCACTATTCCCGTCCCAGTGCGCATGACGTCACTACCCCTCCTGTCGTAAAAAGGAAACGGCTTTTGAGTGTTTGGCCAAAACGCCGGTCTTTCTGCGCTGGTCATTTTAACCTCGACCCTGACCGTGAGTTCAGCTGTGGTCCTGATCTGGCCAACAAGGTCGTGGTCACGGTAACCCTCGGGCAGGTGAGTGAGGTTAAAATCACCGGGAGGTACGAACTCCTTGTGGCCCGGGTTCTTCTCACAGCTCACAAGATGCTTGAGCAGGTCTGCTTCTCCTCCTTCTGACACCTGAGTTTCGTAGCTACCTGGGAATACAGTAAAAGAAGACTGTTGTTAAGAGATTCAACACGAGATGAGACTGATTGTGTGAAATTATTGTCAACTACATTTTATCGCTAAGTCAACAATTTACTATCGAGCTAGGGGCGTTTATTGAAGACGACCACACGTGCTAAATTAGGTCAAAATTTGCAACAATTTCTGCAACTCCCATACCCCCTGCCCTCCAATTAATAAATAAGAACAAACCACGAATCTATTTAAAATATCAAATAGTATTACATTCGAGGAGCCCACTTGCAAAACCTACGAATCGATGTTAGCGGGGAAATGAGTTACTGCCATTTTTTTTTAAATGGTAAAACTCTACAGTATTCTTTTGGTTTGGTCATTTAAAAACAGCTTTAAAAAAAACTGTATTTTATTTTTTTTTAAATATGAAACCCTTACAAAATCTGGTAAGTCGCTCAATATCTCTAAAAAGTGACTTAGTAGGTTTTGCAAGTGTACCCCTCATTTATAAATACAAAACAAATTGTTTAACATCGAAAACAGTTTCCACATTTTGAGTTCTGGTGGCTGTTTATTTATTCGTTTCAACTACATGTCCCAAACCAACTTTATTTAGTAATTTTACACTTTTAAAATAGCGTTGATAAACAATGTTTATTTATTAAGGCTCGACCCAGTATAGTTGTTAGTCGTCTGATCCTAAGTCGAGTTTTTCTTTAAAGTCACAATTTTCATTTAGTTTAGACACCTATACATTTGTGCTTTATGTTTTCAAAAGCAAGATACATTGTTCTAAAAGCCCTTCAAGTCCAGATGAGTCACAGCATTAAAAAAAAATAAATAAAAGATGCAAAAGAAGCAAAGTTATGAAAACACTTGTTAGCTCTGTTCAATATTTTTACTATATTTTATTTTTCAGTTGTGTTTTTATTTCAAACGCGCTTTTACATGCAGGTCGAAATTCATGAAATCATGTCCGTGAAGGTTGTTATATCATATTATACATATGGAATAACATTAGAGTCTCGTATACGCCCTCAACCCCAATGTCTCCCCAGATCACGAGATTCTCTTTGCGATCTTCTCCCTGGCCTTAATGAGACAAGGTGCAAGAAAACCACACCAAGGCATTCCACCATAATTGTGGGCCATCTGGTCACCTATAAAAATGGTATAAGTTGTCTTACATAAACAGGAAAGTCTCACCAAAGAGTAGTGGATTGTATATACTTAAACCTGCTCCTAATTCAGCCCTATAAAGTCATGAATCTACACATCTAATGGCTTTGTTATCGCAGGAATGGTGCATTCATTTCTCCGATACAATGCAAACCTACCACAAAGAAAGCCCGGGTATAAAGGTACGTGAATAGTTTACTTATATTGACTTACATCGAAAGACCCAAGTCTTGACAGATTATCAGACAAGACTATGTGTGGGGAATGTTATGTCAGTCGTACAGTCAATTACTGGGAGCCAGAAGGAGAAGATTTTAAACTGTAAGCATGTCTTAAGAATTTTAATGTAAGGACAAATGTGTCAATGACATAGAAAAGACAACAATGTCAAGGAACTTACCATAGAAAAGACTTTGTTCCTCATCTTGACACACATCTAAGTCATCACCTTCTTGAATGCCATTTGTGGCATCATCTTCTTGGGTTGCATTCTCGCTATCACCTTCTTGGCTGACACTGAAATTATCATCTTCTTGGTAGAGTCTGACATTATCATCTTCTAGAGTGACTTTCACGTTATCATCTTCTTGGCTTACTTTTACCATGTCATCGTTATGAATGACGTTTACATTATCATTTTCTTGAAAAGCATTTCTGTGATCTTCTTCTTGAATCACGTCTGTGCCGCCATGCTGTCGACTGTCGCCATGTGACTTAGCTGCCAGTAGCAGAGGTTCTTAAAAAACATTAACAAGAAAATGAAAGAATATTTGAAAAGCTTTTCTTCGTCTCAGCTCTTACGTTGCTTTCTATTGGCTTAACACTCGTTACGGTCAAAGAATAAGAACTAAAATGACTAAAAGAAACAAGTCCCCTTAAACAACTCAGCTACTAGGTCCTAACTTAACTCTGCTTGTTTGAAAGGTTGAGCAGCAAAAACTATCTCCCACTCATCCCACTGTCTATGGCGCTTTTTCTTCCCTCGCTCTCGCTTTCTAGCCTTTTATCTTTCCTTCCCCTTTTCTTTAAACCTTCATGTCATTTTCTTGCCTGTCATTCACTTCTCTATTCCCCTACCTCCGTCTCTCTTTTTTGTTTAAACACCTACCTTGGAGGAGATGTGCCTCGTCCATGAAGTTACACGACTCTTCATCTCCAGGGATTTCATCATCTCCACCATCCTCTTGGTTGTAAGCGTCAGCATCAACGTTTGTGAGGTCAACATCACCATAACCTCCATGACTTTCAACCATTTTGACATCATCTTGGTGACTGTCATTTATTTTACCATCCTCCGGAAAAATGTACCACCCAGCGTTATCTTGAGAGTAGATTACATCTTGATTGTATTGACTGTCGTCTAGGTCATCCTGATATTGACCGTGGTTAATCACATACTCATATGACGGGTAATGTCTCGCTGCAAAAAATAAAAATTTGGTATGCTATTAAATGATTTATCACACCTATTTACATGTTAAACTCATTAAACTGTCACACACCTATATTCTTACGCACCGATACTTTAACACATCGATACTCCCAATCCGATATTATGACTTATAACCATCGTATCCCATAAACTAATTCAATTACCGTATATACTCGTCCACAAGCCGACCTTTTTTGGACTAAATCTAGGGGGAAACGTGGAAAGGGGGGGGGGTCGGCTTACGAGTGGGTCATAAACGTATTTCTGCATGGATATTGAATATCGGTGTTGTTATTGTAGATCATCAATGTCCTTTTCTACATTCTACAAGATTCGACTGCTCTACCAGAAGCTATAATATATTATTAAACATCTGCACTTACACTATTTAATAATTTTTTTTTAGAACGTTTTAATAATTTGTTTTACAAATTTTGTTTTCAACAACGAATTTTAATCTTGTGCTTTCGTCACTGTTTACCAAAGAATTTCTTTTTTTTAAATACCAGTAACTCTTGCCAAAAAGAGCACAAAGACAAAGATAGGCAGTACAAAGTAAACAAATATAATGACCGATTTTGCTTGTACTTTAAAAAAAATGTGTACCATTTTTTTAAGCTGTCCTATTATTTTTTGGGGGTCGGCTTGCCAGCGGGTTATACACTGTTAATACTTTTCTCTTCCGAAAGTCGGGGGGTCGGCTTATGAACGAACGGTTTATAGAACTAGTATTTACTGTATGTATTTATACTCTCTGACAATGATACAATTCGAAATATAAACACACGTATACTCCGGACAATGATAATCCGAGGCAGTGGCCATTGGGATAATCCCAAGCTGGGATCTTGTTAAAAGTTATTCTCTTAGACACTGGTGCAATCAGCATTCTCGCATTACAAGACATCGCTCTTAGATTGAATCAATGATTTTTAAATATCTTTATTTCTGGACGGTGTGAGATCTCGGAGATATGACTCACTTTCCCGCTGTGTCAGAGGTAATTCTTCAGTGAAACCATAGAAACTGGCACGCTTGCTTTTCCGGGTTTTTTTTCGGGATATCTTATCCTTGCCTTGAAACATCTGTAGATGAAAAAAGATGAATTATCTCTTGAGTTGAGAAGGGAAAAGTATTAAAAAATGACAAGTAGATAAAATTGAAAAATAAACACTATAATTCGAAAATTTCACCTAAATTAAGGACGTACTTTATGATGGCGCCCCACGTTCTCATCTGATATACGTGGTTGGCGGGCGATTTTTCTCTTATTTGCACAGGGTAATGTCTGAAATTTAATTGATACAATAATATAATTTCTACTATTAAAATACTTGACAACACTAAAGTAACAGATGTAAATATTTTAAATTTCCTAATTTTTTGCTATAATGAGTCATTGACAAAAAAATCCGGGCTTCATCTTCTCTTTCAGATATTTTACAGATATTTGCGCTTTCAGCTTATCCATTGTATATGACTATCCTGCATTTTATACGAGTATTGATTGTTGACAGTGTTTTCTTTTTACTAGTCTTATATTAACTTGCTTTGTAAGTTTAATCGGAACCGTCCCACTATTTGTTTATAATTTTTTCACGTGCACAGTTCACGCGTTGACGCCGACCGTCACTGTTCATTCCCACTACCGTCCCTGCGCCCAATTTTAAAACCAGGGGAGATAATTCTGATTCAGTCTGTAAATGTCGCTGGATAATTGGGATCAGTTCGCTCAAAATATTCGAATAGTTTAGAACGGAACTAATCCCAGGACATTCTTGGTTTATATCTACTTCTAAATTAATCAAAGGTAAGCTTGCTTTGCACTTACTGTAAAATGTGTAGACTAAAAAGTAGAAAATAAAAATATATAAAAAACACTTTTTAAAAAGTAGTCTTGTATAAGAAATGCACTAAAAAATAGAAAATAAATTTAAAATTTACAGTCAGAAGAGACCTTTAGTTCCAAATTTATGAAAATGTAAAAGATTAAAATGAGACAGGAACGTTAAATCGTAGGTGAAATCGATGATCTCAATGTTCGCCATGACTATAAGACTAGGATGCTTGCTAGCATAGATATTGATAGACTAAGTTTAAACTGAGCACCCTAGTCTAATAGTCATGACGAACAACGAGATAATCGATTTCACCTACGATTTAACGTTCCTGTCTCATTTTAAACGTTTACCTTTTCATAAATTTGGAACTAAAGGTCTCTTCTGACTGTAAATTTCAAATTTATTTTCTACTTTTTTGTGCATTTCTAATATAAGACTAGTTTTTAAAAAGTGTTTTTATATATTTTTATTTCTGGCTTTTTCAAGTAAACCATATTTCAGCCGAATGCCAGGCGTAAAGAAGAATGATTTAGTCGTGCTTGTTCCTGCATACTTTGTACATCCAAGGGGTAGAATGTACTCAAGTCAAAAACGTTGATGAACTACAAAATCTTACCCGTTGATAGTTTCCTCCATGCTGTATCTCAACCAACTTTCCTTTCTCCCGCTCCTCTCTTATCTTGTTCTGTGGATGGAATAATGGTCAGTCAACACGGTACGTTACTTTCTTGGTTATTAGTGTAAACAACGGAAGAACATAGATGTGCATTTAGCACAAGTAATGATGGACCTTTGAGAGCAATAACTGGATGGTAAAATGTTGTTGTTTTTTCTTTAAAAAAATAGTTTGTCTATGAAAAGTATTATTTTTCAAAAATGCAATTTAAAATCACAGATTTTGATGATATCCCGTCACTTGAAGAAAATATAAAAAAAAACTAGTGTATTACTCGTCAAAAATGACGGGCGTTTTCAAAATGTAAATATTTCAGTTTTTGTAATTGTCCCTTTTGCCTGAAAGCCGCATAGTAAATAATCAAAAAATGTAGAGACCAAGACAGAAAAATTAAATCTCTTTTCCATATTGAACAATTTTATGCGGACGTTTGAAAATAGTGGGTTTTCAATATATTTTTCAAGGTTATTTTCTTTAGCGGTGGGCTTTCTTAAATCTAGCGTTACGAACGGACATAGCAGTGTATATATTTTGATTATATATACGAATATATGTGTTATGAGAAAACCTCCAAGCTTAGGCTTCGCGTTATATAAGTTTGCATTAATAATAATGATATAATCATGATAATAGTAAAAGCATAGTGAATTACACACAGCATAAAGTGATACTGCGGCAAAGAAGTTTGAAGTTCGACGTATTAATAAATATTGCTGAGGAGTCAGCCGGACGTTAACTTGCGGCATTGAATAGTGCGCACCAATTATGAGTGCACCAATAATACAGCACAGTGCGTTAAAAATAAATTATGTGACTGTAATGTGATCCACATCACGCATATCTGTGATTTGAAGCCGTTTAAGCTTCATCGATGATTATGACTTGTCAGTTTATTCGCCAATTTGTCCAATCAATATTACCACAACATTATCAAAACATGTAAAAAATAAACTGTAACTTTACACATGTTAATAACTATTTATTTTGCATGAAACGTAGTAAGCAAAGTTTGTCACAGGATAACAGAAAAGATTAACTTATCAACTGTTAATCATATTTACACTTACTTTAATATACACGTGTTAGTAATTCACATAAACGTTTTTATTGTTGTCAAGTCAGCACCTTTTCAATATCTATTATGACTTGTCAGTTTATGCGCCTATTGGTCCATACATTATTACCTTTACATTATCAAAAACATGTAAATAAAAAATTGTATCTATTTACAAATATGAATAACAACGAACTATTTATTTTGCATGAAACCTTTGAAGTAAAGTTAAGCACTGGATAACAGAAAATATTAAAGTATCAACTTTAATATACACGTTTTAGGAATTCTAATAAACATTTTCATTATTGTCAAGTCAGCACCCCTTACAGTTCTATATTTAAAAAAAAGCAAAGATTTCTTTATTCAAAATTAGTCTAAGACGCATTAAAATATTACATGTAAATAACAATTTTTTAAAAAAACTATTGTTGGGAGGAGTCCGATTTTTTTTTAAACATACAAATATGCAATCTCAAAGTGTAAAAAAATAAAAACAAACGCTAAACTGAAGCATAAGTTGACAAATTTCATTTGCAGTAATAATGGCTTTGTAGTTCAAAACGCATCGAAACTTGACAACCGAACGACAACCAATTGTAAATTTCATAAACCGAAAAACGAATGTTATATATTAATATAGAAAATTAAATTTATAATTACTTACGTAATATTGACATGGACACATACACAAAAACGGACATTTAATACAAAAAATAATAACAATATTAATCACATCAAATAAAACATTGCTCTTTTTACTTCGTTTCCTTCACACATTAATAAAAGCTCAAATAATGACGTCACATCACAATATTTTATGGTGAGCAACACATTTTGTAAATCTCGAAAGCAACATTTTTTTTTAATGGGGAGTCACCTCGCATAGCGTCCGGACTGACTGACTGACACTACTTGCGTGACAATTGCAAATTATGTAGTTTAATATTATGGAATTTCAATGCACGCCTACCCCCTGCTCCGTCGACATGCCGATGTGATACCATTAAATGGAATACATTCACAGGGGTATCGTCTGGGGTTTAAAGTCCCAGCTTTTTAGCAGGGATTGCATGCACCGCATACAAATAAAACCACAGACATATATTTTTATACTGCCAAGAATACATGTAGTGAAATTTTCCAGAGGACACTGTCTCCAGTTAAACAGAAATAAAACAAACCCGTAAAAACAAAGTTTTTGACTATAAATCCCTTATATATGAGACATAACTAACAGTATTGATTATGTTCAAACACGACAAAAATTTACAGACTGAATCTGTCTTAACTGCCATTTGCTTTATAACCCGGGGGGGAGGGGTTGGGAGAGGGGAAAGGTCTGGTCACCGATCGCTTGTCCGAGCTCAGCGTGACACGTAAAATGTAAACAAAAGCACCCCGGTATATCGCGTCAACGCGCGAACTGAGCTGTTACGTGAAAATAAAACAATAACAAACTTTGAAATTGAATTACATACCTCGTATAGAGATAAACTAAAAATGCATTAATTTAATTACGGTACGTTCGATCGATCTGAAATTGTGATACGATGCATTGTTCGGTGACACATGTCTATGTGCCAAATTTCACCTTGATGGCATCACGGGAAGTGGGTCATTTTTTACTTTTGTTTGTCCGCCCGCCCAAGACAGAGAGACAGAGAGAGACGGCCTTGAAGTTAATATAAGGGATTTAAAATAACACAACCCCGTAATTAAACAAACCCGTAAAAACAAAGTTTTTGAATATAAATTCCTTATATATGAGACATAACTAAAAGTATTGATTATGTTCAAACGCGACAAACATTTACAGACTGAATCTGGGTTAACTCCACTTTGCTTTATGACTCGGCCGGGGGGGGGGTGTGAGGTCTGGTCACCGATCGCTGGACCGAGCTCAGCGTGACACGTTAAATGTAAACAAAAGCACGCCTGTACATAGACCATGTGGCGTCAACGCGCGAACTGAGCTGTCATGTGGAAAAAAAACCAATAACAAACCGTGAAATTGAATTACATACGTCGTATAGAGATAAACTAAATATGCATTAATTTAATTATGGTACGTTCGATCGACCTGAAATTTTGATGTTATGCATTGTTAGGTAACACGGGTCCGTGTTGCAAATGTCACCTCGACGGCTTCACGGCAAATGGGTCATTTTTTAATTTTGTTTTCCCGCCCGCCCAAGACAGAGAGACAGAGACGGCGGTGAAGTTAATATAAGGGATTTAAAAACAAAGTTTTTGACTATAAATGAATATAAATTATATATGAGACATAACTAAAAGTATTGATTATGTTCAAACGCAAGAAACATTTACAGACTGAAACCGAAATTAGCTCCCCTGGTTTTAAAACTATGGGAAGGGGGGAGGGGGTGTGGACATGGGCGGGTGGCGTCAACGCGTTAACTCAACTCCTGGTGTAAACCACCTGGTTAAAACACGAGATGTGTTCACCGATGGCTGGCGTGAAGTCAAGTGACCCTTAAAATGTAAACAATAGTGACCGCTACATATAGTTTATATAGATAAACTAAAAATTCATTAATTTAATAACTGTACTTTCGATGGATCTGAATTTTTGATACAATTTCAGCTCGATGGCATCACGGGAAGTGGGTCATTTTTTACTTTTGTTTTTCCGCCCGCCCGACGACGAACGACAGACATAGAGAGAGACAGAGAGACAGAGACGGCGGTGAAGTTAATATAAGGGATTTAATAAAACAAACCCGTAAAAACAAAGTTTTTGACTATAAATCCCTTATATATGAGACATAACTAACAGTATTGATTATTTTCAAACATTTACAGACTGAATCTGTCTTAACTCAACTTTGCATCATAACCCTAGTGGGGGGGGGGAGGGGTGGGTGGGGGGGGAGGGAAAAAGTCTGGTCACCGATTCGCTTGACCGAGCTCAGAGTGACACGTAAAATGTAAACAAAAGCGCCCGTCGCTTCGTTGGGTCGCCTCCATGCGTCAGCTCAAAATTTCACGTGGGAAAAAAACAATAACAAACCGTGAATTTAAATTACATACCTCATATAAGGATAAACTAAAAATGCATTAATTTAATTATGGTACGTTCGATCGATCTGAAATTTTGATACGATGCATTGTTAGGTTAGACGGGTCCGTGTGCCAAATTTCAGTTCGATCGGATCATGGGAAGTGGGTCATTTTTGACTTCTGTTTTTCCGCCCGCCGAGCCCAAGACAGAGAGAGAGATGATGAGAGAGATGACGACAGAGACGGCCGCGAAGTTAATATAAGGGATTTAAAAACAACAAATGTTCGTTGGCTTCTGGCATTTTTTTGGTTGGCGATTGGTTAAGGTATCAGTTGCGTTGCTTTGATGGTGATGCTGCTGTTTGCAACCTCGTGCTGATTGTTGAGTAACAAACAAACAAACAAACAAACAAAAAACAATGAAAAGAAAAAAAACTGTTGCGAACAGATAAATTACCCAATACTCTCTATCCTTCAGGTCGTCAGAAATTTTCTTTCTATCCATCTTCTTCCCTGATACTAAAAATAAACAAATGAGAATATAATATTAATAACAGAAAAAGGGACCCTTGAAGAACGCAGCTTTTTTATATAATTATGTGAAATTATATGTGTATTTGTAATAAATAGACAATATGTTCAAATCTTTTCCGGAACGTAAGCATGAGAAAATGATTAGGCTAAATATTTAGCCGCATTTACTTCTCCCACACTCCCTACCACACATAACACACATACTTGCTATCTTTTCTTTGACTAAGTCTTTTCAAAAGGTGGAAAGTAAAATATATTTGTGTCACGTTCCGCTATACAGATGAATGGTTTGTTTGAAAGGTTTAAAAATAAAAACGGAAAACCCCGAAATGATTCTTAGAGTTTCCAATTTATCCAAGGCTTAATTTTTTAAATCATTATTTGGGGGGGGGGTAATTTAGTTTTTTTAATCCTTGCAAAATGAAACTGTTTTAACTTCCACGGTTTAACGTCAAATATTTGTAACCCTAGAGTTCTGTCAATTCAAATGTTATAAATTTTATTTAATAAATATAAAACAAAATACTGCTCAAATAAATTAAATGAGTTATATCATGTGAAGTTATGGGTATTTCCGTTGCGACTTCTATGATTTTCTCAGTAACAAATAATAGCACAATGTATTATTTCACATTACGCAACAGATTAATTATATTCGTGAAAATTGACAGACCTGTTTTCAAACTTCAACACATTATTCTACCACTGTATCTCAAATTTTACAAAAATGAATGGGCATAGGCATTACTTGTTTCCAAATTAAGTTCCAGCCCAAAGATATGGGCATTATGGGTTTGTTTGTGGACTAATTTATTTAAAATGTTGTTTTCCGTTAATTTTTGTAACATATGAAAACATTCAATAACAAAGTTAAATACATTGTACACATATGATTTATAAGTAAGTCTGATGATTAATTTTGGTTTTGGAAGGAGATTTTAAGTATTTAAAACTTATTTAAATCTGTTTTCATTGACTCCCTTGCTGAGAGCTCACTTATGTAATTATACTAATGCCACTATCACTAAATCGAGACAGTTTAGTCACTGCAATAAAATAAACATCATACTATAGAATTCCAAAAAGATATGATAAGCTAAAGCCACGTTAGTGCTATATACTTGAATCATCAACATTTCAAAGATAATTTTTGGAAGAATTAAATCCCCACTCACCTATATCCACACAATCCTTGCTTATCAATGAAGTCTGCAATCAGGTTAATGACATCATGACAGAATATAGATTAATGCACTGCTGTCCAGGCGTTTCTCTTCTAGCCTCGGCTGTTACGTTTTAGTGACGGGTTTCTGGGAAAGCCAGTCTCATGCAAGTAACGAGGAAGCTGTACATAAGTCGCTAAATGAAAGTAACTTTACAAATGTTTATTACAAGAATCGAAAATTTCATTTTTGTTTTTGTGTGGCGTCAATATTGAAATAAGGGAGAGGTGCCCTGATAATCACACAACATTCAATGAATAAAATGTATTATTAAGGGATGGAGTTGATAGGGGATAAATTGAGTCTTGGGTAGGCCTGTCAACGGGTACCCGGGGACCGGGTACCCGTTGCCGTGTGATTACCCAGGTAATAAAATTCCGCTCGGGTACCCGTGAAAATGTGGCTTGAAGGTCTATATTAGCCGTAGGCCAAACTTCTGCTCCCATGCGGCTTTTTTGTGTTTACATTGTGGCTCGCGAAACAATTTATCAAATGAAAAATAATTTTGTTTCCAAAATATGCTTAGAAGTACATCTAAGGAGAAATATCTGTCAACGGGAAATAAAATACGGTCCCTACAAACTACAATGTATTTTGAAATTTGATACATCTTCTTTCTCTGAACGTGAAACGGAAATCTCACAACACAAAAAAGTTATTGTTCTTTAAAAGAATCATATAAAGACAACAAAAGTCCTCTGCCAAAAAAGGATGGACTGCTTAGAGATAAACGACGCTGTGTTTGTTAATAAAAAAACACCACTGCTTTTACTAACTTTGCTTTGAAATACGCCGATTGATACTGGCTAATGTTGTTTAACTACCCCTCCCCCCTCTCCTCCCTTCACTCCTATAATCCACACCCTTTCATTAGCTTCTACTTCTTGTGTTCATTAACACGTGCTGACCTAGAAAAAACAGATGCTAATAATGCGTACAAAGTTATCAGTATTTAAATTAAATAAATTAAATAGTTACTAACAGTGTAAGATGGGTAATACGTCGGCTGTGAGGATGGACTGCATAGAGATGAAAGATGCCGTGTCTGTTTTTTGTTCATAAAAACACCCTTGCTTTGAAACTAACTTTGCTTTGAAAAAGCCGACAGTGGGTCACCGATTGATACTATCTAATTTCGTTTTTCTACCCTCCCCCCCATTTCTCTCTTCAATCCTATAACCCAGTGCTTCTCAAACTTTTTAGTATGTCGGACCGGCTGAAATTTTTTTCCATTGCACCAGGAACCAGTGCACTATTTTCCCTGTACTTACATGGTAGCGAAATGTATTGTATTTCCTTTTATTTCTTTCATTTATGAGCTTATTGTCAAAAATGACAAATAAATTCTATAGGGTTAGTATTATTGGTAGCAATTGGAGGATTATAATTATATTTCTCTCTCCTTTCTTGATAACTTCCGCGGACCACCACTTTGAGAAGCACTGCTATAACCCACACCCTTGCATTCGCGTGTGCTTCTTGGGTCCATTAACACGTGTTGGCCTAGCCCAAAAATTGATATACACCAAAAAGTTGTCAGCTTTTATGGTTAATAAGATGGGTAAGATGTCGGCCGTGTGGAATCATGCCAAGTGAGTTGACAGTGACACGGCAAAATGCAACATTGTAATGAAATTGTGTCTGCGAAGGGTGGCAACACAGTGCGATAAAACGCCATATGAACGCTATCCATAAAATTGATATTGATAAACAAACCGCTGACCCACCGAATATCAAAAACTTGTTGGTGTCAACAAAAGCAGTACCACTGACCAAAGCACGATCAATTGAAATTTACCGCAGTATAGCATACGTCATCGCCCTTAGCATTGACTACCGACGCCAAGTGGGTATTAACATTCAAGGTATGACACTGAACGTTACGTCATTCTGTTGACATTTTGTTTGCATGTTCAGTCTACTGTAGTTTTAGTTTATGAGCATGACGAATGCGTTTACAGCAGGAATTGAATAATTTTTTTTAGTGCATTATAGTTAATTGTATTGCATTATTAGTAATAGTATGTTACTGGAAGCAAGCCGTTGGCTACTACTACTGTGTGAAATGAGGTGCATGGATGGTGGCTAGGTTCCATTGCATAGCGGTCATGACGGGGAAAATTATACGACGTTTAGAACTGGTAACCCGGGTACCCGTTCGATATTTTCACGGGTACCCGGGCAGCTTTTTTCAACAAAATTGACAGCCCTAGTCTTGGGTAAAAAAAATATTCGAAAGGTATCCTTACCTACTTCTTTTCATGTGACATCACTTTCCATCCTTAACTCAAAATGAAAATGTTTCTCCATTTAAGAAAACATAATTTTTGCAACTATGATAGCGATAGTCTAATCGGAAAACCCCAAAATCAGTTGGATACGTCTGATAAAGTGTCAACATTATAAACTTTTGTTAAAAGAGACGGTCAATAAATTACGTCACGCGCCTAGGGGGTTGGGGTCACGCATTTGTGACAATGTGTGACGAGGGGGAGGGCGTGTTTAAGAAATGTGACATAACATCAAAAGCGATACTTTAAATAAAAGTTCCACTTAAAAATGTGATTGCTTTCAATTTATTTACAATGACGTCTTCAATGGCTTCACACATGTTACGTTATTAAAGTGCAGACTTACAAAAAAATACATATTTAAATGACAAAAAAGTAATTTTCAGCAAGCTAATTTTCAATTCGAAACGACTTTTAAGGGGGTTGTTTTCAAAGCTTTTTGACGTCACATTGGAGGAGGGTCTAAGTTTTTGTGACGAAGTGTGACGAGGGGGGATGGCAAAAATGGGCCAAAATCATGTGACGTAATTTATGGAAGGCCCAAAAGAGAAATCTTGTAAGATTTTTTAAGCATTGATTTTTTTTATGAAAACGTATCGATCTGGACGGTACTCGCAACTTGAGATTTGGCTTGGTCAGCTTTCGTCATTTTGAGTACAAGTCTTTAGGTGGTACATTAAGTTTAGAAATTCTCTTCGGTGTATAACAATCAAAGACAAATCTTTTTGGTGGTACACATTTAAAGTAGGGCTGCGGAAATAAACGATTAATTACTCGATTAATCGTTACAAAATTTAATGATGAAATTATTTTTAACGATTAATCGACCCATCACTTACAAATTATTGGAAGTCAAAAATTAAAAAAAAATAGCGGCCGATAAATAATAAATTTCTTGACGATTACACAAATATTTTGGTTTTAAGCTATTGACTGACGGGCATGTTCAAATGTTGATAAAGTTTGCCTACCATGGTTTTAACACTTCGCCTACTTATCAAATCAAATGAAAAGCTTATTAAGCTAATGGCAGTAATGGAGTCTGACACAGAGAAAGAAAATGACGACAGCTCTTCTGATGAATTACAGCGTTACAAAATGGAGATGAAAGTTCCTGAATCCATTAACCCTCTACAATGGTGGAAACTTAATGAACACCGATATCCGATAATGTCATTCCTTGCCAAGACCTTTTTGTGCAAACCAGTTACCTCAGTTCCATGTGAATGATTGTTCAGCTTGGCTGGTTATATTGTCAATTAGACCCGCTTATTATTTGAACCAAATAATGTCAACACACTTGTCTTTTTGCGTAGTTGGTTAACAGATGTCATATAAAGGAGAAATTTCAGTGTTATTTAGATTTTCAACAAGAACGTTTAATAAGTGTTACTTATGACATCATAAATTTTAATTTTTGGCTTTAATCGAAATTAACGATTAATTAATCGTTAATTTTTTCAAAATTTAACGATTAAATTTTAATTAATTGTTATCAGCCCTAATTTATGGACAAACATTTCAGTGGTGCATCATCCGAACTAAACGCTTTGGTGTCAAAGCACAATGTAAGGATGAAACATATGGCGGATTGGGGTGGGGGGGGGCTGAACGGGCAAAATCCAGGGGCCCCCGTATTTAAGGACCCCCAAACTTAGCATATTTATAATAAATGTTTGCATGAATCCCTGAAAATACCCTAAATTAAATAAATTAATAAAATCTTATGTATTAATCTGATCGCTATTCGGACCCGATAGTCTTAGTAATCGAAAAACCTGACTTGAATTGGCTCAATAAGAGAAAATATAAAGAATATTGTTTATATTTTTTTAAATTTACAATTTCCGTAAAGCTTTCCTGGTCGTATGGAAGTGTGTAGGCTTGAGGTGCAAGCAGTGTAGGGATCTATTCCCAGTGGTGGAATCTTTTTTTTTCTTTTTTTTTAAATTTGTCTATTTGTCTTTTTACACTCAATTTTAGGATACCGGCAAACAGTTATTTCTTCGTGTTCGGTTTTTTCATGAATAATCTTTTTTGCTGGGAGGCACATCCCGTCGCACAGACAAAGCATGAGCAAGGAACCAATTGACTATTTAGTTATAACGGACAGTCTCATATAAGCTGCTAGCAATCATTTTTTTAAAGAGACGCTGGCTGGATAGGGTCCCAGCTTGAATTGCAGCCAGTGGCCCCATGTAGTCTTAATCCGCCCCTGGATGAAACCATGTCGGCCATTATGAAGTAAACAATATAGAGAAATTAACAAATTAGCGCATACACATACACACATATGCATACATTTACACATAGTATTACTAACATCTATAAACATACTAAAGTCGAATCATTGAAATATTTGTTTTCTTATTTCTGTATAAAAAACGTATGTATTTTACCCCTACCCCCAAACACACATAAAAAGTAAAAATGTATGTAAGGTAATAACCAGATCGTAGTTAGTTGCTTTATTTTATGAGACTGTCCTGGTCTGGCATGGTGTCGTGATGAAAAAATTGTCTTTTTGTCATTGTGCTCTTTAAAAAATTATAGCCACTAAAATCTTGTAAAAAGCAATTATTAAAAATGTTTAGCAGTCAATGTTACCATACAATTAATTTAAGCTTCCTAAGAGAACTCCAGCAAGCCATCATGTTCAAAAGTTCTACCTTGAACTTTGACCCCATTTGGTAATAGACAATGACGTTCACCGAAGAGTTGATTGTCTCCAGCAGAAAGGCGAAGATGTGCGTAGCCCGAAATAAGTTCTGGAGTTTACCAATTTCCTGGAAATCTGGAATCATGTTTCTAGCGGATATGAGCACGTTGCTGGGTAAGTTGCAGGTTATGAATATCAGAGCGAGGATCAAAATCGTTTTTGACACTCTCAATTCTTTGGTGATATTTTTATGACTGTCTGTATGAATCGTGACTGGTTTAGGACGGAATGTTTTTGCATTATCGGAGGCGAAGTATTTTACGTCAGGGCCGTTCTTCGTAGCAGAGGTGCGAACGTTTTTTCGCCATTTCAAAGATGCACAGAGACACACTGTTAAAACCAGCGTGCATGTTGCTACAGTTAAAATGTTCATTGTAGGCAGGATCAGTAAAAACAGCGACGTCAAAGGACCGGTCAAGCCAGAGCTGAAGATGACCATGTAATACCTGGTGGTGTTAGAGCTGATGTCCAGTATCTGGACTCAAAGATGGACAGGTGACCGGCGAGGACGACAAGGAACACGATAACCGTTGTCGAGTCGTCCTGGGTGTGAACATAACCTTGACCTTGAAAGGCAGTGCGACGCAGAGGCACCGCTGGAGGGTGATGAGGGCTGTGAGCCAACACGTGATCCTGGAGAAGATAACTCTGGGCAAATTTGCCGTCATGATGAGCAAGCTGTACGCGTCAAAGAGAAAGCCGCGTGGCTGGACCCAGAGGAAAACTCCGCACATCGACGACCAGAGGGACAAAGTCACGCAGCACATGTCAGTTACGGCAAGTCCAAGAAGGGAAATGTTGACACTGTCTTGAAATCATTGGAAAGGCGATAGAGCAACTTTGAAATGATGAGTTACATGAAGTTTTAGGTTATAAAGAAAATAACGTATTATATATTAAAAATATATAAAATATCAGAGCTTATGTATGATGATTAGAAGCACGGAATAACACGTCATTACACGGACAGAGCTTAGGCGGAACACGGACGTTCCATGGACAGTGCATAGATAATTAATGATATTACATGGACGATTCACTGACACAACATTGTCTCACCCCCTTTTTTACAGTAGGGATATTGTTTCAATTCTGTTTGTTAAGTAGAGACATTTTTAAGTCTCTTATATTAACTTCGAAATCTTGTCGTAATCTCTCTCTCTCTCTCTCTCCCCCCCCCCTCTCTCTCTCTCTCTCTTTCTTTCGCGGGCTGGCGGAAAACCAAAGTAAATAAGTTAAATGTAAAAAAATCTTTTTTTTTAAAAAAGGACACGCTTTTATTTACATATAGAAATTGCGCTAAATATGTATAATACAACAAAAAAACATGTTCCCTAACTGAAAATTGAACCTCGTACCCCTATGTCGGCAATCGATCACGCTTATATTTCGGCCAGAAAGACTTGATGTTGACAGTACTTTTTACACGCTTTTATTTAAGTCACAATGTTTGTATGTTGTATCCATCCACCCTTCCTTCCATCCTTCCTTCAAAACTTGAAACGTAAAATTATACCACTTCTGATGGTCCTAGAGATCTAATATTTTTACCACAGATAGATCTTGGATGACAATGCATTGTATCAAAATTTCAGATCGATCGAATGTACCGTATTGAAATTATTGCACTTTTAGTTTTTAGTTTTTGTCTATATAAAATGTTATCACTTGCGTCAATGAACCATGCCTCAATTCGCCCTAGAGGGATACAATTATTATAACTTTAATAAGTTAAATGTAAAATTTTTTTATTTTTTTTAAAAAGGACACGCTTTTATTTACATATAGAAATTGCACTAAATATGTATAATACATATCATTTTTATCATAAAAAATTAATAAAAGATACGATTCAATATGTCAATGTTAGTAGTTATATTGAGAAGGATGTATCTTATCAGCTATTTGTTAATTATTTGTTAATTTAAGACAGCTTATTGGACTTGAAAAAGGAAAAAACAGTTTCGTAATTTTACTATGCTAACAATTTTGAGCACATAGTGATTCGACTTTATTTTATGCTTCAAAACATTGTACCGCTAAAATTTAATATAAAAATAGAACATTACTCATTGAGCTATGACGTTTTGCGGTTTTAGAAATGACAAACCCTATTATATAAGGATGATTTACAAGTGAGACATTTGCGGTGACTAATAATTTTTAACAAAATCATTTAACATCTTGAATGTCATGATTTAACTAAGTAAATGTCGATCGTTGTTAGAGAACACATTAAATTCTAACGTCACCGCAAACTTATAAAAAATTAATCTAAGATAAAAAAAAAGTAAAAGTCAAATTACATAAATCATTGTCAAAAGTATTAAGATGTCAATAATTTTTTAATGTATCTCTCGCTATCTCTATCCCTCTCTCTCTCTCTCTCTCTCTCTCTCTCTCTCTCTCTCTCTCTCTCTCTCTCTCTCTCTCCCTCTCTCTAATAAACACATACATTGTACACATTCAAAGAAAGATTACTATCAAGTTGCAGACAGTAATCAAATTATTGGTAAGACAGTTCTAATGCTTTGATATATTTGTATGTAAGAGTAAGTGAAAAAGGGTCTGAATAAATATATCATTAAATGGCTGTTCTAGTCTGGTGAGTCTGGAGCAAACAGAATACCAAACTAGATTGAAAAGACAGAGCCAATCCTAACATGAATGATCAACACATGGATCATTGTGCTTTAAGAAAAATAAGATTTGCAATCTACATTTTCCCTATGGGATTCTCTTATCGGATTAAATTAGTTTTCTTCTCTGTGTTCTAGTCACATTTTTGTTAGATAATACAATATATATACACACATATACTCAAAGCCAAGAATGTTTGGGTCTACAACAACTTAAGCGGCAAGTTAAAAATAAGGATCTTCAACGCCATGGTGAAGCCTGTGCTGCTATATGGAGCCAAGACGTGGAGAAAGATGGCCGTAAACCTGACAAGAATCCAGTCCAGTCCTTAAACTTTTTCAACTGTCTAAGAAGGATTCTCAGAATTCACTGGCCGGAAAAAAATCAGAAACCGGGAACTGTGGCAGTGAACGAAGCAAAAGCCAATTGATGAAGAGATACTCCAGAAGCGGCGGATGTAGAGTGGTCATACACTAAGAAAACCTGCTTCCAATACATCAAGGCAAGCCCTGAAATTGAACCCACATGGAAAGCGGAAAAGAGGCCGTCCTAGAAAACCTTGGCGCCGAGAATAGGAGGCAGACATCAAGAGCATTGGCCGTGTCTGGAAGATCCTGAAGAGGCTGGCCCAGGATATGGATGCATGGAGGTCTATCGTAGGTGGTCTATGCCCCTGGAGGATTTGCAGACGCCGACGATAATCGGTGGATGCCCCTCGTGGACGAGAAGGCTAAATAACAACATATATATATACTAGTGTATCACCCGTCAAAAATGACGGAAGTTTTCAAAATAAATACAAATCAGATTAAAAAATAACGTAATACAGAACTTTCATTTATTTTATTTATTTTTATTTTATTCATTTATTTCCCTATTGAACAATGTTATGCGGCCGTTCGAAAAGAGTTCTTTTTTGGTGCAATAATTTGGTGCGCTGCTTTCTAAAATTAGTAGCGTCACGGACAGACAGACATGCATGACAGACAGACGTGACAGAGATTGTAAATTATGTATATACTAGGGTATCACCCGTCAAAAATGAAGGGAGTTTTCAAAATGGATATATTACAGTTTTTGTAATTGTCCCTTCTGCCTTAAAGCCGCATAGTAAATAATCAGAAAATGTAGAGACCAAGACAGAAAAATTAAATCTCTTTTCCATATTGAACAATTTTATGCGGACGTTTGAAAATAGTGGGTTTTGCAATATACTTTTCAAGGTTATTTTTTTTTAGCGGTGGGCTTTCTAAAATCTAGCGTTACGAACGGATATAGCAGAGTATATATTTTGATTATATATACGAAATATGTGTTATGAGAAAACCTCCAAGCTTAGGCTTCCCGTTATATAAGTTTGCATGAATAATAATGATATAATCAGTGTAATAGTAAATGAATATTGAAGTACACACAGCATACGGGGATACTACAGCAAAGAAGTTTGAAGTATTAACAAATATTGCTGAGGAGTCAGCCGGACGTTAACTTGCGCATTGAATAGTGCGCACCAATTATGAGTGCACCAATAATAGAGCACAGTGCGTTAAAAATAAATTATGTGTCTGTAATGTGATCCACATCACGCATATTTGTGATTTGAAGCCGTTTAAGCTTCATCGGTGATTATGACTTGTCCATTTATTCGCCCATTTGTCCAATCATTATTACCACAACATTATCAAAACATGTAAAAAAATAAACTGTAATTTTGCACATGTTAATAATTATTTATTTTGCATGAAACGTAGTAAGCAAAGTTTGTCACAGGATAACAGAAAAGATTAACTTATCAACTGTTAATCATATTTAAAATTTAATATACACGTGTTAGTAATTCACATAAACGTTTTTATTGTTGTCAAGTCAGCACCTTTTCAAGATCTATTATGACTTGTCAGTTTATGCGCCCATTGGTCCATACATTATTACCTTTACATTATAAAAACATGTAAATAAAAAATTGTAACTATTTACAAATATGAATAACAATGAACTATTTATTTTGCATGAAACCTTTGAAGTAAAGTTAAGCACTGGATAAAATAAAATATTAAGGTATTAACTTTAATATACACGTTTTAGGAATTCTAATAAACTTTTTCATTATTGTCAAGTCAGCATCCCTTCCAGTTCTATATTAAAAGCAAAGATTTTTTAATCAAAATTAGTCTAAGACACTTTGAAATATTACATGTAAATAACAATAAAAAAAACTATTGTGGGGAGGAGTCCGATTTTTTTTTAAACATACAAATATGAAATCTTAAAGGGTATAACAGAAAAACAAACGCGAAACTGAAGCATAAGTTGACAAATTTCATTTTCAGTAATAAATAATGGCTTTGTAGTTCAAAACGCATCGAAAATTGACATCCGAACGACAACCAATTGTAAATTTCATAAACCGAAAAACGAATGTTATATATTAATATAGAAAATTAAATTTATAATTACGTACGTACTATTGACATGGACACATACACAAAAACGGACATTTAATACAAAAAAATAATAATAATATTAATCACATCAAATAAAACATTGCTCTTCTTACTTCGTTCCCTTCACACATTAATAAAAGCTCAAATAATGACGTCACGTCACAATATTTTATGGTGAGCAAAACATTTTGTTATAATCTCGAAAGCAACTTTTTATTATTTTTATCGGGAATTACCTCGTATAGCGTAGGACTGACTGACAGACACTACTGACTTTTGCGTGACAATTGCAAATTATATAGTTTTATATATAGACTAGTGTATTACCCGTCAAAAATGACGGGAGTTTTCAAAATGGATATATTTCATTTTTTGTAATTGTCCCTTTTGCCTGAAAGCCGCATAGTAAATAATCAGAAAATGTAGAGACGAAGAGAGAAAAATTAAATCTCTTTTCCATATTGAACAATTTTATGCGGACGTTTGAAAATAGTGGGGTTTGTTTTGCAATATATTTTTCAAGGTTATTTTTTTAGCTGTGGGCTTTCTAAAATCTAGCGTTACGAACGGACATAGCAGAGTATATATTGTGATTATATATACGAATATATGTGTTATGAGAAAACCTTCAAGCTTAGTCTTCGCGTTATATAAGTTTGCATGCATAATAATGATATAATCATGATAATAGTAAATGCATAGTGAATTACACACAGCATAAAGTGATACTGCGGCAAAGAAGTTTGAAGTTCGACGTATTAACAAATAATGCTGAGGAGTCAGCCGGAAGTTAACTTGCGGCATTGAATAGTGCGCACCAATTATGAGTGCACCAATAATACAGCACAGTGCGTTAAAAATAAATTATGTGACTGTAATGTGATCCACATCACGCATATTTGTGATTTGAAGCAGTTTAAGCTTCATCGGTGATTATGACTTGTCCATTTATTCGCCCACTTGTCCAATCATTATTACCACAACATTATCAAAACATGTAAAAAAATAAACTGTAATTTTGCACATGTTAATAATTATTTATTTTGCATGAAACGTAGTAAGCAAAGTTTGTCACAGGATAACAGAAAAGATTAACTTATCAACTGTTAATCATATTTAAAATTTAATATACACGTGTTAGTAATTCACATAAACGTTTTTATTGTTGTCAAGTCAGCACCTTTTCAAGATCTATTATGACTTGTCAGTTTATGCGCCCATTGGTCCATACATTATTACCTTTACATTATCAAAAAACATGTAAATAAAAAATTGTAACTATTTACAAATATGAATAACAACGAACTATTTATTTTGCATGAAACCTTTGAAGTAAAGTTAAGCACTGGATAAAAGAAAATATTAAGGTATCAACTTTAATATACACGTTTTAGGAATTCTAATAAACGTTTTCATTATTGTCAAGTCAGCACCCCTTCCAGTTTTATATTAAAAGCAAAGATTTTTTATTCAAAATTAGTCTAAGACGCATTAAAATATTGCATGTAAATAACAATTTAAAAAAACTATTGTGGGGAGGAGTCCGATTTTTAAATATGTTATTTTTTTAAACATACAAATATGCAATCTCAAAGTGTATAAAAGAAAAACAAACGCTAAACTGAAGCATAAGTTGACAAATTTCATTTTCAGTAATAAATAATGGCTTTGTAGTTCAAAACGCATCGAAACTTGACAACCGAACGACAACCAATTGTAAATTTCATAAACCGAAAAACGAATGTTATATATTAATATAGAAAATTAAATTTATAATTACGTACGTAATATTGACATGGACCTATGGCGGATTAGGGGGGGGGGCTGAATGGGCTAAAGCCAGGGGCCCCCAAAATTAGGATATTTTATAACAAAGGTGGACAAATGTTTGCATGAATCCGTAAAAATATCATAAATTAAATACATTAATAAAATCTTATCTATCAATCTAATCGCTATTCCGACCCATAGTCTTTCTTAGTATTCGAAAAACTTAATTTGATACGCTCAATAAGAGAAAATATTAATGAATACTATTTATATCTCTTAAATTTACATATTTTGTCAGGATATGTGGTCTTGTGACAGCGTTTTGGTTTGTAGTGCAAGCGGTGCCGGGTTCCATTCCTAGCGGTGGAAATATATATTTTAAAAAAAAATAATATTATTTGTTTAAACATTATCTTTTACACTCAATTTAAGGATACCGGCAAACAGTTATTTCTTTGTGTTCGGTTTTTTGATGAATCCAATCATGAAGTACAGACAAATTATGAGCAAGGAACCAATGGACTATTTAGTAACAAGTGCCAGTCTTATATTAGCTGATAGGAATCATTTTATTTAAAGATATGGCTGGATAGGGCCCCAGTTTGAATTGCAGCCAGGGGCCCCGTGCAGTCTTAATCAGCCCCTGACATGGACACATACACAAAAACGGACATTTAATACAAAAAAATAATAATAATATTAATCACATCAAATAAAACATTGCTCTTTTTACTTCATTCCCTTCACACATTAATAAAAGCTCAAAAAATGACAATATTTTATGGTGAATAACACATTTTGTTATAATCTCGAAAGCAACTTTTTATTATTTTTTTATCGGGAGTTACCTCGCATAGCGTAGGACTGACTGACAGACACTACTGACTTGCGTGGCAATTGTAAATTATATAGTTTTATATATATAAAATTTATATATATAAAACTGTATAATTTGCAATTGTCACGCAAGTCAGTCAGTCTGTCCTGACGCTACTAATTTTAGAAAGCAGGGAAAACCAAATTACTGCACCAAAACATCAAAAGGTGTGCAAATTAAATATGCGCTGTGAAAAAATATTATATGAAGTCATTGTTTTCGGTCATATTTTAATTTTGGAAAAGGGATCAATGTAAAAAGAGGACTTGATGATGGTTAATTATAAAATTAAAACACAAAGTTGACGCCATAGGCGCCCTGCAACCCCTATTATAAAATACTTTGTGTACATTTCAGAACGTTTAATATTTCGTATTTATCAAACAAGGACAAGTTAGTTGGGCTTTTGAAAAAGGTCGGCGCCGTAGGCACCGTAAGGAAAGTTCATTTTTTATAAAATAATTAGATTTCAGCTGAAAACTTCCGTCATTTTTGACGGGTGTACGCTAGTGTATATATATATATATATATATATATATATATATATATATATATATATATATTATATATATATATATATATATATATATATATATAATGTCAATGTCAAATTTTTATTAACAGATATTTTACACACACAAAAACTAAGACGATAATTGATCTAATATTTAAAAATATTTTTAAAATCTTAAAGGACACGCTTTTATTTACAGATAGAAGGCGCACTCAAAAGAAGAAAATAGAAATTTTCTATAACAGGCGAAATGACTGAACTTATCCACTGCACATAAAAGTGTTGGGCGCCCATCCCAACTCATTTCTCTTTGCAACTATTCTTTTGCATATAGATACATATTTCTAATTATTATGATAGTAGCATGTATATAAATTATAATCAAAGTTTTGAAACTTTTAATGTTTATTAATAATCATACTAATTTGTATTTATGTTTCGCAGCCGTGTACATGACAGAGCGCACCACGCTTTTATGTGCAGTGGATAAGTTTAGTCATTTCACCTGTTATAGAAATTTTTATTTTCTTCTTTTTAGTGCGCCTTCTATCTATAAATAAAAGCGTGCCCTTTTTAAAAAAAGATTTTTTAAATATTTTATTTTCTACTTTTTAGTATCAAATTTTTTAAAATCAATTTTTCGAGATAATCAATTCAAATTAATTAGTCAAACTTCATTGTCAATAACTTAAATGTGATAGTGGTAAAAATATAGATTATTAAAAAGATAAATTACAAATTTATGTATTAAAGGGAAAACAGTTTCCCCAACTGAAATTTGAACCACGTACTTATAGGTCGGCAATTGAACACGCGAAGGATATTACTAGCAGGCCTGACGAATCTTCACTCTATTGTAACATATAATAAAAACTCTTTACAAACCACTTCTGACATCAACACATTGAAATTACTTGTATCCCTCTATTGCAAATTGTTTATATAACTAAATGTGATAGTGTTAATTAAACAAACCGTAAAGACAAAGTTTTTGACTATAAATCCCTTATATATGAGACAGAACTAAAAGTATTGTTAATGTTCATTGCGCGACTAACATTTACAGACTGAAACGCGCTGATCTCACCTTGATGTAAAACACAGGAATTTGGTAAACAAGGGCTGGAGTGAAACCAGTCAGCCGTGGAGGTCAACTCTAGCAGACGACTAAACATTCTAATGAACTCGCACGTGGAAGTCAATAATAGCACGGATACAGATTATATATACAGATAAACTAAAATGCATTTATTTAATTAGGGTACATTCGATCCATCTGAAATTTTGATACAATGCATTGTCATCCAAGATCTATCAGTGGTAAAATTTTGAGATGTCTATGACCATCAGAAGTGGTTTAATTTTACGTTACAAGATTTGAAGGATACAACATACAAACAGTGTGACTTAAATAAAAGCGTGTAATAATAATAATAAAATGTACAATATAAAATCAGAAAGAGTGATGCGAAAATTCAGGTAACCGCAAGTATAGCTTATCTTTAAGCTGTCACTGGTGGATATTAATAATAAGTTTTTATCATCGCCGTAAACTGCTAAAAATCAAACTCTTAGCGATTATTATTGTTATGACAAAGCATTACATTAGATTTTAACAAGTAGAATGTTACACAAGTTAAAATTATAATGCAATTATTAATATTTCCTAATTTTAACTCTAAAAGCAGCTAAGGTCACAATATAGTTTTAAAAATTTCAAAAATAAATAAAAACTAGTTGGTAATTTCCATATGTTTTTTTTATTCTTTAATCATGTTAGGCACTAAATCACAGAGGTTGACAGTCATTAATTCATACGTCAGTGAATGTTTTATGCTGGATATTTTACGTTTGGTTATTATTACCGATATTTACAAAATTTACGCATGTATTACGTATTTTTTAAGGTATACTATCAACATTTGTATTGTTCTTACAATTTTATTCCATGATCATATATAATTTTAACATTGGTAAAATCTGTGGTGAAAACCTGCAAACATTTGTATGTTTGATAGATTGTTTATTTTACTCTACTACATTTTAAAAAAGATTTATTAACATCCACATGAACAATCTGTGACTTGCAGTTGATGCTGATAACTTTAATGCCATCAAACAAATCTGGGAGCGATCTTTTCTGCAAGTCTGCGATGTAATTATTTGATGATTCGTTATCAGCTTTAATTTCCTTACCAAAAATGAACAAGGTTTTATTGTAACAAACAGACCCATGAAGGTCCCACTCAAAGTTCCACAGCTTATCTATAAGTGTGAATTCGATGTCATCAGTGTTGGATCTGGTGACGAGCCAAAGATTTCCGTTTTTCTGAAGAAGATACAAATATTTGCCATTATGGAAGCTTGTCATGTTTACAGCAGGGCCAGCGATGCTGAAGGGAGACAAATTTTATTTATTCTCAGATGTAAACATACATGATCCTATGGACGACTCTACTCTAGAATCCATAGCGTCGCATATGTACTGCGTGAGTCTATACAATTATCTAGACTTGATCTAGTGCTCTACTCCTTATGCTCATCTACTATTTTGTGTGTACGCAAAACTCTGTCTCTGTCGATTGCGCGATACTATATAATATCTCCAGTCCTGTAGTAGAGTATAATATGTCCTCTCTACACATCTCACTCGCGTTAACAGAGATTCTAGTGTAAGAGATTCTTCTCGTCCAAATATCTTCCAGATGATCCTATACTCTGACATGAGTAATCTGACTAGCGCAATCAGATATCACTACTGATTGCACGCATACTATCAACCCAGTTTGCACATGCTGATAACAGAGTACTGCTCATGATACATCTACTCTGTACATCGTAGTGTCTTGTGTCCAAATGAGGCAAAAAGAGGTTATCTGTGATAATCATCTCAAGTCTCATAATAGATTTGTAACGTCTCACTCTCATGTCAGCTATTATCTAGAAGTGATTAATATGTGTATATGTCGTAAGTATCTCTCAGCACATGTACGAGATATTACTGCCATCTCCAAAGATCACTGACACACTATGTGTCTACTCACTCACTAATGAGTCTCTTCTGCTACGTGTCTGAAACATTATCAGAGCCAATGCGCATTGGTCAACGAATCCAGGCATGCTCTTCTATTCACATTTTTTATCTTTAAAACAATTACTCGCATTCTTCTCGAAGATCCAAAAATATCATACTATTTTTCACACACATATACCCACAATTACTCTCAATTTTTTACAACACTCTCTGTATTCTTACTATGCTTTGTCTGTAATTTACATTCTTTGCATTACTGTAGCATTGATCGTCCAACAGATGTTAAAACAAATCACAATTACAGTTTTTTTAATTAAACATGCTAAATTGCTTTTTTATATTTATTCATCCACTACACCCCAACCACTCTTTCTTCTATCATTCTATTCAAAAACAATTCTCATCATTCTAAAAATTCATTCAAAATAATCTACATCTATTGTTTTTTGTTTCTCCTATAAATATCTTACGTAAATTTTATATCTTTCCAACATCTTTTATTTTATTTTTTACCTATTACCATTATAAAACCTTGAATCCCCACATCATCAAAACTTATTTCCTATAATATTTAATAGCATTATTTAAATTTGTGACCAAATCTATTCATCTAAAGAGTTATACTAACTTACATTACTATTGAATCACAACTCAGCGCTACCTTCTCTATCTATCTCACTTCATCTGATGTACTCTACAATCTGACCACAACTAGATACTGTTCTGTCTATCCAATTCCACCTTAGCTCTCGTGAATATCATGCTATAAGTAAACTTATATAGTATTCAGAAAATAGAATATACTACACGTGTCACTCACTCATACCTTCTATACAGTAGAAATTATAAATACTTCAGATATACACATAATACGATCTTGCGCTACCTACCCTCTTGTAATGTGCACTGTCTGTTAGATCCCCCCTGTCACGCCCCTTATCATCTCGCACATGATATCTTGAACACTGTAATATCTTTTCGACTTAAAAATCTGACTAGTAATTGTACCATCCTCTGCCTTGTGCGATCAGAGAGCTACTGCTCATCAATGTGATTGATTATCTGATCTCAGATAGTGTACTCAAGTTAGTATGAGAGTAATAGTGTGTGTATGTTCTGACATGTTATAGAATAACATGTAAGTAAATGAGACCTCTCGCTCATTTAAGCAGATAGTCTTCTCTCCACAGCATAAATCCTCTCACGCGCCCACAAAGAGTAATCACTCAAAGCACTAATCCCAGAACTAATTCATCTTACACTGATTCTCACTGTTCTGTTTATGCGCCACATGTATGTTGTTCTGTAAAGTGTGTAAACTACATTAATATTATCATCAAATAACTGACGCGCTAACATACATCATAACTCATGTGTATGTAATACATATTCGCACATTGTCTCGATAGAAATATAGCTAGATATCTCCATCCCACAGCATCAACCGTATCATGGTAAATTCCGCTCCTCAGTGTAAGTCTCAATAAGAAGAGTGTGTGCATTCATTGATTGATATCTTCCTTGCCTATATAACTCTGTGTGAATAGTTCAATATCCTCTCCTCAAACCGCTTTAAGAAACGCTGTACACACAAGTACCTTCAAGATATGATGTATCAGATAGCTATCCTCACATCTGAAGACCAGTATGTCATCAAAGATCTCCACTGCTCGCTCTCTAACACCACCTCTACTCTCTCGCGCGTCTCTCTCGTATCTATATCTACTTGCTCTGTATATGAATATCATAATACTCCAGACTGCTCAATATACGTCCTTAGTGTGTAGATCTAGACTACTCGTCATAGTGGAACTACCTCGCGTCTGAGTTGTGCTTGTCTGTCACATGTGTGCAACTACCCCACTTTGAGATCTGTCGACAGCTCAGAGATATTCACTGGTGTGTAGTGTCACAGGTTGTGACATCTAGACACCACCAGTCACAGTCGACATTCAATATTGACACACAAGGTGCTTTATCTCTGATTCTAATATTGTCTAATATCATCACAAGCTCACACGTGAATGAACTCACTAAAGCTGTTATATTCTGTTATGGTCTCATCTGCCAGCATTCAGCTACCGTAACTTCGATCCTGCTAGAAAACAAGTCTGCCTGTCCAGTAGAATATTGATATATATGAAACACAACTCCACCTGGCAGAGACAAAATATTCGAGTAAGGCTCACTATATGTCGATCTCATAAAATACACACAGTGATGATAAGTCAATTAGAAATTACATTTGTTGCTGTCTACGATTTCCGCTACAGCAGTCATACAATCCAGAAGCTTTCAGTATAATCTGCGATCTTGTAGTGTGTGAACTCCACCCCTTCACAGAGACTTAGATTCGCTATTCGCAGAGAGCGCAGCTAATCTCCCTCCGCTCACTTACACATCGATAACTCCCTATTAGTGATGGAGATCTTATCGTGTTTAAATAGGTTCGCTCCTAACTTAGTATTATGTGATACACCATCTCTAGACTCAGATCTGCGCTTCACTAAATGTCTCGTGGTGGATTGTGAGAAAATGAAAACTATGCTATGTTTCGAGCACCATCATTTCGTATTCAGTTGTGTGTGTTGATGGACGTGAGAATGTAGAGAGTGTGATGTATCTTGAAAGGTAAATTATTGTTGGTGACACACCGCCTAGTCTATAATGTAGTGTGTGTGTCCTGCACACACAGCTCGTCACTTGTTCTCAGAGTGGCACCCATGTTCGCCATGGTACCACTTTATATGTACCTGATACTGTGATGTCATAAGTATAAGTAAGTTTCACAATGTATCGCTTATCCTCATAAATGTGTGTCTTGTTTATCTGTTGGGAGTGGTGTGTCAATTGAGTTTAAACTGATATAGAAGATCAAATATACCTATCTAAATACAATTATGGTAGAAACTGATATATGTCAGTGTGTTCATCTGAGACACAATCCTCCTATATCGATACTATCAAATCTATAGATGTAAGTCACAGACTTCCTCTTGTGCGTGTGTTCTCTCTGTATCACTCATCAAATGTCTCATACAGTTCGACACGCGATTATCTTTCAACTCACCTATAGTTGCCTATCTCCTTCCCTAGTAGAAAAAATCATGTATGTAGCTAGCTTAATACAATCTAATTTACAATCCTGTCTGCTGTGAACAATATGTTAATAATGTCTCTTATACGTGTGTTTCTATAACATTACGCAGATATATAGCGATAATATCATAGATACTGTGACTCTCTAGTTGCATAATGTACTTCACTGATGTGTAATGTTCTCAGTGTCTATACCTTGACACCTGTTCTTGTCATCATAACTCTATATGATATGGGATCTCTATCGATCAGCTTTACGTATGTGTCCAATCCCCCATATCTTTCTGGAACGACCATCTCAATCTACATGATTATAATTCCGCAGCCTATGTATAAGATCACTCAGATGTGAGATAGTGAGCATATTCAAACTATTTTCGACGCTTTCGAGTGTCGTCTCTTAATGATAGTAGATCGACTAGAATAGATAAGACAAGTTGTGTGTATGAGCATGGTATGCTTTGTGTATACGTATCTACATGTTCCAATGTTCAGAGTATAAGGTGATATATCTATCAGACCTACATAGATCTGTTACAAGCACATAGATCACACGTTTTCACTACAAGAATCATACTTGAAGACAGATATAGACCTCATAGAACGCTCTATTTATCAGAATCGCTTCGAGATTGTAAAATAAGGTTTGAAGATTCCGACCGATCACGCCAAGAAGACACCTATGCAGCTCATCCCACTCACAACATATACCTCATAAACTCTACTCTACCCTCGATGTATTCGTGTATCTATCCTTTTATCATGTACACTAAGGACCATGATATCGCTCATCTAAAGAACTACTGCACACTCCTAATTTCAACGAGGTGACTGGGTTTAGTGGTCCATTGTATCCATCTGTGTGTCGTTCTCTCTCAGCACGAGATCGAAAATGATTCTCTGTGTAATGTGTCGTTCATGTGTTTCTGTCATAGCTATTTATCTAACAGAACTTCGTAGTGTCAATACGGTGATCTATAGAGACATAGGTATATAAAAAGATCAAAAGAGATATAGCAATACTTCACACCTTGATCCGTCGCTCGCTCGTTCTGTTACTCCTGAAAAGTGTGTCTAGACTCTAGAGTACTCGCTCACTCACGCTATCAAGATCACTGTAGAATTCTTCTTCTAGTCGCATAACAGTGTCGAGCGAGCTCATTAGTAGCCTCTCAGATCTACCCATAGTCTCTGAGTACTCTCTCGTCTATTCACTCTCATGATGATCTAGCAATTTCTCTATCGCTTGGGAAAATGTTATACGTGATTATCACAGACTCTTATTTTGTTGTGTAATCATCATGCTCTATCTAAGAGCCCTCGCTACTCGCTGACGCAGGGGAAGTATGGTCCAGTGTGTCTTGTACTCGCACGCACTGATGTCATATCGATAATAGACACCAATATATGCGTCTGAGTTGGCATTGTTTACTCTCCTGTGATTTCTACGATGTAACGAATCGGAGCGCGCTTGTCAATACTCGTGTGTATCAGGTGTTAGCATGTTAATGCTGATGTTGTTACCTCGTCAAGGCACAAGGCTCATCGCTGAAACGCCTTCTTTGAGAGAGTCGTGTTGATCTATATGAGTCCACGTGTGCAGCGACTATGTGACATTTACGCTTGTGCTCAACAGCCGCGCGGGGTATGCCGCGCTCCCACGTTACTATTGTCACTAATAACGCTCTCGGTCTTAGGCCTGTCCTATCTCTACTATTCTGACTCATAATAGAAATCGAGTTAGTCACTTCGCTTCCCTTGCCTCACTCGACTTGTGTGGGGTGTGTGGGTCTTTTTTTTTTCTGTAGCTTCCGTAGATTAAGATGCTCGAGAGTGTCCGTGCACTACTCTAGAGTACTCCAGCACCGTTTGCGCTGTTCGCCGTATCTCAGTAGTCTTGTCTCGTTGTGTGTATTTTGCATTATCAAGCTCGCTTGTCTCGCATCATATCAATGTCCGATGATGTTCTCGACTTAAACCTTTCAATTCCCTGTCTGCATTACTGATGTGGATTGCGAGACTTCTTCTTTCTAAGGTTTCAACTATTATACTTTAAAATATTTTAGTACCTTCAGTACGAATACGCTTGAATACTTCAATTTCACCTCATTTTTTGCAGCAATCGATGCTCCATGCTAGGGACCAACTGGAAACACTAGCAAAAGAACTAAGCAATGAACTGTCCCCAATCCTTGTAGTTCTTTTTCAAGCCTCTCTAAACCAGGGTAAAGTGCCCCAGGATTGGAAATTAGCTAACGTAACTCCACTCTTTAAGAAAGGTGATAAATCAGACCATGGTAATTACATACCTGTATCACTTACTAGTATCACCTGTAAATTACTAGAACACATAATATATAGTAAAATAGTTAGCCACCTAGACAAATAAAATGCCCTATGCCCACATCAACACGGCTTTAGAAAAAACAGATCATGTGAAACACAATTAATAGGTTTAATAGATGAATTATCAAAAGGCTTAGACAATAATGATCAAATAGACACAATATCACTTGACTTCTCAATAGCATTTGACAAAGTTCACCACCTTAGTTTACTTAAAAAACTTAACTACTTTGGAATCTCAGGTCCCTTACATCACTGGATCCAAGACTTCCTATTGGGCAGGGAGCAAACTGTAATAATTAGGGCTGCGGAAATTATCGATTAATCTCTAGATTAATCGTTAAAAATGTTTATCGATTAAATATCGATTAAAATAATTTTAATCGATAAAAATTCGATTAAAATTTAAGAAAATATTTATAGTATTTTTAAAAATTTTTAGTACTAAATAATAAATTATTAATAATTAATAATAATTTATATATATTTTTTTACGTACAAACATCTCCCGCGTAATATTAAAATTTATTTTATTAATATATGTTGACCGGCAGACGTCAATTATAAAATGTCTGACAGCCAGAGCCGTCTTTACACCATTTTCGGGCCCCCGGGCAAAAATAGTTTAGCCCTTCCCCCGCAGGAATAAAAAATGCATATACATAATATATATAAATAAACATATTCCCATGGGGCCCATATGCTCGTGGGCCCCCGGGCAAATGCCCAACGGGCCTATGCGTTAAGACGGCCCTGCGGACAGAATCAGCGCAGTTAAATTTAAACATATAACTAGAAAGTTGAGCAAATATGTTGTTTTTAAGCTAACTGCGGATGGCAAAGTCGAAGATGGTGAAAACATTTTCTGTGTCCACTGCCATAAACAATTCTCTTTTAAAGGATCAAATACATCGCTGACGTACCACCTTCATCACAAATCAAGTATCAACACATTGTCATGAAATTTAGTTCAAAATATTCTTAATTTTCAATGTCCGTGAGAAATGTTCAGTTTAATGACGTCATAAATTTCTATTTTTGGTTTTAATCGAAATTATCGATTAATTAATCGATAATTTTTCAAAAGTTAACGATTAAATTTAAATTAATCGATAACAGCCCTAGTAATAATTAATAGATCTAAATCTGCACCAATAAAGGTTAACTCAGGAGTTCCACAAGGAACTGTGCTAGGTCCCTTACTCTTTTTAATTTATATAAATGATTTACCCAACAACATCTCAACAGGTACAAAAGTTAGGTTATTTGCTGATGATTGTATAATCTATAGAACAATTAAATCAGAACAAGATAGCAAAATTTTACAAAAAGACTTAGATGAATTGATAAATGGGAAACTAACTGGAGTATGTCTTTCCACCCCCAAAAGTGTCAACTGTTAAGAGTAACAAAGAAAAAGAAACAAATAAATTCAAAATATTACATTCATGGAAAAGAACTGACCCAAACTAAAGATGCAAAATACTTAGGAGTCTTAATAAATGAGAAACTATCATGGAATCTCCATGTCAATGAAGTTATTAAAAAATCAAACAAAACCTTAGGCTTTATAAAAAGAAACATTAACAAATGTAATAGAGATATAAAACTAAAATGCTACCTCACTTTGGTGAGACCTGTACTAGAATATGCATCTTCTGTATGGGACCCATCCACCAAAGAAATCATTGATAAAGTAGAACAACTTCAAAAAAGAGCTGCCAGATTCATTACTGGAGAATATTCAAAACTGACAAGAATAACACCATTAGTTAAATCATTAAACCTTGAAACACTAGAGGCTAGAAGAACCAAGAGTAAACTAGTAATCATACATAAAGCAATTAATTCTCATTTAGAAATACAACACAAAGATAACTTAATACAACCCTCAGATAGACATAAGGATAAAAACACCTTTCTTATTCCGTATGCAAGAACAAACACATATAAATTTTCGTTCTTCCCGTCCGGAATTCGGGCGTGGAATGGGTTGCCTGAAGAATCCAGGAAAACCAACACTTTATCAACATTTAAATCTCTAATAAAAATGCAGGACTAAACACAAACCATAGATAAGCGTAGGACGCAATAATCTTCTGTATAGAAGGAGCGTCTGTAAACAGATAAGATAAGATAAGAAACCGGACATTCGCCCCGGCCTGATATCGGGTTTTTTCTTAACTATTCGCCTCGGCAAATAGTGCCCACGCAAGCAAACCAAATATCTAAAAATACCTTAAAAAATACAATTTTGGAATTCGATAAATATTAAGATTAGTATACTTACAAATTGTTAAAAACATAAAATATGTAACATAATTATATAAATTAATAATTTGAAGTTATAAGGATTTAATAAACTAATTTTTAAAGACAATTTCGTGTTACTTCTAGCGACTAGCGCCTCGCTGCCATATTTACTAAAAAGAAAATTTAAACTATCGAATAAAATAATAAAATAAATTCAAATTAAAGTAAATATATTCAGAGGCGTAACTATGTTTTAGGCGCCCTTGGCTAATTTATTTTTGGCGCCCTTGATAAATTGATAAATTTCAGCTTTGCGATTTTTTTCATTTCTTCGAAAACATAATTTAATTTATCTTATTTTATTTATGACAATAATTACGTAGTCAGACACTTACAGTCATACATCATCATCATCATCATCGCCCTTCGTCCCATCTGGGGCATAGGCCGCGAACAAAGTCTCTCCAGGCATCCCGGTCCTGCGCCAGTCTCTCAATCTGCCCCCAGATGTGCCCGCTATTTCGGCAGCAACTTGGGCAGTTTTTCCAGCTTCGAACATGGTCCTTACGTTCCATGTTCCTAAGTTGGTGGTGGTCCTAGTGGAGAGGATGGTTGTCTGCCGGGTGGTTTCCAGTTGGCTTGGGCCACCCAGCTTCATAAGTTCTCTGTTACGAGACCCATCATCTCCAAGGTCCGAGTTTCCTATTTTTTTCTTTGTTCACGTTTTTGTAGCAAGGCTTTTTTTTACGGGAAGGGATGCTAGCCCTTCGCACAACCCTCCTCCTCTCTCACCCGGGCCTGGGACCGGCTACGGCGGAGTTACAGTCATACAACGTGAATATAAAAAAACTAGGTTGTGCTGCGGCGCCGAGCGCATGCGGCGCCCAGTTTTTTCAGGGCGCCTTAGGCGCCCACCTTTTTCAAAAGCCCAACTAACTTGTCCTTGTATGATAAATACGTAATATTAAACTTCATTAAATGTAGACAAAGTATTTTATAATAGGGATTGTAGAGCGCCTACGGCGCCCACTTTTTTTTAGTGATCAAAAACCCAAGTAACTTATCCTTGTCTGATAAATACTAAATGTTCCTGAAAAGTACACAAAGTATAATTTATATGATATTTTCTACAGTGCTAAACACCACACGATTTTTTAAACTAATTTTAGAAAGCAGCGCACCAAATTACTGCACCAAAAAATAACTCTTTGAGTCAGTCAGTACTGTTTATAACACAAATGCTGACGTCAAAGGTTCGTGCGTTGTTTGGTTAATGTTAATCTGGAAACCAAAATGATTATGATTTTAAGTCTATATTTTCAAATTTTAAAAAAGCAGAATGATGACCCTTAGCGTTAGGCAAAAGAGAGTCAGTCATACATAATTTAGGGTAAATATATATATGATGCATAAGACAGGAACAATACTAATTTGCAGTTTATTATTTACTAAATAATAACAAATAAATTGTTGGATAAAACGGGATATTGTTGCGTTAATAAAGAATACAGCAAGACTTGAAGTAACGTGTATTATAAATAAAAACAACAGTGTCAATGTGTCATACATAACGATAAAAACTCACAATTAAAAGTAAATTTAAGTAACATTCCACCTACTACAGCTCAGCACTTCCATTAGCTGGCGTATTGGCGTGTTGCTAATACAATCGGACCTATCTAAGTCGCACGCAAAATGAGCGGGGGAGAGAGAAATCGACTTACAGAGTTTTCGAGTTAGGGAAACTTGCGTAGTATGCGCGGATAATCAAGGACAATGTTGATATTGAAAGCGGGGAGGGAACAGCCATAGCGGCTAGAAGGCTTGACAGGAAAGAGGGGCGGTGATGTTTCATATGAAAGGAGCCAACTTGCTTTGACATACCGACACAAGCCCTTGAGAGGAGACACCTTCCTTCCCCTCCCCCACTACACTCCCTCAACAGTGGGATGGGTATAGTAAGATTTTTCTTTTTAAAAGCAAGACTGTAAATTCATATTGACATTTGTATGATAAGAAGCCCCGCAAAGGCCACAAATATAATAAAAAAATATTATAATGGTTTAAAGGAAATATATTTAAATATAATTAATTATTCTCTTTTTTGTTATCGAGGATAAAAGTGAAATACATTCGGACCTCGCTAAGTCGAACTTCCCTAAGTCGAAAACCTCCCTATATCGAATTACCCAGTAATTGTTAGGTCCCGGCCAAATTCCACAAGACTAATGTATTTTAGATTTCCTTAACTCCAAGATTTTTGGCTTTCAACCTCTCTTAGTCAAATTTTCCAAGGCGTTTGGGTTATTATTCTGGAATGACATTTCAGAACAAGTGTTCCAAAGAGCCACGTGAATGGACTTAGTGCATTCCACGAGGAATTAAGCGACCCTTGCAAGTACAAAAAAATGACAAAGACAAGAAAAAGGAGTGGTAACTAATTCTCGTCCCTTTGCTGCATGCCGTGACTCTTTTTAAAAATAAAATCTTACTCCCCCCATCCAACTGTGGAGGGAGTTAAGTTGGGGGAGGGAAGGTGTCTCCTCTCACGGGCTTGTGTCGGCATGTCAAAGCAAGTTGGCTTCCTTTCATATGAAACATAGACACCGCCTCTCTTTCCTGTCAAGCCTACTAGCCGGTTTGCTTGTTCCCCCCACCTCTCAATATCTACTTTGTCCTTGATTAATCGGTGCCTATTACGCCATTTTACCTAACTCAAAAACTCCGTAAGCCGAATTTTTTTTCGGGTCCTTTTGAGTTCGACTTAGAGAGGTCCGACTGTATTTATATATATACAAATTTAAAAATTATATATTTAGTGGCGCCCTTTTGAGCTGGCGCCCTTGGCAACTGCCCCGATGCCAACCCGTTGGTACGCCACTGAATATATTAACTAAAATTAGCAGCCACTAACAGTTACAGAGTAAGTAAGTAACATAGTAACAAGAGAAACCAAATTTACAAGTAATATATAATGAATATATAGATTTAAATCTTAATAAATTAATAATCCATTCTTCTGACCATAATATCATTGCATGAAGAGTGTAGACTGTAGACGGTGGTAAAGTAAAAAATAAAAAATACAGTCTATAATAATTTAATAAACCAAATTGAATGCCTGGAATTAAATTTTATGGGTAGAAAACGTGAAAGCTAAATACAAGGCGGTTATGGTTTTGTGCAATAAAGCAACCGCTAATCCAGTGGCGGATGTAGGTTTGCCTGCGTGGGGGGGGGGCGCCAGGAGAATTTCAGGGGGCGCCGCAAAATTTTATTTTATTCATTCACTTTAAATTAGTGCAAATATTTCTAGGTGCTGAAATAAAATTCATTTGTCTAAATTGCTGGTTCTACAATTAAGATTAGAAATTTGATATTAGATTCACTCTTATTGCTATATTTTATGTTGAAAAAAACTTTTAGGTTCACTTTAAATGTGAGATTTGCGGTAACTCAAACAAATAACTAAGTGTTAAATAATTATAAATGCTGCGTTGATCATTCAAAGTACATTATTTAATATTCTTTTTGTTTAAATCAAACCATTGCAATGAATCTCTTCAATATATAAACAATTGCTTTATATTCAGGAGAGTAATAGGTCACAAATGCAAACAAAATATAATGTATTTTTTTAAAAGTTAATAATTAATAAAAGGCTCAAGTAATTAAAGAAATCATTTATCATATACATATTATATGTATATATCATATCTAGGATAAAAAGATGACAGTAAATTATGAACTTAGTTCCAAATGGAACAACTTATTTTTAGTAATAAAATTTTAGAGCTACTGTTTTTATTTCTTGTAATAGTTTTCTATCTGAAAGAATGAAATGAGAAATTTAGCTGGCAAAATATTTCAGTTTAAGACCAGGTTATCTAATGCTACAAATAATGAAAAACACAGAGACTTTGGTGGAGCGGATTGGTCAGGATTAGTAACACACAAAAAGAGTGCCAATAATATTATACTTATAAATAAACTATACAATTTACTTCAGAATTTTTAAAAAAAAACTTATCACTGGAAGTTTGAGCATAAAACTTTGGGAAAATCAATGAACTTTGCACAAACAATGATTATAAGTTCTTTAAATAAACATTTAAAACTCTAATAAGAATGCAGGACTAAGCACAAACCATGGATAAGCATAGGACGCAATATTCTTCTGTATAGAAGGAGCGTCTGTAACAGATAAGATAAGATAGAGCCCTAAGCCCTATATAAATTGCTTTCTACGTGATTTCATTGAAGCAAAACGATTTATCGTTGATTCAAAGTCAACGCTCTCAGCTAGATCACGTACAATTGAAATTAATGCCAATCCAGACAGACGTTCGTTTGTCATTGTTGAGCGCAAATAATTGTTGATGATTTTCAATCTACTGAAACTTCTTTCAGCAGTAGCACTGCTAACAGGAAGAGTCAAGTAAATTTTATAGAGTATTGACAAATTAGGAAGACCTGATGCCATTTGTTTTTTAGTCAAGAATGGCTGAACCTTTTTAAGTTGTAGTTCACTCGATCATACGGCATGATCAAATGACTTGACATCTACATTCAAAATTTCAAAAGCTTCATCGCTTCTCATTTCAACAAACTTATTTCTTCCAACATCGATCAATTGTTTTGCAAGGGCGTTGCAAGTAGTTTGATAACACGAAGATAACTTTTGTACAAATAGCATCAGAAAAACAAAAGAATATTTTGTTATTAAAACAGATAGTGCCATATCTTCTTCTCTGACACTTCCTTTATATTCTGTTGATTCCCCTGAATCAAGTGTGGCAAGAATAGCAGAGAATGATCCAACAACTGCATGAACTGCATGCTCGAGCTTGCACATCTTGTATCAGAAAGTCGTTTCAGAGTGTCTACTGTTGATTCATATTGAGATTTCTGGTGTTCCTTAAGAGTATGTAGACGTGGTAAACTAGACGTAAGGAATGCATACAACCTTAAAGCTGTGCCAAAAAAACAACTGTACATCACTGTTTTCAAACATTGCTTCGATAGTAACCAATTTCAAAAGTTTCGTTATCTGAGTTTGAAGGCCACTCTTAATTCCAGAGAATGCCTGTCCTCGACAGACTGTGAAATCAATCTTTCGCTTTTTTAGTTCCATTAAAATCTTCTCAGCAAATGCGGTAGCATTTAAAAAAAAATTTTTTTTAAAATTTATTTGTTAAAGTCCCATAAACGGTGGTCGTTGGGAGTACTAATGTTTCCATTAGAACCTACTAGGGGCGGTGCTTGGTAGACCTTGGTGGGCGCCCCATCTTCCTTCCAGGTCAAGGGAGGACTTTCTTAGCGTTAGTCATTCCATTTTAATTGTGGCTTTAACGTGGGCTAGATCCCACGCCCCTGACTTTGTGAGGCGAGCGCACTATTCACTATCCAGCTGCTGTTTACCAAAGTATAAAAGCCTATAAATCTTTCCACATGTCCTGATTTTAAAAAAAAATAACGTAAAGAAACTGACATCTGATCAATTCTAGATATATCAATGGTTTCATCAATAATTAAAGAAAAGAATTTTTGCAGACTAAACTACTGTAACAATTGTCACCGGCCGATAATTCAGATGCGAGTGATTAATTTAAACCACATATTACAATTTCGTCATTTGAAATAAGATATTTAGCAAGCTGTTTGGAGTTGATTAGAAGTTTCGTGTTTAGCAATCTTTTTTTCTGCTCTTGTGACACCTTTTTGGTGTTCATTGAGGGCGTCTTTAGGGGGCGCAATTTTAGACTCAACAGGGGCGTGGGGGGGGGGCAAGCCGACCCCTGACCTATAGCTAAATCCGCCACTGCGCTAATCGTTTTCAAAACCGAAATTAATTCGGATTTCCGATTTTCGTTTCACAACCCTAGTACTCGGATTCGTACCCGGATCCGGCAAATAGTACATCTAACTATTCGGATTTGGTACCTGGTAGAAAATGTCTACCCGGTTGGTCCCTACTCCATACCTCAGCGGCGTAGCGTGTGTATGTGACGCCCGGGGCAAAACCCACATTTGTCTCGCCCGAAAAATATGTTAATGCTTTAAGAGTCCGTCCATAAATGGGGGAGGAGGGTTCCCACATTTGTGACGATGTGTGAAGGGGGAGGGGGTGAGTTTAAGAATTGAGACGTCGCCTGAAAACACGGTACTTTAAATGAACTTTCCACTTAAATAATCGATTTCTTACTATTTATTTTATGACGTTTTACATGGATTCACGCGTGTTACGATATTAGAGTGCAGTCGAACACTAAATACATAGACTACTCAAATGACAATAAATTGATTTGAAACATGCTGATTTTCAAATAGAAAATACTGCTTATTATGGGGAGGGGTCATAGCTTTGCGATATATTGTAAGGCCGGTCTAAGTTTTTGTGACGAAGTGTGACGAGCTAAAATCGACCAAAATCGCGTGACGTCATTTATGGACCTCCCCTAAAGTATAGATACATGTAGTCTTTTATTAGTGAGTAATATTAAGGACACAATACGTTTTTATGTTATAAATAAAGAGAAAAGCTTCATTTCTGGAATAAAATTGAAGTTATATGTTTTTCCTCATTGCACAATCTGTCATGTTTTAATGTTTTACTTTTAAGCCATACCATATCTATAGCCAAGATAACTATTGATTAGATAATCTTTGTGTATTCGTTATTGATTTTAATTAATTTTTTATGAACTTAATTTTAAAGAAGCTATTTTAACACATTACATTATTTAAGACAATGTTTGAATTAATGATATTATTTTAGGCAGGGTAACTTCTAGCCTGAATATGTTAAAAAACTGAATAAATTAACTGGTTTGAATTCATTTATTATTATTTTTTACCCGTGGCGTTAAAATGTTCCTTGTTTAACAATGACACCGGAGATATTTTGTATACTCTAATTTGAAGGCAAAATTTCAAAGTCCAGTATATTAGCTGGTGTACGATAATCATATCGGTTTTCTAAATTCGAAATAACTTCCAAAAACTCACATGGATTTCTACAGTAATATCTTGTTATTATAATGAAGAATAAGACCTTCTTCTCAACTGTTTTCTTCACAGCACGGATTCGCTTCGATCACCAAATTATTCTTCCATTTAAATATTAGTCCTTCTTCACTTTCTTAGAACAGTCATAAGTGCGTACCCATATTTAAATGATAAACTCCACCTTCATAAACACTGCAATATTTATACAAACTGCTTTATATCGTTATACTTTTCCCGGGAAAAGAATAAAAGAATTGCATATATTTGTTTATTTACTAAAGTAAGTTGACAAAATTATTATAAAAAGGTTTACAATAGAGCAACAATTTTAATACGTCATGAATTCAATTATTCTTAACCTTTTAAACGAAATTTAATCAAGCTATGATGCAAAAGCAAATTTTACAGTAAAATAAATTAAATCTTTTACGTTGAATCATTAAAAAGAGTTTTGAGGGTGGTATGACTGGAAGAGAGAGAGACAGAGAGAGAGAGAGAGAGAGAGAGAGAGTGAGAGAGGGAGAATGAGAGAGAGAGAGTGAGTGAGAGAGAGAGAGAGTGAGAGAGAGACAGAGAGAGAGAGAGAAACAGAGAGAGAGAGAGACAGAGAGAGAGACAGAGAGAGAGACAGAGAGAGAGACGGTGAGAGAGAGAGAGTGAGAGAGACAGAGAGAGAGAGACAGAGACAGAGAGAGAGACAGAGAGAGAGACAGAGAGAGAGAGTGAGAGAGAGAGACAGAGACAGAGAGAGAGACAGAGAGAGAGACAGAGAGAGAGAGACACAGAGAGAGAGAGAGAGAGAGAGAGAGAGAGACAGAGAGATACGGACAATTGTTTGCGCAGAGAAACAGTTGGGGGTATTTTGCTAATAAATATGGATTTTAATTTTAAGGTGCTTAAAATATTGAAAACATTATGATAATTTTTATGGTATAACTAAATGAAAAAATCTCTTCCAGAGCTGGAAACGATGATTCCATCAATTTGATCCCTGTGTGAACATGAGCGCCCTCGTTTAAACGGCCACTGTACCCCCCAAAAAAAGACAAGAAAGATGAAGATTTATATGATTTAGTTGCTTATTGGGATGCTTCAAGTTAGGAGGAGGTATACAGTGGACAACGGTGCTATACCTTAGAAGAGGGAGAATGCAAGGTTTCACCTTGGAGTGTCTATGGGACAATGTACTTAGCAGTGTTGGTTCCAATTACACAAATTAACAGAATATAACTTTCTCTTTTCTTTGTTACGGTGTTGTTTTGGTTTTTCAGGCGTTCCCTTTACTTTGCAAGAATGATATCATTCAGCCTATCACGAGAACATTACAGTGTAAACTTTATATTATCGTGAAACATTTATAATTTTGTTATTGACCTTTTCAATATTAGATATACTCCCGACTTGTTGCACTATAATTCGTCCCCTCACTGGTGACCCCGCTGTGGACGTGGCGATCATAGAAGAACCAGCCGTCGTACCCCAGTGTGTGAACGTGAGCCCCACTGCTGCCCGGGCATGTACACGTAGTGTACGTGTACTGGGTCCAATCGTCCCTCACCACGTGCCTGTTGATGCTATGTCCCACAGAGATCTGTTTAGGACATCCGTGTGGGTGTGACGCCATGAAGGTCAACTTGTCGACATTTCGCTGACCCGAGTATTTTTTGTTAACCTTGAGCCATATCTCAGATCGCCGTCTCAGCAACGTGTCCAGCTGGTCAAGCAAATGGACATCGCATGTCCTGCATTCCAACTCACACCAGTCTTCCCCAACGTTCGCCCGCTCGACTGTCCATCCGTCGAGAGTGACCAGCATTCTGCTCTGCTCGTCAAAGAACAGCCTGCACTTAGTGCGTCTCGCCTCGATATTGTCAAACACGACATGTGTGGCTGTGTACATCTTGACGTGCCCCCACACCACGCTTGGCGTGTCCGAGTGTTGACACTTGGTGCACGCGCAGGTCTCTTTGTTGTACTTTTCTGACCACTTGTACGCGTCACACAATATCCCTGTCCCCATCCTTGTGGAACGCCTTCCTCTCATGTCACTAAACGCGTAGGGGATTTTGGTGTCCGGCCAAAACTCTGGTCTCTCTGGACTGGTCATTTCCACAGCGACCCTGACTGTCAGGTCGGCTATAGCTCTGATGTACTCAACTAGGTCGTTGTCTTGGTAACCGCCGGGCAGGTGGTTGACGTTAAAATCTTTGACGGGGACAAACTGTGTGTGACCTGGATTCTTCTCACAGATAACGAGGTGTTTGTGAAGATCTGCTTCTCCGCCTTCTGACACCAGAGTTTCATGTTGACCTGACACGGCGATAAAAGAAAGTGCATAACAACTACAATTAAAATGTCCCTAACAGATTCGTATATTTTAAAACTTCATATCACCAACATTTAGGATCAATAATTATCAACAGAACTATTTGCATGCTATCGGATGTTTGTAAAAAGTAGAATATTGAATTTTTATTTACGTGCATCCACACACTGGTTTTATTTTTGCATACGCTTCATCAAATAAATGAGAATTTAACATCAAAGAATTACCATAGAAGAGACTTGATTTAGCATTCTTGTTACCGCTCTCCTTAAGTCCATCATCTGTTTCATACCATGTTTCTTCATCTGTTTCATGATCTCTTTCATCCTCTGTCTCCTCGTCAGTTTTATCCTCCCTTTCAACATCTGTAAAATATTCATCACGTTCGTTATTTTATTTTTTTTAAATAAGAAAAGACGATGGATTCGTCTCTTGGGCTGGGTTTTAAACTTGAATCGTCATTATGCGCTTAGTATTGTTAATAGGTTTTAACATCAGTCCATCCCACCCATTCTCAGAATTTAGTTGTCTTTCGGTCTTTCGCATTCAATCTATTCCATTCTATCACGTCCATCAGCCTAATTCAATTGGATCTTATTATTCATATGTTACCATTGACGTGTCTCAGTAATCTCATCTCTGTAGAGATTGATGTTTTCGCCATCTGCGGGTTGAAAAATAAAGAGATAATCAACTATCAAACTGCAGCCATAAATATTGTAAAATAAAGAGATAATCAACTATCAAACTATAGCCATAAATATTGTAAAATAAAGAGATAATAAACTATCAAACTGCAGCCATAAATATTGTAAAATAAAGAGATAATCAACTATCAAACTAAATCCATAAATATTGTAAAATAAAGAGATAATCAACTATCAAACTATAGCCATAAATAATGTAAAATAAAGATATAATCAACTATTAAACTATAGCCATAAATATTGTAAAATAAAGAGATAATAAACTATCAAACTATAGCCATAAATATTGTAAAATAAATAGATAATCAACTATCAAACTATAGTCATAAATGTTGTAAAATAAAGAGATAATCAACTCTCAAACTATAGCCATGAATATTGTAAAATAAAGAGATAATGAACTATCAAATTATAGCCATAAATATTGTTTTTATTAAATCAAAGCTTTTAAACATTAACATTTAAATGAAGCTGTGCGTATCACGTGACTGAACAGAGTGTGGGGCGCACATGAAAAACATTGGTGCCCTATAGTCTCTAGCAGTGATTCCCAAAGTGGTCCCTACGGATCCCCAGGGGTCTCCGGTACCATCCAGGGGGACCGTGGAAAATTAAAATCGATTTGGGGTCAATGAACAACGTCAAGGTTTAATATAAAATAATAAATTTTTGATCCACTTTTATTATTATGGAAATTAAAATAAATAACAATAAATAACATACCGAATGCTTTTTCTACTAATAAAATAACCATCTTATGTGCTATGAGTCATGGAATACAATGTTGTTTTATCTAGAAACGGATGTAGAAATACGGTAATTTCCTCAGCTATAAAGAATTAAAAAATATTGGTTTATGGAAAGTTAAGTTTTATGCGTAAATAATGGGGAATTGCTATAAGTAGGTCAGAAAAATACATTTTTAATGGAAATAAATTAGGATTGTAAGATTGAGTAATTTTCGATGTGTCGTTACGTTATATTTATCTAAATTGTATCCTATCATCAAATTTTTATCCCAATGGGCTTTAATGCAGCATTCCATTGAAAAATTTAAATTCATGTGAATTTTGCTCAACATGGTTTGGAAAATGAAGAAGACTATACTCGTTCTACTTATTCACACAGAAGTATTTATACAGTTATCAAAAAGTGCATTTTTGAATCGATTGTATGCTCTCTTCAGTTTAGGAATTCCTGCAAAGCAGACAATGATTTGCTACAGAATAAACTAAAAATGACATCTCCTTTATGTATGATTTATTTACCAAATTTAATGAAACTAATTTGAAACTACAAGGTGACCAACTAATTTAATCAAAACTAAAAGCATAATATCTGTGTTTTTTGTACAAACAAAACTTGGGACGAGGTAATGGCTCTCATTTTCCAAATCTTTCTAAATTTCAAAATAGAGCTAAGAATTTGCTTGTTTACTGTCAACACTTAACGGCTCTTCATGCAGACCTGAACCAAAGATTGGAAGACATTCTTGACTTGGATATTCCCCAGCTGGCAGTTGAACCCTCTTGGCGTGGACAAACTCAGATCCCAAACACACACAGGAGCAGCTTATTGAAATATCCACCAACGAGGAACTTAAACCAATGTTTGTAGAATGATGCCACAGATCCTAATTTTATATCCTGCATAATGGGTTATTGAACAAAAGTTGTTGACTACTTTCCTGTCCTCCTATTGAGGAGAACAAGGATTCAGCTATATCATGAACATTGTCATAAAAGAATATAGACCGACTAGAAATTGGTGCTCATGTGAATTTGCGGTTGAGACTGACAAATATTGAGTTGGGCATAAATACACGCATAAAATCTCATTACATTCATCCAAGTCATAAATTGTTTAAATTTTTATTTTAAATAAATGTTATAATTTCCATTAATACTTCATCAACATTTTTCTCTTTTATTATTTGTAATTTTTGTACTATGCATTTAGAAGTCGTTTTTAACTCGAGGGGGTCTGTGGGAAAGTTTTGACTATAAAAAGGGGTCCATGGGTCAAACAATTTTAAGAACCACTGAGTCTATAACATGACAAATTCCATAATGGATGCAAGTAAACCTTTTCACTGTCGGGAGTAATGGTCCCGTCACACAAATGATGAAAGATTATATTTAGACACATCTATACAAGTTTTTATAACCCTATTTACATCACTGTTTTATATTTCCCACTGATCATAATGATCATGATTTCCACAGTACATTGAGTCTTGGGCTTGAAATATTTATACACTGAACAAAGTTACTTTTTTTTGTCTTGCGCTGGGAAGGGGATACACATTAATATTTTTTGGCTGAGTACAGCCCGAGGGCCGTGGGTTGAACACTTCGGATCTGTACTCATCATAACAAATAAGATAATATTTTCGGGAATTCAACAAATAACTAGTGTAACCATTCTCATTATTTCTAATTTCAGCTCAAGATGTAAACGAATTTAGGGTATATTAATATAACATTTCTATATTGGTGGAAAATGTTCATTACATTTTAATATGCTGTTTTCAATTTTGCTTACTTTTCTAGACTAATGCTATTGATTCGTTTTCTGAGGAGTTATGGGCAGTAGACCCCCACTAACATGATATGCTCAATGAACGAACATTGTATTAAATATCAATATCTAGATCATCTTACTATTGCGTTGACGTTACACCCAGAGGCTTGTCAATGGAAATTATTTCAATTAATTACCAAACAGTCACACACACACACATACACCCACATAAACACACATACACACACAACATAGTACCATTCATCAACTTCAAACACGCGTTGGTCTTTGTCCACAAATTTGTTAATTTGTTTCGTTGTGTTTTTGTTTTGTTTTTTAATTTTTTCTGTTAGCGATTGAAAGTTATGTTTTTGTTTCTGTTTATTTGCTGTAAAAGTTCAACGGTTGTTGTCTTTTCTGTCTACTGGTTTGACTCTAACAAGTGTGTGCATCTTGTGGATTCAATTTCAGCGCATGTTCCTAGTACTGAACTTAAAAGTAAAAGAAATTTTCATGACTTTGATTGTGACATCAGAAGAAGTCCAACGATTTATTATATTTTAGTGGGTTTTTTTTTAATAAATGAAAATCCATCGCAAAAATATATTGAAAGACACATGACCCACCTGTTGTCTCTTATTTGCATTTCTCCATGATATCGTGAAGATTGTTTTTATTACGCAACAATATCTTATCTTATATATTACAGTTATTTATCTATAAAGAAGATGATTGATTCCTGTGACTATCCACAAATTATGTCTAGTCTAGAATTTCTATTACAGTTTTAAATGTTGATAGAGTGATTGTTTTCCTGGTTTTATGAGGCAAGCCATTCCAAGTCCGAATGCCAGACATTGCAAGGTTATCTCAGGTCTTGTGGTTTGAAACAAACACAGCCAGTATGTCCGAGAGATGGTTTGCAGCACAATTGCTCTCATTAATTTTAGATTGTAAAACTTTGCTGTTGTTTTTAATTCGCATGCAAGCTGTGCTGGGGCTAATATAAATAAATACTCAAAAACGATCATTCAAACTGTTTTTTTCTCTATCCGGTGACTTTTTGTCTATGACAATACATTATACGCTCACGTCTTGCTAAACTGAATTGCACTTGTAGAAGAAACAATCAATTTAAACAAATCTGTCCAGTTTCGTTTTTTTAACAATACTCAACCCACGCCCATGAATAAACGGTTAACATACAACGCAATTGACATAAATTTTATGTGGCGTAAAATAGAAGAACTCAATGAAAGAAGATAAATGATGAGCGATTGAACGCTTTGCAACTAACAAATATATTTATTTTGTTATTCAAGGACATACAATAATGTTGCAGTATTATATCATAAAATAATATTAATTCAATGAAAGTCCTTACCAGATGAAAACATAAATTTTTGTATCACAAAAGTGTCAAAATGGTTGAGAAACAATTAACATCGGCAATTCAAATTTCACTGACGCGCTTCGGAATAGTTTGGAAATAGAAATTATATTAAATCTGTAGAGACAAATATTACAGTGTTAAATATACATTTTATAAAATTGTTATTAAATTAACTGTCGGTTTTTAACGCATTCTACGTGTACTTTAAACAAGGTATTGACTACATCTGTGTTTAGTTTCGATTTACTTCCTTGAAAATAGACGCGTTGAGATATGATGTTGCTGATAGATTAATCCTGGGAGATTGTTAAGATATTTCACCAGACTCTATCACACTGTTACTTAGAAATCATCATTAAACAGAAAGCTTTATACCACGATAAAAAAGTATTTACTTTAAATTAACAAATGTTATTCTCACATGATAATCATTTCTTTGCTTTCATCTAATTTCTGTAAATTAGTTTTGTCAAGTCGCTTCTAATCGTTAATGTTTTTAATTAGTTTTTGTTGCGGTACTATTATTACCTCTATTCACAATGTCCCCCTGTTGCTATAAATTCATTAATTTTTTTTTAATTTATAATAATCCCGAAAGTCTTGAGCGTGGTAGATTTATTTAAAACTAGACGACCCGCGGCGTAGCATACGCCACAGACTTGCTCATGGAGAGTGCAAAGAAAGTGGAGAAAGAACGGACAAAAACTACAGCACGAAGAAATCAAAACAACGCGAGTGAACGTCGTTGACTGCCAAATCATTTTTGGTTTCGAGAAATTTGCAGGCAAAATTCTGTACATCCCTAACTTCTATGAAGTCAGCTATAAAACGATAATCGGTTTAAAATCGGAGTTAAAATAAAATTTAAAAAAAAAGCCCGCAATTAACAACCCTAAATATGACTAACCCTCGCTAGGGTCGGCCAATCACAGTTTATGTTTAAGGGGTGGTAGTATAAAATGGGAGGCGGGTAACAACTACCTCAGTGTGCATGTCTTCACGTTTACTGGCTATTTTTATTTACATGGTCATGCTTTTTGTGTCTGTACTCTCACCCCGCCCCCAACCGTTCTTTGCACTGTCTATGATGAGCAAGTCTGCGGCGAATGCTATGCAATAAAGGGGTAAAAGAACGGGAAAAATCAGATATTAAATAAAATTTAAAAAAAAACAACAATGTATTTGCTGGGGCTTGAACCCAGGACCTTCCCCGCATGAGGCGGGCGTGATAACCAGTACACTACGAATCTCACGTTTACTCTGAAGGAACAATGAAAGTGAAACCCAAGGACCATTGTTGGTCACCCCTCTACTACCTTCGCTTTCCAACCGCTAACTGTGATTTGTTGACGCCAGCGAGGGTCATTCGTCATGCTCGGTTGCACATACTTGCAGCTTGTCTCGCATGGTCCCATAATATAGATATCTCTTACTATAATACATGCATAATATAAAAACAGGGTATTAGTAGGCCTCGTAGGCTTGTTTCTATATTATACATTTACCTATTTAAAAGCCTGATTGCAGTCTCACCCCCATTACTTTATAATACATGCGCAGCATTTACCGGTGGTATAATTGTCGTAAACATAAGAGGTTTACAGTAAACATCAAATCTTGATGGCCAGTGGCCACTTATTAAACATTAATTGTTGTTAACCGTGTCCTGGAGCAAAGTTCAACAAAACAGCAAATCAGACCAATGTGAGGGGAGATAATAAGATTTTTGTTTTTGTTTTATGAGATGTGTTGTTTGTAGAACTGTATAGCTTTGAGAGTTGATATGTATGGACAAATGTGTAAGTCACAAAGTTATTTTACTTAGAGAGTAAAGTTATTTAATTTTAGTAGTTATGTGTTAAGACAGAGATTTTTATGGTATATGTAGACGTATACTTATGGTCTAGAGAGGGATCCCCAAACATGTTTACAGTGGCCGAAATTACGAAATCGAGCCACTAAATCATTGTATTACTTAAAAGACAAAATGAAAGCTGTTAATAAAATTGGGCTGATTCTCAGTCCTTGTTGATGATGGTTGAGTGGCGGTCATTACACGCGAGCACAAAAACTCACTAACACACATAAATTTGTTTTGCAAAAATAAAATCTACATCAGAATCAATGAGTACGGTTGTGAATCACGTAAATTACATCAGGCTCAGTGAGTACTGTTGTGAATCACGTAAATTACAACCGGCTCAGTGAGTACAGTTGTAAATCACGTAAAACTGGCAACAAAATACGTTAGTGAGATTAATGTAAAAGACGCTTGGCTTTCAAGATATTATAGTTCAATTCTCATGGCAAAAAGATAAATATATGGACAAAAATATGCATATTTAATTTTTATTAACATTTTTTTTTCAATTAATGATCATCGCATATTATGAATTGACAAAGACTACGAACCTGAATGAATTAAGCTATTAATAGACTTCACTTCCTTGAAGATAAATTTTCTTGGTCGACATAATAATAGACAAAGGAAAATTTACTAGTAAAACTATACTCACTGAGATGTGACACGATGTTATGTGGATGAGTGTCAGATATCAATATACATTTTTAAAATAATTTTTCATAAGTAAAATTTTGGACCTACTCTGACCAAGTATTTTAGAACCACTGTTGGTAACGGGGACGTTCTTTGGCCGGAAATAAGATTTTTATTAACAGTTATTGAATAATATTTTGTACAAAAATAATATAATGTCACGTGAATTGACGTGTTGGGATGGGGATGGTGATGGTAGCCGGGAAGTTAGGATATGTAGTGGTAGTCGTGATGGAGAAAGTAACTGTATCTGAGAGATGGAAATTGTGACTGCAGCCGGGAGGTGGATACGATACCGTTGACGAATCATTGACACACATAAAAAGATTTATTTATTTGTATTATAATTTATTTTTTTTAAAAATCAATTGACAAATTAGAACTCTCCAATCAAGCGATAAAAAATTAACAGTTTGAATGATCTTCAGTTTCGATAAACCCTTTCTGAGACAAACAACAAATTAAGTTTTAATTCATAAATATAAAGCTATAATCTGTACATCTGTCTTGTTATGTGCCATTTCTCAATCGTTTGACTTCTGCTACGTTGTTCCCCTTGTCGATATATTTGACGTATCTGTTGTTTTATGACTGTCGCTTCCAAAACGAGGCATTGCTCTAAAAGTTACGTGTTAAGAATGGCGTAGATGAAACCAGCAGCACATAGAACCAGGGAGGAAGAGAGACCATAACCACCTGAAACGTTAATATTAATTAACATTATTTAAAATCAGTTAACAAATGTGGAAATTCAAATCCGATAAACTCAGCATTTTAAAATCCTAAGATGTGATAAATACATTCTATCTACTTGATTTTCCGTTATGTTGTTTCGCTACAGTTTTCTTTACATTTTATGTTATTAATATATTTTGATGTTTTGTATCATCAAATGGGCATATAGGAATGCCAACTGCTGCGTTTCGTGAAAGTGTGACTTGTGTCACTAAAATGAGAGCCATATAAGATTCTGGGAACATTTAGAATAGTCATTAAAATTGTTTTTTCTGTGAAAGGCTAATTTTAATACTAAATAAGGTGTTTTTTCCCCTTTCTTTGATTTTTTAAAAACAAATTGCTATCACGAACGGTTTTAATACACTAAAGATTATAAAATAATTTCTTATTTAAAAGAACTCTGAAATTTCACCATGCAAAGACACTCAGTAGAGAAAATATGTTCAAAATACATTTTAAAAGTAACAACATATATTCGTCCACTTTCAGTTCAAAGCCTTTGCTCCTTTCCACTATTACTCTGACTTTATTTTCGTATTTCGTTTTAATAAATTTTAAATTAGTTTCTTCATTTAGTGAGTTTGTAAAATCGTCTTCCATAACTAATAAAAATCATATAAAAATAATATTTGTTAATGATATTTTTACTCGGCTCAGTTATTGATTGCCAAATTTTGAAACTCCTTATAACAGTTTAGACTTTGAAAGAACTATTGCTTCTGACTATGTGGCGAAGTGGAAGAAGAGATAGCGCACAGTCATGAGTTGGGGGAAGGGGGAGGGAATTGGTACGGTTACGAACGATCGGTGCTGGAAATGATCTGTCTCACCATGTCCAGTAGTTGAAGCTCTTCATCGAGTCCAAGAGCCGGGCTGCTTGAGTTTAATCCAAACCCACAAAACAGAAGTAAAATTTTGTAGAATCCATTTACCTGAACATGGGCGAATAGATCGTCTTGCTTGCGTTGTGTCTATATACACCCTTGCACCTTCTCTGTCGAACACCGAGCACTGGTCGTTGTTGGCCACTTTTGTGTACAGACAATCGATGTACGCCCTGGACAACCTGGTCAACAATTTGGGTGACATTATCTTTCGTTAAACTACAGTAGTGAACACAGATTTGTTTTAAAGTTTAAGGCAAATTAGAAGTTTTGGATATCTATTATGATGTCTTAAGATAAAACTGATGTTCTATTATGAATTATTATTGAATTAATTAGTGGTTTTGTTTATGTCATACGCGAGATAACAGTGATCTGATTTTACGCATGTGTCACATGGAACAATTTTATTATCTACAAAATTTAAGTAGATGTGTTGAATTGCAATGGTCCACTAACTAGATGTTTTAAATTACAATAATCTACTATACTAATTTGATTGTTTAAATTACAATAGTCTACTAACTGGATGTTTTAAATTGCAATTGTCTACTAGTTGAATTTTTTAAAATTTACAATAGTCTACTAGCAGGATATTTTAAATTGCAATAGTTTACTTGCTGAATGTTTTAAACTGTAATATACTGATAACTGAATAAGTACTAAAAGGGGTTGCATTAATTTCAACCAGGCTTTGTATGAGACCTTATGAATTGGGGCTTCAGATGAAACAAATTCTTCGACTTGCCGAGATTTAATGACATTATTTCAATGAATAACATAACTAAGAGGTCCTTCACCCATCACCCCCCCCCCTTTTCCATCACCCCCCATCACCCCCCCAATCCAAACTTACACATACTACGCTAGACAGGATAATAAACACATTCGTCTGTCTTAAAGGATCATTAGTGGGTACTCGATGGTTACGGTTGTTGAAACCATAAGGCAGCGGCTATTGGTACTAATCTACCAGTAGCTAGTAGAGAGCTATTGGTGATCAACTACCAGTAGCTAGTAGAGAGCTATTGGTGATCAACTACCAGTAGCTAGTAGAGAGCTATTGGTGATCAACTACCAGTAGCTTGTAGATAGCTATTGGTATTAAACTACCAATAACTAGTAGAGAACTACTTGCTATTGGTACTCTAATATTTTTCCATGTATTTTCATATTAGTTAAGCAAATTTTTTAAGCATATAATTAGAGTATAATTGATCAAAATAAACTATATAGTCTATTGTTTTGTTGTTTTTTGTGTGCTCATGTTATGTTTATACTACGGGATCGGCCTTGCGGCCTATCAGGCCAAAATAATCATTCATGAAGAAACTTAAGTTGTAGAATTAGCAATGAGTGTATGAGGGGTTAGCCTTTTATTAGTATACTTATAGTATAGATTTGATCGTCTCTCAGTAAATAAGTAAATATTTAGATAATTTGAGACGCTCAATTTAAGTAACAGTAAGATAAAAATGAATAATAATTCCAAACATTATACTCCAGGATTACCTAAATTAATTATTGTCTTAGGGAGCCCTAAACCTAACCCTAACCCTATTCTCATAATTAAAAATTATAGGGCATTGTAACCTGTATCCTAATTGAGTTTGAAAAGACGAATGCGGGGGGAAAAAAGACCCCTATCTGAAACTCGAACCCCACACCTACAGCACAACAATCCTACAACCTACCATGAGACCAGAGAAGATTTATGAATTTTTAAAAAAATGTTATATCAGAAGTTTTAAGTTGAGTACCAATAGGCAATAGCTCTCTCTACGAGTCTAGTACCAATAGACACTTCCAAACATAAACTTACGAGCAATAAGTTCTGTCATCGGCTTTGTCGTCAGGAGCGGGGCATTCCACATACACGTCACAACCAAAACGAGCCGTGACAGGCATCGCTATAGGAGGAAATCAAACAAGTCCAAGTAACGTTAGGGAACATTTACTATGGTTATAGGGCAGTGATTGCGAACCATTTTTGGGCCGCGTGCCCAAAATTCATTTAAAACCTATTTTTATATAGCAAATTTCCAGCAACATGGTTTGATTAAACGCGATGAGGCTATGTGTTCCGTCTGTGGCACGCGTGGTTCGCCATCACTGTTATAGGGCATTAGTGGATTGATCCTTAACTTTGATTAACACACTGTTAGTGTTAGGTTTAGTGTTAGTGTTAGGGCTAGTGTTAATGCCAGTGTTAGGGTCAATGTTAATGCTAGTTTTAGTGCTAGTGCTTGGGTTTTCTTATCTTATCGTATCTTTTCTGTTACAGAAGCTTCTTCTATATAGAAGATTATTGCGTTCTTCGCTTATCTATGGTTTTTGTCTAGTGCTGAATTCTTATTAGAGTTTTAAATGTCGATTAAGTGTTGGTTTTCCTGATTTCTCAGGCGACCTATTCCACGCCCGAATTCCATACGGGAAAATCGAGAATTTGTATGTGTTTGTTCTTGCATAAGGAATAAGGAAGGTTTTTTTATCCTCGTGTCTATCTGAGTGTTGTATTTAGTTATCTTTGTGTTTTATTTCTAAATTAGAATTAATTGCTTTATGTATAATTACTACTTTACTTTTGATATTACTACCCACTAGTGTTTCAAGGTTTAATGATTTAACTAATGGTGTTATTTTTGTCAGTTCTTAATATTCTCCAGTAATGAATCTTGAAGATATATTTTGAAATTTTTCTAGTTTTTCAATGTTTTCTTTGGTTGATGGGTCCCATACAGAAGAAATCTTCGTCCATAAATAATAAAAATCATTTTTTAAAATATATTTTCAATATTTTTACTCGGCTCTCCTATTTATTGCCATTTTTTTTAAAACTCCTTTTAATAGATTAGACTTAGAAAGAATATTTTCAGACTATGTGGCGAAGTGGGGGAAAGGATAGCGCAATCGTCATGAGTTAGGGGAAAGGGGGGTGGAATTGGTACGGTTAGGAAATATCGGTGCTGGAAATGATATATCTGGACATGCCACAAGTTGATGCTCGTCATGAAATAAAAGAGCCCGGCTGTTAGAGGTTAATCCCAACCCACAAAACAGAATTTACATTTTGTTGCCTCCCTTTACCTGAACATGGGCGAACATCACGTTTTGCTTCCGTTGTGCCTATATACACCTTTGCAGCGTCTTTGTCGAGCTCCGAGCACTGATCGTTGTTGGCAACTTTTGTGTACAGACAATCGATGTACGTCTTGGACAACCTGGTCAACAAGTTGGGCCAGATTATTCTTCGTTAAACTACAGTAGTGAACACAGATTTATTTTAAAGTTTAGGGCAAATAAAAAATTTTCTATATATATTATATTGTCTTAAGATAAAACTGATGTTCTATAATAGTAAATTTAGTTAATGTGTTGTTTTGTTTATGCCATCCTCGAGATAACAGTGATCTGAATTTACGCCGGTGTCATATTGAGCAATTCAAGGCCGTTTATCATTTTAAATAGTTAAGTTGATGTGTTGAATTGCAACGATCCACTAGCTAGATGTCTTAAATTACAATAATCTACTATACTAATTTGATGTTTTAAATTACAATAGTCTACTTGCTGAATGTTTTAAAATGTAATATAAAGACAATTGGTTTAGTACTAAAGGGGGTTGCATTAATTTCAACATGGCTTTGCAGGGGCATGGCACCTTATGAATTGGGACGTCGGATGAAACAAATTCTTCGACTTGCCGAGATTTAAGGACATAATTTTATTGAATACCTAAGTTGTCATTCACCCATCACCACCCCTACCATCCAAACCAACACATACTACGCGAGACATGAAGATAAAGTCAATCGTCTGTCTTAAAGGATCATTAATGGGTAGTCGATGATAACGGTTGTTGAAACCATAAGTCAGCGGCTATTGCTACTCAACTACAAATGGCTTGTAGATAGCTATTAGTGCTCTACAATTTTTTATGGCATTTTCATTTTGGTAAAGCAGGTTTTTCAGCATATTACCAGGATATAAAGGTTCAAAATAAACTAAATAGTCCTTTGGTTCCTTTATCATGCTTTGTCTATTCTACGGGATAGGCCCTGCGGTGCAAAAATGATCATTGATGAAAAAACTTAGATGAAGACATGACTGTTTTCCGGTATCCTAATTCCCAAAATTTCAGGCTTCTACCGACACGGGAAGTGGGAGAATTAGCGATGAGTGGGTGAGAGTTTTGCCTTTTATAGTATAAGTATAGTATAGATTTTATCGTCTCTCAGTAAATATATAGATAATATGAGAACCTCATTTTAAGTAACGGTCAGATAAATATGAATAATACTTCTGAACATTATACTCAAGGATTACCAAATTTAATTAATGTCTTACTCTGAAGGAACCCTAACCCTAACAAGTCTCATAATTAAAAATTATAAGGTAATAAAGCCAGTATCCTGAGTTTGAAAAGACAAATGCGAAGGGAAAAAAAAGGATCTTTATCTGAAACTCGCACCCTACTCTTTCAACACAACAATCCTACACCCTACCATGAGACCATAGAAGCATGATTAAGATTTTTTTTCCTAATATCAGAGGTTTTAATTTGAGTACCATTAGCCAATAGCTGTCTACGAGCTATTGGTAGTCTAGTACCAATAGTCACTTCCAAGCTTAAACTCACGAGCAATAAGTTCTGTCATCGGTCTTGTCGTCAGGAGCGGGGCATTCCACATACACGTCACAACCGGCCCGAGACGTGCCAGGCATCGCTTTAGGAGGAAATCAAACAACGTCAAGGGAACAATGGTTACAGCGCAATAGCGAATAGATCATATACTTTGATTAACACACTTTTAGTGTTAGGTTTAGTGTTAATGCTAGGGTTATGGTGCGTGTAAGAATTGATAGTATGGTTCGTGTTTGGGTTACTTTTATTGCTATTGTTTGTGTTAGGGCTAGTACTTGTGTAGGAATTAGGGCTAGTGATATTTCGTTGATTGTTCTTTCTATTTTTTTAGTCTTCTAAGATTTATACAGAGATTGCACTTGAAAGTTTTTCAGGTTTACCTAAAATCACAAAGGCAACCAGAAAGACAGAACATATTTTCATCATTATTTCTGTGAAAATCAAAGAGGACTGTGCACTTCAAAATGGTTGCTGGTTGCTAAAAAAAAGAAGAAATCCTTATAATTTCACAATTATCAGCCAATGTAACATAGAGAATACTTTTTTTGTTCTAGATTTAAACCGTTTTCCTTAGATGAAAATAAAATATTTACATAACGGCCTAATAATTTATTTATTTTTTAATTATAATTATGTTTTCTGTTTGAATTCGTATTTATGTTGTACACTTTGACTATAAAAAACTCTTAACCTTAACTACTAGATATGATGGTTAAACGCAAGATCATCTCCAACATTTTAATGTATGTCATTAGCACTAGTTGTGATAAAATCCTCTTTAAATGAAGCTACATAAGATGTTGCATAAGTCCTCCATATATTCTAGATAAATTTACATTTGTTTTAAACATCTAAACCATAAGCTTGGATAACGGTTCTCTAACTAAAAGAGCTTCAGGCTGGTGACGACATGCGACAGCTTATTGGCTGCAAAGCGAATTTTCCGAAGTTCAGCATATCTTAAAAAACATAAAGGTGTGTTACATTTCTTACATTGACAAATAAGATTGTGTGTGGCTCTTTTGTAAGTCTGCCAGTCCGTTTCTTTCTTTTAAATCAGTTGAGCATTTGGTAAAACAACAAAACTCTGTACCAACACCAGTATTTTGTATATACTATTATAAACACAGTTTGAAGTCAGTGTTTTACTAGTAGTCACACGTCATTACAGTGCGCTTCTTCTAAAATCTCACCTTTAATGTCTGATCTTTAGTTCAACATACACAACTACATATCCTTTATGTTTCTCTCAAAATCCAATGTTCACCAACTCTTGCTATCTGAATCAAGCGATATAGGTTAAAATATCGGATGAAAAGATTGGTTTCAATTTTTCTGGAGATAGTTTTCGTGGAAAAGTATCAATGTCTTATCATGCACAAAAAATGAAAGGGTAGACTTGATAAAGGTCAGGGGTCAGAGGTTGTGTTACCACTGTCGAGATAATGTAACGCCCTGACTGGTTTCAAAAATATCGATTGCTTATTCAAGGATTCTCAAGTATTTACATACAAACAAAATCTCTAAGTTTTATAAAATCTGTTGAAAATGGGTTATTTATTTCAGAATTAGAACCATGGCGTTAAGTTTAAATGACTAAGAGTTTTCTAACTGGTGTTTTAGTGCAGGACTTCTTGGCATGTTTGTAACACTACCCACCTTTTAACCTGATTTAGAATCTTTCCCAATCTTCATCTTGATATAGTGATCCTATTAGAGATACAAAATGAGGCATGCAGCGTATGTGGCTATCCTACAAGATTACTGGGTAGAATAAATGTTTAGTGTACATGTAATGAACGCTATGACACACTGTGAGACTTTGAGTGAAGTTACCAGCAGCAGAAATGATTCAGTTTTAAAATATGTAATAAATTGTTGATATAAAATGTGACTTTATGGGCTAAGAATTACTAATGCTGTTAATAAGTCTCTAATACTGCATCAGACGAGCTAGAATTTCGTATTATGTTTTCTGCTACTCCTAATCATACTGCGAGAACTTTAAAGGTAAACACTTGTGAAAGGCATGCTTGTTTTAAATGGAAGAACTTTAATGTATATTACATGGCTTTATTATTATTATTATTTTAACATATAATTAAGGGAATTTATCTGCTTAGTTGTATAGCCAGCAAGGACAATTCAATCTTCTCCGATCATAGTAATAAATGTGGACAGATATTGAGAAAAACATTTAAAGGGTAATGCTTACTACTAATTTATTTATAGAAGCAAGTTAGTTGTCACATGAGAAGTGCAATTACTTTATTAAACATGTTTAAAAATATTAGTTTGAATTAGTAACTCTGATTGCAGCAAAGCCAATGAAAACATATAAAAACAATTTATTGCCGACCAGTTATACACAGGTCTTCATTCACACTAGCAACAGAGAAAATGGCACATTTATCTTAGTATTCTTCCTTGAATATCGTAAACTAATTGTCATTTATGTTTCTTAGGCAAATATAGAACTACAAAAATCAAATATATCAACTATAAATATTGTGTTTATTTTAAAAAATTGGCTTTTCTTTTAGCTCTTATGAAATCTTCATGAAATTATCATTTCGCATTTCTAAAATATATACATTTATAGAACATACTAACAAATCTTATAATGTATTTAATTAAATTCACTTCATGCAGGAATAATGGCGCAACTGAATAGGAAGTGACTGTCAAAAACATCACAAAGAAAAAAAGGTTCCTCTTCATAACCTTAGTTGCTAAGTACTAGTTTTTATTATAACTGTCGAAAACGTGGGTATTGTAATTAAATTGTGTGTGAAACATATGGACCACCAGCGCAATATCCCAGACTTATTTTTTTTTAATTTTTAATTTTTAAAAGTCACAAGTAAAGCGTATTCTGTGATTTACATGTTCCACTTTTAAACAATTTAAGATGACTGTAAATTTTAAAACATTTGTCGCTGTAGAGTTACAGAAATGTTTAAGTCAAAAATGGACACACGACGATTTCAATGACTTCACGGTTGTTGTAGAAGACCAAGAATTCCACTGTCATAAGTTTATTCTAAGCGCGTGTTCTACATTCTTTGACGGACTTCTTAGGACTGAGATGAGTGAAAACTTGGAGAACCGTGCTGTGCTGACATCTATGAGCAAAGAAACGTTTGATGTCATCATGAATGCTGTTTATAAAGGTGAAAACGGTTTAAAGACCGAAAATGTTATACAGGTGTGGCAAGCAACGTGTTTTTTGGATATACCTTTTCTTGTTAACAAATGTGAAGATTTTTTACTTAATCATATTTCATTAAGTAATTTTGAAGTATATTACGTAAACGCAAAGTTGTTGGGGTCTAAGCCTGTCCTGGCGCGTTTAAACGATTTTATGATTAGAAATTTCCAAGAAATTAAAGACACGAAAACTTTCTTTGAACTGTCAGCTGATGAGCTCTGTAACATAGTAGACAGCCATTTCCTTAAAGTCGATTCCGAAGATGTTGTTATTGAATATATTCTTCAGTGGATCAATTACAAACCTAGTAATAGTCAAGTCCTGATCGATGAAAATGAAACAGCTGCAGATACTTGTAGCAGTCAAAAATATTCAAGGCCACTTGACGATCATGTCCGTACAAACAAACTATCAGATGAGCAACACAGTAACTGCGGAAATAATAGCGCGTCGAATGAACATAACATTAACGTTGCTTTGAACGGAACAACTGCAAGTCTGAGCATAAAAGATAATTCTAAATGTGTTAGCTTGAGTGATAAAGATAATAGCAACGTTGCATTAGAAGCCAATAGCGAATTACATCAAATAAAGAAGCCAGACAAATGTGATTCTGTAGAACATTTTACACGGCATCTTGAAAACAGTGAACTTCATTCGAATGATGTAACTGAGAGAGGAAATCATACAATTAAGTTGTTGAATTTGGCACGACTTGTTTTAGCGAGTCGAAGTTGTCTTGAAAATCTCGTGAAAAATTCAGTGATAACCTCTAAACCAGAAGCCATGAATATTGTGTACGATGCTCTTATGTATAAATACAAGCTTTTCAATTACAGAAACAGGATTGTGAGATATAGAGAGTGCAGTAACATCATTAATGGTGTTGTGTTTGTGCGTGACAACAAAGTTTTATTTTACGATTTATTAAAAAATCGAGAACACATTCTTCTTGACAAAGAATATCATACTGATTATTTTCCTGAATTTGTTGGGTTAACCGTGATAGATTCTGTTGTGCTTTTCACCACCAAAAAAGTAGAAAAGTCGCAATCAAGTAAAATAAGTAGAGACACAACTTTTAAATGTTTGAACTCATACAACGCAAGAGGCAATTCTATTTCTGATGTATTCAAATCTGGAAATTGTGATAATTCCTTCCTACTTAATTACAATAACAATATCGTATGTGTTGATAGGTCTGAGTCCGAAGTTACTGTATTTCGACATCCCCATGAAGTATCCTATGGTCTTCATTTCATAAACGCTGGGATTTCGCCTACATTTGCCATTGCATTTGAGGACGATATCTTAATATTTTTCGAATCAAATTATGCTACTGGCATCAAAAAGTGTACACCAGGGGATAAAAGAATTGTTTCTCTTCCAAACATCGATGGACCTGCTAACGCAATGGTCAGTTTCCAACATGGCAAAAACTTGTATCTTATTCAGAACAATGGAAATTTTCGGCTCGTGACTAGATCCCGAACTGGTGACATTGAATTTGCAAAGCTAGAAAGTTTGTGGAATTATTTTGAATTTAATCTACATGGTGCTGTTTGTTACAACAAACAGTTGTTTTTGTTTGGTGATATTAAGACCAATGAATATTCAAAATTAAATTACTTAAAGGATATTCAGAAAAGGTCACTTCCAGATGTTTTTGACAACATCAAAGTTGTTGAGACCTATTGTAATTCACAAGTTGTACCTATGGCAATTGAAAAGACTTCATTACGCTCCAATAAATCTAGAACTTTTTAACTTTAAAAAGCTACTATCCATCGTAAGACTACTAGTAATAATAATAATAAATTGATAATTTATTTACCACAGTACTCAGCAAGCAGCTGGGCTCAAAGCGCTTCAAATAACACATTCACGTACATTTATAAGTGCATTCAATGTAAACCATTCATATCCTAACTACAACATATCATGACATTATGTTTCACACAAGCTCGTTTATCATATAAAGAAATGTTTGATTGTTGTTAAATTAATTTTGAGAGTAGCGTGGTTATTGTTATTCCATGCATATTCGTCCTTGTATTAATTTATTCCTAATACTTTCTTCAAAAGTAAAATTGTTTTATTTATACTAAGAAATATTTTAAGAAGACATTATCTTCCGTATCACTATTTTTAAAGTGTATCTAAAATAAGCAAAAGCGGTTGTTATAAATATTTAAAAAAATCAATCTACTTTGTATTGAATTCGCCAAAATTTATGGTAAATATTCTGAGTAACACTAGCGGTTGAAACGATGACTTGGTTTTTTTAATTTGTTATTCAGTTTTGTGGCATTTAGAAAGTTTCTTTATTAAAGGTGAAATAATTGCTTACTTTTATTTATCAACGAGTAAATTTTTAGTTATAACCTGTAATCCAATTATAAATACAATTTAAGTAGTAAATTTAAAGCTGATTTAAATCCAAGACACGATATTTAAATAAATGAAATATCATTTTTTTGAAATTAATAATATAGCTGTAATTAAGTTTTAAAAATGTCTCTTTTGTGATTAACATCATCCTAAAAAGATTGAAATTTTGATATTCTACTCTTGTCTTCATTAATAAATATTCATTTATTATTTTGCACAGGTACTACATCAATTTAAACAAAAACGAAAACTTTCGACTAGATTCTTGATGCCAAATATTCCAGTTACATTTTACACATGCTCAGAGGCGTCACTAAGGTTGGTGTCACCAAATGCGGTAGCTCATGGTGTCACCTCCTCACGACTTACCCCATTGACCTCCTTTGAGTCTGGTAGTGCCAAATAACGGGAACATAAATAATTTTACATATTGGTGTCACCCCTTGTGATGGTGTCACCCGGTGCGGTCCGCGCCACTCGCACCCGCTAGTGACGCCTCTGCACGTGACTACCCTATTGAATATGAAATAATTGAAGATAATTAAATCACCACTGACTGGAGACGCCCCGATTACCATTGGGTGATCTCACTTTGCATCACTTTTTACTCATGCCTAATGATGTATATATTTCAGGCCATTTGATATCATTGTATTACAAATACGCACCAAGCAGGTTTTACTCATGTGACTTTCAATTTAATTTTTTTTTATAAATACATTTGTTTAATGGATGAACTCTAATTTTTGGACGGTGTTTTTTTTTCAAAACATTTCTTAAATAATTTCTTTTTAATGACATACAAAATTAACAGTCAATTTAACACACACACACACACACAAAAATGCGTTCAATTACTTCTGATTTAGTAAATATGAGTAGCGAAAGTTGTGGTTAAATATTAATAGCATTCATAATGGTCTATTAACAAAATATTGCGCTTTGTAGTACGGGCATATTTAAAAAAAATATATTTGTGTCCGGGGAAGAAGTACTAATACTCTCCAAATTTTAACCAGATAAAGTGAGTTTCTTGAAGGCAAGTTTCTTTCAATAAGTTTATCATTATTTTCTTTTAAAGCACAAATTTGTCCATGCTTTTACAATATTCTGATGCGGCTGTTTAATTGCTGAGCTATGGATTTATATTAGGGGCCGTCCATAAAGTACGTAATGCTCCAGAGAGGGGGAGGGGGTGTAATAGAGTGTGACAGTTTGTGACAGGGGGAGGGAGGTCCGGCCATGTGTGACGTCACGGTGTTTTATGTTAAATTTTAATTATTTTGTTAATTAAAAAAATATATTCAAAAGTGTGAAGTACTTTAGGGGGGGCGCTATATTTGTGACCGTTTTTGACGGGGGGGGGTAAAATGGTCAAAAATAGCGTGACGTACTTTATGGACGGTCCCTTACCCGGGTGTAAAAAATGAATGAAATATATAATCTCTCCTATCACTAATTCATCATCAAAGTTGCCAATCATGATGTACTAACAAATAAAATCATCAACCTGTAGGCTATGTCTGACTGTCAGGAATGTTCTGAATTAAGTTAAATTACATGATTTTGCGTGTGCATGCAAATGTAACGCTCTACTGTAGGTCAAATGAGTATTAATTTTTGGACCCGAAAGATAAATTAGCAGTAAAAACGGATTTAAAAACAACAATCAATTATATGGTTCGTTATGGCGTTGGCAGGGATGGTATTATCATCAATGTAATACGATAATACGATCCAGTTCATTGATACTTTTAACGTATTTGTTGAATAAGTATCAAAATACATAATTCCCGTTGTCTGTATGTATGGATGAAATTAAAGTTAGGTGGCGCTGCGATCGATTTTGTTTTATAGTGCTACTAATTTTAGAAAGCAGCGCACCAAATTACTGCACCAAAAATAACACTTTTCGAACGTTCCGCATAAAATTGCTCAATATGATAATAAATGAATCACATGAAAAATAAATAAAATAAATGAAAGTTCTATATTACATTATTTTTTAATCTGATGTTTATTTATTTTGAAAACTTCCATCATTTTTGACGGGTGATACACTAGTTAATTACATAACTGTTCAGTTATAGGTGAGTGAAAACATGATGTCGCTGTCTTAAGCATCTTACCTTTTCTAGCCTGAGATACAGAAGCACCATTTGTTTCACCGAGTCGATTTGTGTACTTCAAGATAAAATGGTTCACTTTAATAACCTGATAGATAATTTTTTTAACTTCTGAAAATACCACTCTATCAAAATGAAATTCTTGATTTTTGTGAAATTCACAACTCATAGGGTATTGTGATGTCGACCTTTCACTTTGTCGAATTAAAATGTTTCAAATCATCATGTTATCATTGGAAAGATTAAACAAAACAATTAATTTCAATTCACGAAAGGTGTACAAAGTTATCAGCAATAAATCCATTTTTTAACTATAGAGCCAAAAATAAAATTAATTTAAGAAACAAACTTTTAAAATTGTCAATTTTATTTTAGAAGGATAACATTTGTGGTAAAATGATTTTGTTTGACATAAAAAATTAAAAATAAAAGTAGGAAGTTTATTTGTATGTTAAAGTTTATCCATCAGTTTCTGAAAATGATTTAATAAAAACGCCAGATATAAATGTCAGAAAATTAATTTTTAAAAAGCACAATATTCGCTATTAAATTTCTATTACAATAAATTAATGAGTAGGCGGAAATGGCCTATATAATATTTGTTATAAAATGTCTTTAGACAGTTAATTAATTAAATACACACAGATGGTGGGGTGTAAATAAAATCTACCGCAGTTTTAATAGATTATATCATTCTCAGATTAATTATATATATTAATAAAAAATTCTTGAAATTGAAATAAATGAAGTTAAATGTGTATGATTGTAAATTGAATATGTGGTGACTGCAGATTGATTATATTGTGACTGCCTAACGTTTCTTTGGCAGTTAATAAATAAGCACTCTGGCAAAGCTAACGAGTGTACAGCCCTATGCAACCCTAAGCATATAACTATATATATCACTTGTTCTCTCAGTCCGATTCTCAGGCCCTCTTCTCAGTGACTGAATCTCCCCGGTGACCCGTCAAAACGGCCCCGACATAACCACCCCGGTCAAAACGGCCCCAGACAAAATGTTTAATTTTTTTTTAAGCTTTTGTCAACTTTTTCACACTTAAAAAGGTGGTAAAATTGTAAAATTATTTCTTGTGATGCTATTATATTGTTTCTTGTCAACAAACAACCGTGATTGGTACCATTTCGAGTAAAGGCTATGAAATTCACTGTTGTGATGTCATTATTGTTTATTGTGAGCTAAACCTGACACTGAATAGGTTAGTAATTAGTAAAAAAAATACGAATATAATATTTGATTGTACATTTTACTATTAGTCCATTTATTAGTCCAGGGCCGTTTTGTCGGGGTCGTTATGTCGGAGCCCAATTGTCGGGGCCGTTTTGTGCGGGGTGTCACAAGCGTCCTCGTCTATGTCTGGATCGCTCGCTCAATGATTCATCAACACCAATTACACAAGAAATAGTCGAACACTACTAACAGGAAACAAAACTTTAATTCCCACTCCTTGATACAACACACCCTCACTTCCCCCGTCTCTCTGACCTCTACACACATTCCCGACACGTCAACCAAAAAAACTCTCCCTTTTCACGCTTTCGCTCCAACAAGCCAACAACACTACCGTGCGCACAGCTCACAAGTAACATTGAAAATTGGTCATCCGTGACATATGCCCCCCTTTCCAGAAATTTTTTCGATGTCGACAAATTTCCATTATCTCGAATGACCAATTTACACATTTAATCATACACTAGAATATCCTTTTACAACTTGAAATATACTACGGACATCTGCCCTCAAATAATCCTAACCAATGATAACATATTTTACTTAACAGTTTAACCATTACTATCTGTATAACAATCAATCTAATTCTAGTGCTTTCCCCATCATGGGCTTATACGGAACAGTCATTGTTCTCCTATGTATCTTTAACTGTCCCCATAGCGGGACCCTGTATGGACAGTCCTTGTCCTCCTATGTATCTTTAACGTCCCCATAGCGGGACCCTGTATGGACAGTCCTTGTCCTCCTATGTATCTTTAACTGTCCCCATAGAGGGACATTTTATAACCCTCTTTTACTTGGTTATAAGTTTATATGTTTATCATGATCCTACAATGATATTCGTCAAAAAAATCTCAAAGCATATTCACAATCATAAATACTCAATGCATAATCAATATCGTAATCATCAATATTCATAATTATCAACACAATTCATTTCATCATCAAAATCACGAACATTGTTTTCAGCAGAACATATCAACAATACATATCCTTATAATCAATAATGTCCTGATATCTCCAGGGCGAAACATTTCTTATATCATTACCCCAATGGCCCATGAACCTCAAAATACGTCATCAATACCCAGTATAGTACTGGTACCAAGGACACATCAATACATGGTATAATAACTGGCGCGAGGTCACCCGGACCCCACAAGTTCTAACAAAAAACACCTTATTATCTCTTATCATAGTTATCAACAAAAACCACATCATCATCATAAAAAATATCATCATATTCATGTACATCAATAAACAGGTCAAAAATTTCATAACATTGAAAACAATCATAGCCATTGTCTTAGAGGGTGGGATATTTCGCTTGTCCCCTATCCTAAACAAAACACGACCCTGGTTTCCATTATACAGGCTTATGTGTTTATAAACATTCATTATATTAAATACACTAACTTATAACATTATATTTATTAAGTTAATATTAAAAAATGTCAAACATTAAACATACTACTCCTTTGGGTTAATGTCACAACATATTGAACTTGATTTCACCGGTACTTCACTGCCCTGAAAAGCTGTAGTTCTGCAGAAACATGGCCCATCTCGTAATCCTGGCGCTTACGAATCGAACTGTAGTAAGATGCTTTAAAGGCTGTTGGTCAGTTTGTAAAACAAACAGTTTGCCGTAGAGGTAATGTTTAAACCTCTTGACCGCCCACACAATCGCCAGGCACTGCTTTTCAATCGTAGAATACTTTATCTCTCTTTCAAAGAAATTCCTGCTGGCGAAGGCAACAGGATGCAGCATTCCCCTGTTGTCTTCCTGTAGTAACGTAGCACCAAGTCCAACGTCCGATGCATGGGCCCTTAAAACGAAGGACTTTTGCATATTGGGTTTGTGTAGTATTGGCCATGTTGTGATGGCTCTCTTCAAGGCGTCGTATGTTTCTTCCTGTTCTTTCCCCCATTTCACTCTGTCGGGCTGACCCCTTTTTGTCACGGAGGTCAGCGGGTATGCCAGGGTTGCGTAGTTTGGTATAACGTCTCTATGGTAGCCCGCGAGTCCAAGGAATCGCCTCACTTGACTCTTTGTGGTTGGTCGAGAATGGAATGCGGGAAACGACCGATGCTCAATGGAATCCACCTCTTCATCTGATTCCGTTTGTGCGCAGACTCCAACATCGACCATAGCACATTCCCGTGAATTTTTAGTTTCACGGCGATTCACATCCGGCTGTCTTCCCCTCGATGTGACCTCACATTGTGACCTCTCTACCATACCACACTCTGGCGTTGTCAACCTCGCCCCCTTGAACTCCATGTCTGGGTCGTCATAGCTCCTTACCCCCTGCACATTTCCCACAATAAGGTCCACTATTGAGTTGTCCACACATATCGCCTTCACTCTGCCACTCAAGTATGGTGTTCTTATGTCTATTATCGCTTTTTCTCCTCTTATTATTCTGGTGTCCAACATTCTTATCAACCCGATTTCGCCCGTTAATTGGTCATCTCTGACGTATTGTCTTTTCACTATCACTGCTTCACATCCTGTATCTCTTAATACCTCAACACTCTTTGATCCTATAAACCCTTCCACAACCTTTAACTTTCTTTCTCCGTCTTCCTTTTGGCTTTTATCAACCATGTACGTGCTATCCGTCCATTTACGCACTGGAATAGCATGTGTCGCTGCTGCCCTCTTCACGCTCGCATTTTCGCCCTCCTTTGAACTGGGACAATAGCGGGCTATATGGCCAACCCTATGACACACAAAGCAGCGTATGTCTGACCTTGATCTTTCCTCGGCCCTACTTTGCCATTTTCTTTGACCCGATGTGGTCTGTTGCCCCTCAACATTTCTCCCATACATGTCATCTCCAACACCATCGCCATTTTGTGTTGCACCAGGGCTCTAATCAAAGCTTCTATTCCTGGCCTCCAGGAATAACTCGGCCAATCTGGCAACTTCCTCCAGGGTGTCATTATTTCGCTCCCTTAGATAAATCACCAGATCTTCGGGACACACCGCCATAAATTGCTCTTTCACTATGAGGTCTCTAAGACCGTCAAATGTTTTATCAATGTCCGACAAGATAATCCATTTCGACAAATAGCTCCGAATTCTTCCTATAAAAATGGATGGCGATTCATCTGCCTGGGGTTTGCTCTTTCTGAATAAGTTTCTATAGCCCTCCTCGGTGAGATTGTACCGCTTTAAAAGCACTTCCTTCACCTTTTGGTACACCAACGCGTCCTCGTAAGGCATTCTAGAGTATACCTCCAAGGCTCGCCCAGACAGAAGCGCACTTAGTGACACCGCCCAATCACTTTCTGGCCATTTACTGATCCTAGCGAACGTTTCAAACCTCGTCAGATAGCCATCCAGTTGGTCAACCCCATCTATGAATGGTGGAAGCTTAGGCTGTCTTGGTCTGTTGTCAGTCCCATTTGCATTTCCTACATTAGCAGCTTCAATTCTCTTGGCTTCTAACCTTGCCTCTCTCTCGGCCGCCCTGTCCGCCATTTCTCTCTCGGCCGCCCTATCTGCCATCTCTAACCGTTGTATCTCTCTCTCGGCCGCCTCTCTCTCAGCATCTCTCACTCGTTGTACCTCTCTCTCTATGTAATCTCTTCTTTCCTCACCTCTGAGTTGAAGGGCATCCACCAGTGCTATGATCTCCTCCAGAGTCGTGACTGGCATTCTCGTTGCTTCCTCAGTGTCCGTGTTTCCTGTGTAAATCCCCGGTCGGGCCCCCAGAATGTCACAAGCGTCCTCGTCTATGTCTGGATCGCTCGCTCAATGATTCATCAACACCAATTACACAAGGAATAGTCGAACACTACTAACAGGAAACAAAACTTTAATTCCCACTCCTTGATACAACACACCCTCACTTCCCCCGTCTCTCTGACCTCTACACACATTCCCGACACGTCAACCAAAAAAACTCTCCCTTTTCACGCTTTCGCTCCAACAAGCCAACAACACTACTGTGCGCACAGCTCACAAGTAACATTGAAAATTGGTCATCCGTGACACGGGGCAGTTTTGACAGTGAACCAGTCCCCCCTTATATAAGGACCCCCAAAGACAGCGTCAAAGTTTGTCTACTATTCGTTATAAAATGGCATGCCGACTACGTAATTGGTCAGGTCTGGTCAGCCAATAATGGCCATTAAAGTGCCACACCACCTCGTTACATTTACCTTGTTTGATATCCGTGCTTGGACCGCCCATAAGGACAAAGCAAGAGACAAGTTTGGAGCGACGGGGCTTGCCAGAATGTACATGCTTTGTTTACCACATGCCTTGGTTACACGTGTCGGCCTACAATTTTACGCAGCGTCAACCGTCTCTATTTGTCCGGCCACTCCCGGCCAAAAAGTGTCACCTATCTATACTCATCAATCAACCTGGGTCACCCTGCAATAATATACAAACACTCCTTCTATTCATAAGATAAATGTGTCCTACGTTCTTGTTTTTGGCAAGTGACAGGCCATGGCTATGAGTATGAGTGTTCCACTTTATCCCCAGCCGCATTTTTTCCCTAACTAGTGCCATGAGCTGGGTAGACTCAGAACACCCTTGGCCCCGGTAACAAATCCCTGCCTTCACGTAGATTTGAATCCATGACCATCGGTACGCCAGCCGAGCGCTCATGTCACTCGACCACCGTAACCCTTGCAACCCGATTGGTAGATACGAGGAGTTGCTTATCAAAAATTTTTATCCGATGATTTTCAATCATGGTCAATCTATGAACCACAGAAAAAAAAACGAAGAACATTCAAGGCACAGTGGTTTTCATATTCTCATCACATAAATTCGCGCTCTTTTCAATTATTATGGCAAGTTTAAATTACTTTTCATGACTTACCCCATAGACCTCCTCCGAGTTTGCCTGTGCCAAATAAAAGTAAAACACAGAATCTTACGCTTTTGTGTCACCCCTTGTGATGGTGACACCCGATGCGGTCTGCAACCTAAGACCTGCCAGCCGATTTTTTTTTAAATTTCGGCTGGCTGGTATAATTTTGTGGCGATATCCGGATTAGCCGGATTTCTCCGTAAATTGACATTTGCGGCAGATTTTCGGCTGATTACGAAATATTCGGATGAAATTTAGCTGATCCCTGGCCAATAATGAAGTAATAAAACTTCAGCAATAAAACACTTTTACAATACTTCAGAAAAAGTGTTATTATTTTTAACAATATAAAAAAAAAGTTTTATATGGGGCCGTCCATAAAGTACGTCACGCTCCAGAGGGGGGGGTGTAAGAAAGTGTGACAGTTTGTGACAGGAGGAAGGGAGGGTCTGGCCATATGTGACGTCGCAGTGTTTTATATTAAATTTTAATTATTTTGTTAATAGAAAAAAATTTGTTCGAAAGTGTGACGTACTTTAGAGTCCAAGATTTGTGACAGTTTCTGACAGGGGGAGGGGGGGCTAAAAATGTTCAAAAATAGCTTGACGTATATTATGGATGGCCCCTATACTGTCCTACTAATACAGTGCATGAAAGCATTCCACTTATTCAGTTTCTGTCACTCAATACCTGATAGACACTTAGAATATCAGTTTATAATTGTCATGAATAAAACAAACGCAATGTAGCTTATCAGCTGTTAGGCCAATGCGGCGTGCCGCATATTATCCGGCGGATATTTGGCAGGAAGAAAATTCGGCGGCGCATTCGGCGTGCTGCGTCGGCTGAGGGGTCTACTGCAACTCCCGCGCCCCCCTAGTGGCACCTCTGGATCAAACTGTGATAATTACTGGCTGCTGTCTCGCTCTTTTATCTCATAAATGATTGTTCAATAAATTTAGGACGTAATCAAAGATTATTTTAAAATACACCTGTCATCTCTGGTTCAAAGGAAAACAAAAGCACTCCGAGGTGGGAGATAACAATTAATTACTTTTTACCCTAATCTTTTTCAGAGGCCGCGTCATATTGACGTAATTTACTGTTGTTGGGTCGGGGTTAGGAGGCGTTCCCATTAATGAACCTAAGCAATGACTACAACGGGATAAAAAAAAGTTATGTGATTTTTTAAAAAGTTTTATTTTACTTTTCCATGTCAAGAACAAAAAATGACACGCCCATTTTATTAATGACCAGTGATAAAAACACAACTAAGTTCTTTGTTTACATTTAGCAAATTAATCTGGTCGTGTTTATAATTATTTATGAATTTAGGTTTGTTTAAAATATTTTGGGAAAGTTCATGCTTACAAGAGAAAAGAAGGAGAAAAACGATTCAAAACATAGGGTCTCAGTCAAAGTCTTCCACTTTGCATGGACTCTTGATATTATTCCCAGTTATTTCGACCTCTTTCCAATTCTGTCTGCCTCATTGTGACTGTTCCGTCGTGTTCCAGGGGTGGTCCCAGTCCCCTCTTTGTCAAAGAAATCAACAAAACTTTAACAGCTCTGATTGAAATTTTGCTGGATGATTAACACACGACATCCACTTGCAATCAGGGGTATATAGGAACACTCGATAGCTTCATTTCAATATTTTAATGATGTGATCAGGATATGATTCATTATCATAATTACATAGAATCATAACAGATTTCTGTATTATTACAACGTCAAAAGCCATATTCTTCACAATTCAGCCTCAGACCGATACATCCACAATCAGTTTAGCGCTCTGCTCTGTTTCTTCTTCCTCACGCCATCTCTCTGCCGACTACACAATCCTTCTACCCCGTGTATTCTCTCTTTTCCTCCCCTCCCTCCCCACCCAAATCAAAGCTCATCTCATTAACCATCACGCATTACGTGATCAGCAACCCGTGTTGACTCACACCACAACATCATTTAAGATACCACGGAATCCGACTGTGACACTTATCCAACACACAACCAACAAAGTCCTCTAGGGGAGTTCATCTTCTCTGTTTGTCCTGTTGATGCCATTCTTGCGCTTGTTTTCTTTCATTTATTGTTGTTGTCCAACATTGCATGGTAACACACATTACATTCTTTTCACATTTCACTTTCAGTAAGGAGTCTCTTTTTCAAGTTCTATCAGTTTGAATTATTTTGTAATTTACACTTACACTTGCTTAAAGCACTTTTATTATGACGCTAGTGAATACAACAAAAGTAAATTGTTAAAGACATTGGAATGACGTCATCAATATATTTATAAAAGATCCCTAGACAGAGGATGCAATTACACTTACAGCGGGTTCAAAAAATACCACCATAATATTTTTTTAAAATTATATTTTTTTTATTCCATTCAATGTAAAGTTTGGAAGCGTTACGTACTGTCTTTTGAGTCCACTGAGTATTTGTATATCGTCTAAAAAATCGCGTTGAAAATGTCTCTTTAAAAAAAAATCATGTACATATAACACTTAAGGTTGTGTTTTACTAGTTATTTTCGGCACAGAGGTCTTCTTTAACAGTTCTATAAATTATGTCAATTGATTTGTGTATATAATGTTCTATAGAGAAAACTCCCTTGTAGCAATTTTGTCTGTGTCGAAATCTGAATATATTTCATATTCATTACTTTTACTCGAGAACGGAAAATCATAGTTTATACCGTATACACCAATGCATAATTTCCTTAAAATCGTCTTTTTTCGTTACACCAGGCAACTCTTATAAAGATGCTAGTAAAAGAAAATTAAGATAAACAAAATACGATTAGCAAGTTTTAATACAAATATGTTCATCTCATTTTTAACATCATATTATATAACAACACAGTTGCTAAGTCAAGCAAGCTTGTAGACAAATTTGCAATCCGCGAAGTCGACACAAATATGTATAATGTAGGTTCGTCACGCTCTTACAGTCATAAAATAGATAGAATTTTAATTCAAATTATGATCCAGGGGCGGAGCTAGGGTGGATTTTCGCCAGGCGTTCAGAAGTAGTGTTCAACTCAATCTACCTCCAAATTAAAAGATCTGGATGTGACTGGAAAAGCCGCAGCCACCACCCTCTCCTAGTAACTTAGTAACTAAAATGGGGCCATTGAAGAACAGATGATGAATAAATTGTTATCAAAATGAACTCCGAATGAAATTAAGAGTTTAATTTTTCATGTTAAAGGGATAAAAGTTTTTTTTTATTTAAAAAATCAACAAACAAACATTGTAAAATATTACAAATAATTTGTTTCAATAAATATTTTAAAAATATTTTTTGTAATAATGTGAAATGTCTTTACACACATTTGGTTTAAAAAGGGCACTTAAGCAATGGTTTGTATTGTACACCTTAAATATGTTTATTTATGCGCAAATTTTAAAAATATTAGCTAAAGTTAGAATAATAAATCACATTTTTACAAACGGAGCGAATTTTAGGAGAACGTTAAGTGATTTAGTTGCCTGATATAAGACGATTAACAATTAATTTAAATTTAATCGTTAACTTTTGAAAAATTAACTATTAATTAATCGTTAACTTGGATTAAAGCCAAAAATTAAAATTTATGATGTCATAAGTAGCACGTATTAAACGTTCTTGTTGAAAATCTAAATAACACTGGAATGTCTCCTTTATATGTCATCTTTTAACCAACTACGCAAAAAAACAAATGTGTTGACATTATTTGGTTCAAGTGATGAGCGGGTCTAATTGACAATATAACCAGCTGAGCTGAACAATCATTCACATGGAACTGAGGTAACTGTATGCACAAAGCGGTCTTGGCAAGGAATGATATTAACGAATATCGGTTTTCATTAAGTTTCCTCCATTGTAGAGGATTAATGGATTCAGGAACTTTCATCTCCATTTAGCAACGCAGTAATTCATCAGAAGAGCTTTCGTCATTTTCTGTTTCTGAGTCAGACTCAATTACTGCCATTAGGTTAATACGCTTTTCATTTGGTTTGATAAGTAGGCGAAGTGTTAGAACAATGGTAGGCAAATGATTTCTCACAATGGATACAATAAACTTTATCAAAAATTTTGAACATTCCCGTCAGTCAATAGGTTAAAACCAAAATGTTCATGTAATCGTCAGCAAACTTTTTATTATTTATCGGCAGCTATTTTTTATAATTTCTATTTTTACTTTTTGACTACCAATAATTAATAACGATTAATCGTTAAAAATCATTTAATCGTTAAAAAAATTGTAACGATTAATCGATAAATTAATCGTTAATTTCCGCAGCCCTAATATTTATATTTATTAAGATGTTTTTTAAAAAAAATCAGAGGGTAAGTCTCTCTATATATCTATCTCTCTTTTTAAACCTCAGTTTTGTATAACTATCTTAAATATTAGAGAATGTTCTGAGTAATTAATTTTCTTTTTTTAACTGGCAACTGAAGAATTACACTCCAAATGAAACAGACATCTCCTTTGTCATAAGAAAGATAATTACATGTTATTTAAAATGAATATACAAATAATTATAGATATATAAAATACAGACACACAAAGAAGTTACATTTCACAATAAAAGAGACCGCCAATGGTAATTGATGATAAATACAAACAGCAAAATCGTAAGCACGATCTGATGTGCTTACTACCACTAATAATAAAAGTAAATAACAACCGTATTTTCCCTGTTGTGGACAGATATTTTCTTCAGGTGTTATAGTACACACCTTCAATGGTCATGGAACACGTGCGGTTCTCTCGTTTTGGACGTTGTTCACTACGCACCTGCCTATCTCGTCTCAGTTGACTTGTCGGGTTCCGCAACAGATCTTCCTCTAGTCTAGGATCTAATACAGTTACTCTACAACTGCATACTGAAAATAAGCCTAGTGTTAACAAAGATGAAAAAACTCCAAAATTGCTATTCCACCAAAGCCCTCCTGATGAATCTATAAAGAGATAGAGGGTCTGTCAACTCTCTTATTTATAGTGGCACACTATGACGCTAATTGCTAAACAATTTATTTGATCCGCTATGTGCCAAAGTCCCTGTTATTGTACTCTAATGGAGGGGGCAATGAACGTGTCATGCGATAAGTATCGTGAATGATGATGACACGGGGTGAACGATGAGTCAGCGGGTCTCAACACCCAATCTCGCTGTCTCCCTCCCTTCTCTTCCTACAGGGGCTCTTTGTACATGAGCCGAAGAGAGCTTTCATTGAAATTTCCAACAAACAGAGGGAAATGTTTCTATTGTAAAAGCAGTTCCGCTTTTTGCCTATACTGTTATGTAAAATGTAATCACAAAGGTTGGAATAGATGTACCGTATTGATATATGATTGCTCTATTCTAAGGTGCCTTGAGTAAACCGAATATAGAAAGAGCTTGGAAAAAGTCAGAGCCCCTCAACACTTGAGTAATAAACACATTGATCATTTTTCTCAAGATACAGAAGATGACGAATTCTTCTCTACGCGTGTACTTAAAGATTCTTTCAAACGGAATAAATTCATTTTCTTCTGTGTGTTTTTAAGTATGTTTTATGAGATAACACAATATATATTTATTACATCCAATTTCATATTTCTATTAATAATTAACAGAGATTTTATATCTCAAAAAAAACAAAACACAAAAACAAAAAAAACACAACACACCACACACACACACAAAGAAGACTATTGCACTAATTTAAAATTTATAATATAAAATTAGCTATAGCTTAAGGCTAAACAAACAATTTTTCGAAATTTACTTTAACCACAAGTATACTCGTCTGCCTTGGTAATCGACCGGTCTTAATAGTCACGTTTTCTTATCACTGTCGATAATATGGGCGTGAAGTTGTTGTAAAATAAACCCGGATTTGGTGATTATTATAATATGAAAAAATGCTGGAGATTTTAAAAAGTAAAATGTTGCACTCATTAAAATTATTATGCAATATCTCCTTAATTTTTATTCTGTATTAAGCCAGTGTAATTAAACAACCCCGCAAAAACAAAGTTTTGACTATAAATCCCTTATACTTTAGTACACATAAAAACGTGGTTTTTAAAAATCTTTTTTTACCCCTATTTATTTTTTTTATACCAAACACGTCATAAGCGCCTTCCCAACGTTTTAATACCACGGAGATGTGTTCACGGGGCGAACTCATGGATGTCAACAAAAGCAGACGGGTACAGATGCTTATATAGAGATCAACTAAAATGCATTAATTTAATTGCGGCACATTCGATCTATCTGAAATTTTGATACAATGCATTCAGTGGCGTAGCTAGAACTTTTGCCGCCCGGGGCGGTCTCCAATGTGCCGCCCTTTTTAGGGACCGTCCATAAATGACGTCACGCACCTGGGGCGGGAGGGGAGTCATACACTTGTGACGATGTGTGACGAGGGGGGTGTGTTTGAGAAATGTGACGTCACGTCAAAACGCGCAACTTTAAATAAAATTTCCACTTAAATATTGATTACTGACACTTTATTTAATGACGTTTACGTAAAACGCGTGTTACGATATTAGAGTGCAGCCTTGCACTAAAAACATACTTAAATGACAAAATTTGATTTGAAACATGCTTATTTTTCAAATAGAAAATACGGCTTTTATGGTGGGGGGGGTGTCAAAGCTTTATGACGTCATATTGAAGAAGGGGTCTAAGTTTTTGTGACGACGTGTGACGAGGGCGGAGGGGGTGAAAATCAGCCAAAATCACGTGACGTCATTTATGGACGGCAAATTAGTCGATTATATGATGGTTTTTATAAATTAATAAACATGAATAAATAATTGTAATTGAAACGAAGTAAAGGTGGGGAACATGTTTACCATTGCATGCCATATTTATGTAAGCAGTAATAAAAGAGGCCGCATAAGATGATATACCTATAAATACACATTTATAAAAATACACTATACATTTTTTAAAGGCCACAAGAAAGTTACTGAGGTCGCAGCCCCATGAGACAAAACATATTCCAAATTTACACCCAAAAAAACATTATCAATTACTATTCTTTTATTTTATATTTATAAATAAATGATTTTTTTTACAAACAGAAATTGTTACATAGTATGTAACATATTTATACATTTACTTTCTAACTTTCATAATAGAAAAATCGTGTATTATGCTATCAAAATTTAAATTATTTGTAATATCTTGTTCTATGGACAATATTGCAAGATTTTGTTGTCTTAAATCGCTCATTGTGGAACGAAGATAATTTTTATCAACTTCACTTTGGAGAAGCTCCTTTCACAACTAGCGACACTGATAGCAATTGTTGAAAAATTCATAGCAAAATTACAATGTTGGGTACAGAATTTTCCAATCTTACTGTTGAATAAATTTTAATAGATCAAGGGGGCCTCCCCCCCCCTCCCCCCCGTTTTTCTAACATAATGCCTCTTCTTGTAGTGTAGGTACAGCCATAAAAACCTGGATCCTTTTTCTTTCAATATTGAACTGTTCTTTATCAATGTCAATAAAGTAATTTATTTGATGTTCAAATGCTTCATTTAGTAGGTTACATGGTATTATATACGAATATTTTCTTGCAAGGACTTGCAACTCATCAAAGCGTTCTTTTATTTTCTTTTATAATTCCATCCATGGATAAAAACATTTCCCGTTGTACTTCTCGTTCTAAAGATAGAACCACGTCTTCTGAATTTTCCCCACTCATATTTTTTCTCATTCTAACTCAGCGTTCAGTTGATATCTCCAACTCTTCACAAATTGTTTGGCTGATATAACAGCGTTTTGTATTAGCACATCTCTTTGTTCCATGCAATGGGTTTGCATTAATTTAAAAAATGACGGGTTCCCATAAATTGAGATAACATAGAAAAGAAAAAGATTGCATTGAATTGAGTAAAATTCCAGCATCTGATCTCGTTTTACTAGTTACTTCTTCAGATGTCAATTTTTCCAAGACGCTTGAAATTTTAAAGTATGTCTTTTTCGAAATTATTTATGCCTATTGTGTGTTTATTAACGGAGAAATTTGAATATTTTCATGTTCTTGCCATAAATCTTAATAATTTTCCATAAAATAGACGAATTCAAATTATTTACACATTACTTTAATTGGATAGGCGTAACATTTTTAATGAATAACCGTATTTTAATGAAAAACACAAATTATTTGTGCTACTTTAATGCAATAAAAACAAAATAAATTTAATTTTAATAACGTACCTTACAATAATTTTCTGAAAACTCAAACAGTAATATAAATTACTACTTGCAAGTTAAACACAATATTTGAACCACCATGAATTGTAGGTACTTGTTCGCGCATCATTCTGCGAATGTCGAAATTCACGCAAAAACATCGTGGCGATATTAATAGCACATATTATTGGGCCCAGCGGTGATGTTGTTGTTTTTTTGTGTAGTTTTCTTATAAAAGCGTCATCTGGTCGTATACCGCTTAATTTTCCAAACAAATCGATACCTTTTTTGAGTGATTTTAAAATTTTGAACGTTTTGCGTTAGTTATAACATCCACTATGTAATCAAACAAATGTTGTGGGAATCCGTTAATTAAGACTAGAAATTACGAATATTTTTGTTTCACCTTGGTTTTCCCCCTTCAAAAGAAAAAGGGTGGTTGTCGGAATAGGTTGCACTTTTCAAATGCCCACAAATGCCGCCCCTAAATGTGTGCCGCCCGGGGCGACCGCCCCACCCCCCCCTCTAGCTACGCCACTGAATGCATTGCTAGGTGACACGAGTATATGTGCAAAATTTCATCTCGAAAGCATAACGGGAAGTGTGTCATTTTAGACTTTTGTTTTCAACCCGCCCGCGAACGAGATGACGACAAGATTTCGAAGTTAATATAAGGCATTTAAAAGAAACTAGAGAATTATAGCAAGATTTTTTCCGAAAGAGTTAAATTATAGTTACTATTTTTTTATGTACTTAAATTATAGCTGGATATTTTACAGCCTGATATAAATGTTAATATTTACATTTGCAAATATTTAGGTATACTCTTATTATATTTTGCATCTAACATGCATAAATTTTAACATAGTTTTTCAAATTGCCAGTGGCACTTTCTGTAAAAACCTGTAAATTTTTTTGAGCTATGGCAATTTTATTTTTTAACATTTTTATCTTTTAAAATGGATTTCCCAACTGCCACAGGAACAACCTGTGACTTGCAGCTGATGTTGATAACTTTAATACTATCAAACACATCTGGGAGAGATCTCTTCTGCAAATCTGCTATGTAATTATCCAATGATTCATTATCAACTTCAATTTCTTCACCAAAAATGAACAAGGTTTTATTGTAACAAACAGCCCCATGAAGTTTCCATTCAAAGTGCCACAGCGTATCTAAAAGTGTGAATTCGATGTCATCAGTGTGGGATCTAGTGACGAGCCAAAGAATGCCATTCTTCTGAAGCAGATATAAATCTTTACCATTATGGAAGCTGGTTATGTTTTCGGCAGGGCCGTCGATGTCTGGAAGAGAGACAATTTGTTTATCCTCAGGTGTAAACTTTTTGATACCGGTATATTTCCTTGAACTATAAAAAATCAGAATCACGTCCTCAATAATAGTAGTATGAGTTGGAAAAACATTGCAGTGTATAAAATTAAGACCAACAGAAAGGTCTCCAGGATTTCCAATAATAATTACGTCGCGGTAAGAAGTATCAAAACATTCCACTCTTCCGAAGTAATTAAGTAGGAAGGTCTTACTCATGACAGGCGATTTACATATATCAGACATAGTAAACTTTTGTATGTTGTATAATTTGAAGCACATGAAATCTGCATTTATGTAACCGTAACTTGAGTTTCTGCTTGTCTGCGAGCTTTCAACCTTTCTTGTAGTGAAACATAAATCAGAGCCTACAGCAGTAAGTCCAAAGAATCCAGGCACATCCCCATTCAATTTCAAATCTGTTAACACGTACTCGCAATTTTCTAGAAGATCATAAAATATAATTTTTCTGCCAGAAATATATGCCACACCATTAACGATGTTACTGCACTCTCTGTATCTCACGATGCTGTGACTGTAATTTATAGCCTTGTACTTATACATGAGAGCGTCAATAACAACACTCATAGCATCTGGTTTGGAGGTTATCACTGAATTTCTGACCAGATTTTCAAGATAACCGCGACTTACCAAAAACATTCGAGCTGTCTTCAGTAGCGTTACTGTATGGTTTTCTCTTTCCGATATTTGTTTCGAAATTAATTCCCTTTTTGTTTTATTTGAAATGATGATATTCTCGGGATCCTTTGTATCTGTTAGCAGCTTTGGTCCCTGTTTTTGTGTTTGACCCGCGTTGACTAGTTCAAGTTTCTTACTCTCTTCAATGCTAGAACTAATAGAAATAGAATTTAAATTAGAAATAGAAGCCTCATTTGACACTTTTGAATTGATATCACTTATGTTTCCAATGGTTTGATCGTTAACTTGGGCTTCTGTACAGGCATCATTCTTGTGTTCACTGGATTGTTCGTTTGTACCAATTTCTTTGTTATATTCATCGGGTTGTTTGTTTGTACCAGTATCGTTGTTACGTTCAGTGGATTGTTCGTTTTCACCGGTATCACTGTTTTCTTCCTCAGATCGTTTCTTTGGAAAGTAATCATCGTCAATTTGACTCAAACTATTTTTATTGATACACGATTCTGCAACTATCTTATTGATCGGTAAGTTTTCCTCTTGAGGTTTATAATTAATCCACTGGAGAATTGCTTCAATAACAATATCTTCGGAATCTACAGTCAGGAAATGGCTGTCCACCATGTTACACAGCTCATCAGCTGATAGTTCATAGAATGTCTTCGTGTCTTTTATGTTTTGGAAATGTCTATTCATAAAATCATGTGTATGCGCCTCAACAAATTTAGACCCTAACAGTTTTACATTTTCATAAAAGGCTTCAAAATTAGTTAATGACATAGTGTTACATACAAAATGCTCGCAAATGCCAGTTAGAAAAGGACTGTCCAAAAAGCAACTTGCGTACCACACGGTTATAATATTTTCGGCCGTTAAACCGTTTTCACCTTTATAAACGGCATTTATAATGACAGCAAACGTTTCTTTGCTCATAGATTTCAGCACAGCACGGTTCTCCAAATTTTCTCTCATCTCATTCCTAAGCAGTCCGTCAAAGAACTTAGAACAAGCGCTTAGAATAAACTTACGACAGTGGAATTCTTGGTCTTCTACAACAACTGTGAAGTCACTGAAGTCGTCGTGTGTCCATTTTTGACCGACGCAATCCTGAAATCCTAGAGCTGTAAATGTTTTCAAATCTCTATTATACCTGCTCATCTTGACTTTTTAACAGGCATTTGGTGCAGTCAATAGAGTTTTCATTTTAAATTTTTTTGTATTAGAATGTTCATTAAGTTGTTTAAATAAATTTAAAGCATGAGGCTGGGCTTCAAATTAGTAATTACAACTGGGACATGTGGGCAACTTGTCTTTGACGACTGCTTCTGTAACACTTTTTTTAAAGCGGGCATAGGAAACGTCTCATTTGTGATGAATCCATGTCTTTGCATTCCAGTAAAGCAAATCCTGGTGAAACATAAATGAACTGAGAAGTCAATAAACTACGGCATTCAGGCAGTTTTGTTTCTTTTATTCATTAGTTTCACAATGTTATAAAAAGCTAAATGATAGTTTCACATAGGCATAATTTAATGCAGAGGTGTTTTTGTTTTGGTTATGTCTGTCTTGCCTAAATACATTTTTAAGGACTAATATTATAATGTTTAAATTATTTGAGCATACAATTAATAAAGGTTCCAATGTATTGATCTCTAGTAAAGTACTTAAACTGCGATACATTTTAACATAGGAAGCATTCTTACCTTAAAATCTGTACCTACCATTTGGGGAGAAGATAAATTTACCGAAGTTCCTGTAAAAATTTTTAATTCAATTTCTAGGAATGCATTCTGCGTTGACTTTTCTATTCAATTTATTATTTTTTCAGGTGTCATAAAACTAAATTTTGTACAGGTGTACTTTTACTATGGAAAGCACCCCCACACCACTGGCCTACCTGAAACAAAATTATCCAGAACTTTCGAATTTTCTGACCAGTGTCAGTCTGACAACAATTCAGGCAACTGCCGATTCTTGGCTGAAACACACACGGTTAACCGATTGATCCAACGCAACACCGAGGTAATAGAATCAAGAGCTTCTTTATTATCAGTTTAGACACCTATCAATGTTGACAAAGTCCTGTCGTGAGATAAAGTTCTTAATCTTCGCCCGCTATCTCACACACGCCATGTGTTTCATTTACCGTTGAAGTTTCTTTTAAAAATTCTATCATCGCAAGCGATGCTACAATTAATAAGTAAAATAAGATGTGAAAAATTAAAAGTAATAATAGTGCGCATTTTTTATCGTGAGATACAATGTTATTAAGTTATTATCCAATAAAACTTACTTCAACATCCACACATTACAACATTTATACTCAAACCCTTTACAGTAACAAGACTATTCACACGTGGGTCTTTTTGCCTCCTGACCGTCAACCTTCAAGTTTCAGTGTTTATGATAACCTGGATGAAGTCCTGAAGTAAAATAACGCCAAATCCCACACAGGAGACCAGATTGATCAAAACAATGATTGTGGGCCTTCAATATAATGGAGAAGACAGAGATACGTTACATATTTAAAAATTTACCAGCGGTAGACGTAGATCGACGTTGAATGCAAAATCTTGAAATTTTAGCACCACCTGCATTGACGTTGAATATCATTTCAACCGTTCAGAGCGATCGGATGACTCATAAAATCATATACATAAAAAATGTCCTTCATCTCAGAGGCATCATGAAGGGTGCGTGGTGGAGGGTGTGGACCGTACCGGGTGACACCATCACAAGGGGTAAAACCAGAATGTAAAATTCTGTATGTTCCCGTTATTTTGCATAGGCATACTCGGAGGTCTATGTGGTAAATCGTGAGTAGGTGACACCATGAGCTACCGCACTGGGTGACAACAAGCCTAGTGACGCCTCTTCTTCAACTCCAAGTGCCCAGGTGACAGCACAATAATAATTTAAATGATCAAAATAATAAAATATTAAATACTTTCAAACAATTGATGTAAACCATATCCGTTACATTACCATTACTGCATTATTAAGCTTGCTATTCTGAGCTTATTTAGTTATTACATCATGTTTGTTAGCGTGTGTTTGTGTGTCTGTGTGTGTATGCATGTGTTTATACTGAAAAAGCATTAATTTCATAGATAACTATAACGTACACAAAAAGACCTAAAAGACTAATTTCTTTCAACATAGTTTCAGTTGCAAGTAATCTTGGAACATATTTCGTCCTATAACCCGATTACGAATGTATACAAAGTTCCCTTCGGATACAGAGTGGTTACCTGCGTGACTGTCCGTGAAAGCAGGCCACAGAACAGCTTACTCTTTCAGATTCTGCAGAGCGAGCCACTTCAAAGTTTAACGGCACTTGCTGGCCGTTCTTTGATTTGTCCCTCCCCACGCAACGTAGCTTCAGTAAAATATGCTGCCAGTCACATGTGTTGTAGCTAATCCCCATGTCGCTGTCTTCTTTGTGCTGCTAACACGGGACGGTATCAAGGCGCGTGACGTTGCAGTGACATTAGCGATATGCTGGGATTGAGTGACGATATACTGGGCTGGAGTGACCCTCCCAGCTGCCTTGGCTGTCTGGGTCACAGTTTCCTGGACATCAGGTAGACCTGGGGTTGTCAGGAATTTAGGTGTAACATTTTAGTGGGCGACGCACCTACTTCAGGCACGGCATTCGTTCTATATATGGCCCTTCCGACTATATCACATGCATGCCGTGTTGCCCCGACGTGGGTGTCTGATTGGACTGGCTGGGTACTGGCTGCCCATTTGTGGCCCAAACCTCTGTGACCCTTCTGTGAAATGCTGGGTGATATCGTTCCAACGTGGGTGCCACTTGTTCATCAATATAATTTATATATAAGCCATTAGCTGACTCGTCAGCTGGGCTAGGACGGGGGCCAATGCAATGAAGAGCTGCGCAGTGGCGGAAAACATCAGAGAGGTCCTCACTTATCCAGCGCTCGGCCTCCGGATATCGTCGAACGAGATCTTCGCGTGTATCCTAGTTTAGGGTTTGACGTCCTTACGCAGGGCGGCTGGTTGAAGAAATTGAATAAACGCGTCCCGCAGCATGTCATCGGCGAAGATGCCTTGAAATGCAGTGTTGGCTAGCACAAAGGCTGCGCTAGTAGATCACATAGTCCCAAATGTCTCTCCTAAGCCCCGTTGCCGTCGATTGAAGGCTGCTGTGAAGCGGTGGCGTCCCGCTGCTTACTACAGGGCTGAAATATTATGCGCAGCAATTTTTCTGGGGTTTTGATTGTGCCCGGTCCAACACTTCCTGATGGGCACGTCCATCCAAAGCCACCAATATCCAGGTCAGCACTGAGGTGGGATGCACGGACAGTAATTGTTGTAACACTTCACTAAAAAACAGGGTAGAATCCTCACTTGTTGGTCTTGCCAACAACGCCGAAATGTAGCCGAGTGGTGGCTATGAATTAAAGTAGTTACACATCAAACAACAAATAGTGAAGGGTAGGATAAATCTAGTACAGCTCTGTAATAAATCCAGACAATACTATTTCATTCATATTCATATCACGCATTTAAATGTTTCTTTTTATTGCGTCACTTAACTTCCGTATATTTTTGTGCAGTGCTGATGCACATTGATTCAAAGCGATTTTTGTTTCGTGTTACGAGAATAAAAAGTACGAAAATAAATAGTAATTTGTCTGGATCGTATTATTATTTGTATTAACTGATACTTTTTCTTAAACGTTTCAGCATTAAACGTAATTCACTGTAATTAAAAAGACTAATGCAGTCTCAATGTATGTAATTTTGGTTTATTATCTAAAATACAAAATACACAAACAGATTGTGCAATGATAACAATATAATTGAGGTTTTTTTAAGACTGACACGACAGTAAACGTTTCGGCTAATGCCTTCAACAGTACAACATAAATACATTCTTACAATACTTACATAAGTAATAATAACATTCTTAAAACATATTGTATTTTAAAATATTTATGTTAAATAAAAAGAAAAGAAAACCAAAAACAAACATGGACACAGGATATAGGAAAAAGGGGGAAGTATCCAAAGTTACAGTAAAAACCACAACGGGAACAAGATTCTGCAGTTAAGTAAAATTATGAATTTGGTTAATTCCATATGGAGCCAACGTACCGAATCTAAAGCGGGTCCACACATATTTTTTCTTAATGGAATATAGCCCTCTTTGACAAAGTCTGGACGCCCCTGATCTTTAATGTCTTCTATTTCAAGAAAATCTAACACTTGTTGATTCCATGTACATTCTTGGCTTTAAACTCAAATTTCCTTCTCCGACTTGGTTTCAACACTATTAAGAAACCAGTAAATACGGAAATTCCCATTTAACTTACAACGCATTCGATTTTTAACACAATTTCCCTTGAGAAAAATTGCGTTCATATATTTGAAATTTCCGTCCTGTCTGTTCCAGCTTTGAACAGAAACTTCTCGTGAACTATAACAGATAAAGGGTTTGTGTCTTTGCAAGTATGTTAAGGAGGTTCAAAGGATGTGCACGGGACAAAAAAATCCCGAAAAGGTTTACTGGATTTCCTGGAAAATCCGAAAATACCGAAAAAATATCAGTATTTTGTCAATTTCTCGCCAACCATAACATCTATTGGGTTGAAACAAATGCCAAACGATAGCTAATAATATTTAGAACAATGTTGGAGAAGGAATTTTGAAAATGTCTTTTCGTTCGACTCCCGTAGTTTTCGCAGCAATTTGTAGAAAGCAATTGTTTTGTTTACTTACAGAATTATTGATTTGAAATGACATTTAATGTAATCTAGAATGATTTCCTTTCAATAAAAAAGTCGGGAATTCCTTGTTAGAAATTGCGTTTAAATAGTCATTCGAGTTTTTATTAATTGTTTAATATTAATTTTATTTAACGAAGTTTTTATGTCACAGTGAAATCGATTAATTGAATTTTCACCCAGTCCCCGTTGATTTATTGGCTGGAAATTGTTATATATGTTCAAATCTTTTTAAATATATATTATTTAATGTTTACTCAATTGGATTTTAATCACTAAGCTATCTAATCAATTTATTTTACCCCGGGGCGGGGGGGGGGAGAGAGAAAGAACATTCTCAACTGTCCTATCACTAGTCCAATATCCAAGATGTCAGCCATTATGATATACTGTCACATAGAAACAAAAAAATTCACCAACCTGTATGTCCGACTGCCAGTAATGTTCTGATTTAAGTTCAATTAAATTAACTAGACGCCCCGCAGCGTAGCATACGCCGCAGAATAGCTCATGGAGAGTGTAAAGAAAGTGGAGAAAGAACGGAAACAAACTACAGCACGAAGAAATCAAAACAACGCGAGTTGGGGTGGGGGCGGGGAACTGCCAACTCATTGTTGGTTTCGAGACATTTGCAGGCGAAATTCGGTACATCCCTAACTTCTATGAAGTCAGCTATAAAACGATCATCGGTTTAAAATCGGAGTTACATAATCGATAATCGGTTTTCCAAAAAAATAAACAAAACAAAATCACGCAATTAACAACCCTAAGTATGATTAACCCTCGCTAGGGTCGGCTAATCATAGTTTATGTTTAAAGGGATGGTAGTATTAAATGGGAGGCGCGTAAAAACAACCTCAGTGTGCAGGTCTTCACGTTTAATAGCTATTTTTATTTACTTAGTGCTGTTTTTTGTGTCTGCACTCTCACCCCCGCCCCCCCCCCAACCATTCTTTGCACTGTCTAAGATGACCAAGTCTGCAACTTATGCTACGCCGCGGGTCTCTCCAGACTTTCTTCTTTTCATTCACTCACAGTCGTTTGCCCAATCCCACCCTATTTTCAGGAAGTCTTCACCCGTCACTAAATCATTAGCGGCGAATACTACGCCGCGGGTCAGCTAGGGTTGTCAATAAAGGGGTTAAAGAACGGGCACAAACAGACATTTTATTAAAGTTAACCCTGGGGCTTGAACCCAGGACGGTCCCCGTATGAGGCGGTCGTGATAACCAGTACACTACGAATCTCGTTTTCTGTGAAGGAATAATTAAAGTGAAACGCAAGGACCATTGTTGGTCTCGATACATTGGTCGACCCTCAGTGAGGGTCATTCGTCATGCTCGGTTGCACATACTTGCGTTGTGGTGTCTCGCATGGTCCCATGAAGCGAATTATATATAAGGAAGATTTGTGTGTGCATGAAATGGTCTACTGTAGGTCAAATGAGAGTTTGCCTTTTTATCTGAAGTCGATAGGTTTGATTCCAAGCGATAAATAAGTATTAAAAAGTAAATTAAAAAAACCAACCAATAATATGGCTCATTTTTGCGCTGGTAAGGATCAGTGGCGTAGCTAGGGGGGTAAATGCCCAGGGCGGCACTTATTTAGGGGCTGCAAATTCCTAGTTGTTAACTAGTTTCTATGAAAAAACAATTTTTAAAAGAATGTGGAGCTTTTTATAAAAAATAAAATAGAAAAAAAAAGAAATTAGTGAAAGAATTAACGTTTCTATCCTAAGATATGTGAACGATTATTCTGCCAAAAAAGTATACTCAATATTTGATATAAATTCTTCTGGTACTTATACTAATTAACATAAAAACTAAGAGGCTTAAGTAGCATGAGAATGTGACACTGATCTGCTATTAACTTAATTGTTTCTTCAAATTTGACAGCCGCACCTGTTGTAGAAGAGAAAATTGCTGTACCTTATCATTTTTAAACATTAGTCAATCTCATGCTAAGGGAGGCACTTTGTTTAGGGCGGCAACTTCCTTATTGCGAGAGACGTGTTGTTGTGTTTACATTGTATGAGAATGCAATGACTTGACCTGGTATGAAACACTTGGGTTAAGAGGTGAACTGTAAGCGTGCCTGGTCAAGGACTGAGAGAATAGCTGGCTATAAATGTACGGTTCAAGAGGCAACCGGGGTTGATGGTAGTTGATTGCATACGAGCTGCTTAGGTAGTTGATTGTACAGTTGATCACAGTGAATTGTATTTAGTAATTAAACACAGTTGTTACCAGACCACAGTGTGTTAAAGACTTGTCTCTTGACTAGCCATAATAAGCTATTACACTTATTCTTAATTAGTTTATAAAAATTAAAGCTTTAAATTAAGTTTAATAAAAGAAAAGATAAGCCAAGGTTAAAGTTAATAAAGAAATGAAGGATTTGTTAAAATACGTGAACTTTTCTAATGACAAAACTTTAAACCCCATAATGGATGTAACTAAATTCCTAAGTGCAACAAGATTGAAAGAAGGTCCAACATAGTAACATTAACTTGTCCAAAATAGACACGGATCTTACATCAAAATAAAGATAACACGGGTAACGTGTGAATGATTTTAACTTATGTAAATTACTGGGGGAAATTGTAAGCGTACTTATATGGCATATTGTACTAAAGCCTCATCATTTTAATTATGTTTTCTTCTGTTTTGTTGCATAAACAAAATTAATGAACAAAGTTGCTTATCTAATTGAATAATAGTTGACAAATAATACATTCAAATGTAGCCACTCGTGAACAAGTGACAAACATTGCCAAAGTATTTGCAAATGGAAGGAATCAGAAATCGGATAAAAAGAATAGAGTAATAAAAAAAGAAAAACAATAAGTTGTTGTAAAAGAAAACAAAACAAAAGGGACAAGAAGTTCGTGCTATGTTTGACATTATTAAATCCTGGCAAAATAGAATTTGGCTTTTCGTGGTCACAGAGAGGAATATACTAGTGCAAATATAGGCAATATTCTGGAACCCGCTAATAAAAGAACGACCAAATGCTTCAAGAACAAAATTTGCCACATGATTAAAAAACAGAAAAGATTGTCCCATTACAGTTTTAGGAGATGTGGTTTGCAAAAAATAAATCTTTCAGATACATGAAACCAAATATTATTCCATCATATGCATTAGCTCTCAATATTTTTAATCAGTATCAAACAAGTCCAGTTGTGTGATATGTAAATATTGAAAATAAAAAAGTAGACAGTGTAGAATCTTTCATAGGTTTCATTGAGAAAAAGTAATCTTCTTACATTTCGGAAATGAATTTAAATAAGTTTAAGGCTGATGGTCTTAAAATAATGGACCGCAGAGGCCCAACTTGTGTTATAACTGCTTTACTGCTGGAAAGTATACAGGAGAGTAATAGACTTTAAGACATAAATCTCAATGTCAAATCTCGCTCAAAAAGTTTTTTTACATGCTATTCCACCTGGAAAAAAACTTTCTACCATTTTTAGTACACTAGAACATTGCTACGCATTTTGTTTTCAAATCCATGCATTTTGGAAATATCCAATTGCTGCTAAACGCAAGGCATTAAACTGACTTCAGGATAAAAAATAGTAAATAGACGAATAGACGCAAGAACTTTGCTAGTCACAATGCAATTATTTTTCTGGACATTGGAAAACGTGTACTTTATCACACCAATGAAGCGCGAAATTATTTACAAACGTATTGTGCAAAAAATACTTTGCAAAGGCTACTCAAAGAGAAACTAATTGACTACTTAAAAGATGCTTTTATTTTCACTAAGACCTTATGTAAAGACCGTACGATTTTAATTGTACCTTCCAGTCAAAGAATGGAAGACAAAATTGTAGCGATAAAAGTGAATGTGTAGTCATGTTATATAGATAAATAGTTGAGAAGAAATGTGTATTCTTTATAAGATGAGTGTAAATGGTTTTCTTATTAATATATATAACTTGAAGGCGTTCTCTCAATGCAAAACATTGTACACAATAATCCTCTGAAGAACTTGTTTCAATAAAACAACTTTAATATGTATACTATGTACATAATATATAATTTGAGGTTATACAACGTGTAATACACTGGCACACATCTGCCGTGACATCAGCCAACTCTAACACTGATCCTCCAACCTTCTTAGCCAATGGGAACGACTCTTTCTTCCCGCGCTTTCACTCACGTGACCTCTCCGTCATCCATCATGTGATTCACCCGTGACAATGAGGTTACTGTAGAATTCAAGTAAAGTTTGGCAGTTATGATTTTCGTACATTTACGTAATCTAATAGCTATTTGGGATTTTGTGCATGGCATGGCTGACTAAATTGATACACTAAAGATTGTGTCATGAAGAAAAGCAGGAGACATCAATTTTTATTATTATTTTTAATGAAAGCTTTCCTATTTATTACTTACATAAAAAATGTATATTTTCCTTTCCAATTATTGAACTTTTTAGTTTATCTATAGTCTATATATAAGCATCTGTACCGTCGGCTTTTTTTGACATCCGTGAGTTCCCCCCGTGACCACATCACAATGTTTTTAAAACGTTGGGCGAGCGCTTGTGAGGTGTTTGGTAAAATAAATAGAGGTAAAAAAAATATTGTTAAAAACCAAGTTTTTATTAGTGGACTAAAAAGAATAAAATAAATAAAGGTAAAAAAATGATTTTTAAAAACCACGTTTTTACAAGCGGACTAAAAAGAAGAAAATAATTAAAAACTTGTAAGTTCAAGTACTTTGATTTAATATGACTAAAAACGTGGGGCGGGCGCTTATGAGGTTTAACATATGCGGCTCACTCATACTCTCACTGGATTGAGATCAAACTTATCTGAAACATCCGTAACAACAGTGTGTTTTGATATACTGATCTCACTAAAAAGATATTCAAGGTGCAATTGTTTGTGCAAAAAAATGTTCTTTTACCCTTAGTTTTGTAGCTGAATGAATAAGTAAGTGCAGAAGACTTAAAACTAATGGAAATAAACCTAACAATTTGAAAGATGAGTGTAAGTGGTCGTTTGATTGCCAACTACGTAGTCACTAGTCCTAGTAATATTAATAGTAGTCAAGTATTTAAATACTAATTGTTTTCTGTGGTCTTTATAAAAATATATGCCTTCGAATTTATTAGTAATAAATTAATACTAAGATTATGACTTTAATTATCATTAAATAAATAGTATTAGTATTAAATTGTTTGAATGAATAAAAATCACGAACGAACGAGTGAATTATGTAAAGTATAGTCACTGATACATTTACATAATTCATGCTCGCAAGGTAAGGACATTCGATTTTGCATAACATCATATATATATTTGCCCTCAATTATGTATGACTGACTCACTTTGGCCTAACGCTAAGGGACATCACTCTGCTTTTTTTTAAAATTGAAAATATAGAATTAAAAATCATAATCATTTTGGTTTCCAGATTAACATTAACCAAACAATGCACGAACCTTTGACGTCAGCATTTGTGTTGTAAACAGTGCTGACTGACTCAAAGAGTTATTTTTCTTTTGTGCAGTAATTTGGTGCCCTGCTTTCTAAAATTAGTTTAAAAAATCGTGTGGTGATTAGCACTGTAAAAAAAAATATTATATAAATTCTTTGTGTACATTTCAGGAATATTTCGTATTTATCATACAGTGATAACCCCTATTATAAAATACTTTGTGTAAATTTAAGGAAGTTTAATATTACCTATTTATCGTATAAGGACAAGTTAGTTTGAAAAAGGTGGGCGCCGTAGGCGCCTTAAAAAAAATGGGCGCCACAGGCGCCACGGTACCGCAGCACAGCCTAGTAATAAATAAAATAATAGTCCAAGTCACTGGCTCACTTGCTCATTGGAACGATGTGTAACGCTATGACGTCATTTTTAGCATATATTTTTAATATAATACAAGGCGTGCATCGGAAGGCGCGCAAAAAGGTGTGCAAAATAATTATAAATAAAGACGTGCAGTAAAAAAAATTATTATATGACGTCATTGTTTATCTTATATTTTAATTTTTGAAAAGGGAACGATGTAAAAATAGGATGTGAGGATTTATAATTATAAAATACTTTGTGTACATTTCAGCAAGTTTAATATTTCGTATTTATCAAAAAAGGATAAGTTACTTGGGCTTTAGGCGCCCTAAAAACAGTGGGCGCTGTAGGCGCCATGGCGCCCCAGTGCAACCTAGTATATATATATATATATATATATATATATATATATAATAATATATATTACCTAGTATATATAATATATATATATATATATATATATATATATATATATATCTTTATATATATTTATATATATATATTAAAAATGTCAATTTTATTTTAGAAGAAAAAAGTATATGGTAAGATAATTTTGTGCGACATAAAAAAATAGAAATAAAAGTAGGAAGTTTAATTGTATGTTAAGTTTTTCCATCAATCTCTGAAAATGATTTTATAAAAATTCCAGATATAAATGTCTGAAAATTAATTTTTTGAAAGAGCAATATTCGCTACAAAAATTTCTATCACAATAAATTAATAATTAGGCGGATATGGCCTATATAATATTTTCTATAAAATGTCTTAAGACAGTTGATCAAGTAAATAAATACACAATGGTGTGGTGTAACTGAAATCTACTGCAGTTTGAAGGCACCTATGTTGGTGTGTTTTTTTACGTAAAATAAGTTATATCATTCTCAGATTAATTATATATATATATATAAGGGCTGCGGGAAAAACGATTAATTTCTCGATTAAACGTTAAAAAATGTTAACGATTAAATTATTTTTTAACGATTAATCGACCCATCGCTTACAAATTATTTGAAGTAAAAAACTTTTTTTTAAAAAATAAATAAAAATAGTGGCAGATAAATAATAACAAATTTTCTGACGATTACACGAAAAAATTTTTTTAATCTATTGACTGACGGGAATGTTCAAAGTGTTTATAAACTTTGCCTACCATGGTTCTAACACTTCGCCTACTTATCAAACCAAATGAACAGCGTATTAATATTAAGCTAATGGCAGTAATGGAGTCAGAGACAGAAAATGACGACAGCTCTGCTGATGAATTACAGCGTTACAAAATGGGGATGAAAGTTCCAGAATCCATTAACCATCTACAATGGTGGAAACTTAATGAACACCGATATCCGATAATGTCATTCCTTGCCAAGAACGTTTTGTGCATACCAGTTACCGCAGTTCCATTTGAATTATTGTTCAGATCTGTTGGTTATATTGTCAATTAGACCCGCTCGTCACTTGAACCAAATAATGTCAACACACTTGTCTTTCTTCGTATTTGGTTAAAAGATGAGTTATAAAGGAGACATTCCAGTGTTCTTTAGATTTGCAACAAGAAAGTTTAATAAGTGTTACGTATGACATCATAAAATTTAATTTTAGGCTTTAATCGAAATTAACGATTAATTAATCCTTAATTTTTTCAAAAGTTAACGATTAAATTTAAATTAATCGTTAACAGCTTTAATATATATATATTATTATAACAATCTTAATAATAAAATAAATGAAATGAAATCGGGAATGTGTTACTGGAAATTGAATAAGTGGTGAATGGAGATTGAATATAGTATGACTGCCTAACGTTTATTTGGTAGGAAAACACAGTAAAAAAAATAAGCAATCTAGCAGGGCCACCGCCAGGGGGTGAATCCAGGAATTTATTCAGGGGCCCCAACGAAAGGGGGCCCCGTAAGCTACGCTTGTTTTTTATTGCTGATGCTGTGCACGTAGATATGTATTCTGACATTTATTCAAGTTACATGTAACAAAAAATTATTTTTTTTAAATTAAAATTTAGCTTACAAAGAAAATTGACTGAAAACACTTTTCTGCACAATGAACGGTTCGCTAATAATGTTCCTATGAATTTCGTGTTATACGTCACAGTTTCCTAAAATAATATAATTCAGTCATCAAATGTAATGTATTCGGCATCCTTACGTCTCGCGAGACGATGGTGCATCACTGTTGAGTTGGGTTGCATTTCCTGGAGTGGCTGTGCAGTCCTATCATGAGTGACAGTCTTTACCACAGCTTTTACACACGAGTTCTGTGCTTCCAAATGTTTTGACCTTTCTCCTAGCTCTTCTTTCTGTAGCCTCCTCCATCCTTCGCTCCTCGGCTATTATGACGGCCTCTTTTACAACTGTGTGCCACGTAGAATGGTCTTCTGCCTTACACTCCCAGTCGCTTGTGCTTATTCTGGCTGCTTTCATGTCCCTTTGGCATACATCTTTAATTCACAGACGTGGGCGACCTGTCTTTCTCTTTCCCGATGCCAGTTCTCCATATAGGAGGTCCTTGGGGATGGGGCCAGGGCTCATTCCTTTAACATGTCCTAGTCATTTCAGGCGTCTTTCACCAAGGATTGAGGAGAACATGCTTTGGGTATTGGCACGCATTAGGACCTCAGTATTAGGCACTTTGTCTTGCCATTTAAAGCCTAGGATGCGTCGTAGGCATCTAAAGTGAAAGCTATTAAGCTTGCGCTCTTGGGATGTATAAGTGGTCCATGTCTCGCTCCCGTATAGCAGTGTACTAATGACGCAGGCTCTATAGACACACAGTTTGGTTTTCTCTGTTAACTTGGTGTTTTGAAAGACCCGTTTGCTTAATTTAGCCATTGTGGCAGCTGCCTTGCCAATTCTACTGTTTATTTCCTCTTCAATGGACAATGCATTGGAAACCTTGGAACCCAAGTAGGTGAAGCTGTCCACAACCTCCAAGTTTTCATTGTCGATATTGATGGCAGGAGGAGGTTGTGTGTCTTGGGCCATGATGTTTGTCTTTTTCAAGCTGATTTGCAGACCAAATTCTTTGCAGGCATTGGAGAAGCTTGACACGAGTTGTTGCAAACCAGTTTCTGTGTGTGCTGTTAATGCCGCATCATCCACAAAGAGTAGCTCACGAATTAGGATATCTGTCGTTTTGGTCTTGGCTCGAAGGCGGGCAGTGTTGAAAAGTCCTCCAACAGCTCTGGTGTGTAACCAGATTCCATCACTGCTATCCTTGTGTTGGTGAATGTACACAACCTTGTTTAACTCCGCTGCTGACTGGAAAGGCTTCTGACGTAGTTCCATCGAACTGCACTGTGCCCTGCATATTTTCATGGAACTGTCTGATGATGGCGAGTAGGTATGGGGGACAGCCGATTTTTACCAGAATTTGGAATAGCCCGTTTTGACTGACGAAATCAAAGGCTTTCGTAAGGTCCACAAAGGCAATTTATAGTTGCATCTGTTGCTCTCTGCATTTTTCCTGTATCTGCCATATGGAGAACACCATGTCTATGGTAGACCGACCAGCCCGGAAACCGCACTGAGATTCTGAATAGACACGGGATACTAGACTTAGTAAACGTGTTAGTATGACACGGGCGAAGGCCTTTCCTACAATACTAATGAGTGAGATGCCACGATAGTTATTGCAGTCACTTCTATCACCCTTGTTTTTATAAAGTGTCACTATATTTGCATCCTTTAGGTCTTGAGGGATGTAGCCCTGTTCCAAGCAGAGGATAGAAGCTCGTGCAATGGCTGGAGTAAAGCTGTCTTGCCACTCTTTAGAGCTTCTGGTGGTATGCCATCATTCCCAGGGGTTTTTCCACAAACTAGGCTGTCAATTGCTTTGCTCAGTTCTTCCTGTGTGGGCTTGACATCAAGTTCTTCCATGAGTGGCATATCGGGGATATCATCTAGAGCGGTGCTGGAGATTGTGGTAACTGTTGAGTACAGTTCCAGATAATGCTCAACCCATCGTTTTAGCTGTCCTGCCTGGTCTTGGATAATTTCTCCGCTTTTGGACTTTAGGGGGGCAACTTTGGACGTCAAAGGGCCAGTAGCTCTTTTGATATTTTCGTACATGGCTTTGGCATTGCCCATGTCTGCAGCTGATTGTATGCTGGAGCAGAGGTTAAGCCAATAGGTATTGGCACATTGACGGGCGACTTTTTCGGCATGCGACTTTGCTGTTTTTAAGGCATGCAGCCTGTCAGGTGTGGGCTTTTCCTTGTAGGCCATAAGAGCTTTCCTTTTGGCTTCAGTGACGGGTTTCATCTCGTCCCAATATTCATCAATCCAGTCCGTATTTTTGTGAGATTTCTTGCAAAAGGCATGTATTGCTGATGTATAGGTTGTGTCTCTGAGATGTGTCCATTTGGAGTCAATGATCACGCATGGGCAGGTCTTTGAGAGACCTTCCTTCATTTTGTCAGTGAACAGCTGCATTTTCACAGGGTCTTTCATGCAGAAGGTGTTGATGCGTGGACATCCCTTTTTATTGGTGTGGTACGAGTTTTTCCGAATAATTCGTACCTTGCTGGACACAATGGAGTGATCCGTGTCACAGTCGGCGCAGTGATAGCTGCGGGTGAGTAGGATGCTAGCCAGTTGTGCACGCCTGGTGTTGATGAGGTCCAGCTGGTGCCATTGGCGCGATCGAGGGTGTCTCCACAATACTTGGTGTGTCTCCACAATACTTGGTGTATATCCTTGCATTTGAAGAAAGTGTTGGTCACACACAAGCCTCGTGAGCAGCACAGTTCCAGAAGCCTCTGTCCATTCTCATTTATCTTTCCTTTTCCAAAGAGTCCAAGGCATGTGAGCCAGGCTTCGTGGTCGCACTCCACTCTAGCATTGAAATCTTCTAGGAGATAGATTGCCTCATCTTTGTGGATGCTTGCTATTGCCTGGTCTAAAGATCCATAGAACTGGTCCTTCTTTTCCGGTGTTGAACAGAATGTTTACACTTCCTGGGAACTGGTAGCAGTTTCAAAACATCATCATAACCCTTCATTGTCTTTAAAAAACGTATAAAAAATAAAAATACAAAAATGGCCCCGATCGTAATTTCTTCGTTGTGTTCATGGGGTTCCCGTTAGGATTCTTCAATATTGTTCAATCTTTAGCCATCAAAATAATTCAAAATAAACTATTAACATTTTTTGCAACTCATTTTACAAGTAATAAGATGATTACAATATTTTTTAAAATTTCAATCGAGAATATTAATAAATCTACAGCTACTTCAAAAAGATAACAAATTTAATTTTAATATAACTGCAATTTAATACCTTACTTTGACAATATAAACAAAAATTGATTTTCATTTGCACTGCCACTTCTAGCACTGTTAGCGGTAGTAATAAAAAGTATTATTATCCTTATTCTAATCCAAACTTAATAATAAAATTATAGTTGATATTCTTTTATAGTTATATACTTTCTTAAATCTTTGCAGCTGGCCTATTCTTTATTTCATCTTTACTATTTACTTTACTGAATGTTAATGTATTCATTTAAATAAATAAAACTATTAATAATCAATATTTTAATTATCATTATGTCATTAAATTGGACTATACGTTTAATGTAAGTTAAGTGCGTATTATACAATATATATATGTAATATATATATTAAAATATATTTATATACACTTTAAAATATATATAAAATTTATACTTAGCTCATAGCGACATAAAGGTTACCATAATTTATAGTTATAGCTTCCTGCATTCAATTTTTAAAAAAAAATAATCTTTTTTGCTTTCATACATATAAGTATTGACTTAGCATTTTAATTCAACATATATTTTTTAATTAAAATACAATAAACATGTTGTTTTTTTGTTGTTTTTTTTTAAATTTGGCTTGAGACTAAAGTTTGTTTAAACAAGACCTTACATTTTAAAAAATGTTGTAAAGTATCAAGTTAGTTGTTCATAATGTTTTAGATAAGAATGTGGTTGGCTTCTTAAAATGTCATACAATTATCTTTAAAAATAAATAAAGTTATTATTAAAGTTTTGTAGTAAAATGTATAGTTTATGTAAGGGGCTTAAAAAATTCACTCAAAAAATATAACTCGACTTCTGTTCAAGATAGAAATATGAAATTGTTTTTTTTAGAAAGCTTACAGATATTACTTCAAAAAATTATATGTTTTTTGAGTTTTATGACAATATTTAAATTTCTTGTCAAAGTACCTACAATGTTAATTGAGATAACATCTTAATAAGTAAGTTGTTTCTTATTCCCACTTATGAATAGTTTATTATGAAGCTATCACTCGCATTGGACGAATTATTTGCTGTTGGGGTGCATGTAGTAATTTACTGGGCCCGGGCATACATTTTTGGTGCTGTTGAACGTTCTTCTTTAACACGGCTTGCGAAGCAACATAAAGGTAACATACTTTACAGATCCGTTCAAACAATAGCAACTGAATAGATGGACAATATATTAAAATTTCTTATGGAAGAATTTTGAATGCTTTTGCTGATCGAGGTAGTGTGTTTTCAACTTTCACAGGCTGATTGAAGAAAAGAGATTGAAATCTATGTGAGTTTATATCAGATACTTCTGGTGCTTTAAGTTTAAGGCCCTCATTAGTTTGGCTGACTGGAGTTGGTGGGGGGGGGGTAAATCTATCAGCCATAATATCAAAGTACGAGCTTCTAATCGGTTGGCAACAAGTTAAATCACAACATTTGACAATTTGTAGAAAGTACTTACTTGTTTTTACATGGTATTGGCACCAAACTTGATCTTTGATTATTACATTTTCAATTTCAAGCTCAGACTTTCCAGGAACAGTATGCTCTGCCACTGTTGGAAAATTGTCTTTCCTTACGTTCTTCCTTATGTCTGACAATGTTTCGCCAGCATATTTGAAGTTTAATTTATCCAACTCTTCATCAATTGTTCGACCTTGTGTGTCGAGGTGGCTTCCAAAATACTAATGTGGCAAAATTAGTCCCGACAGTTCTCGACTAACAGGAGCCATTCACCTTTCTACTCGAATAAACGTACTTCTATCAGGCGCGTTCGTTGCTATAAACATTGCATCATTGTTCCGCTTTACAAAATTATGGATGGCCCCATCAATAACTTTTTGATACCTTGGATTTTCATCAGGTCCACCATTCACAGACATAATAAGAATCGGTATGATCATCTTGTTGCTTGGATCCTTTGTAACAATGTCAAACTCTTCCAATTCAAGAAGCCTTTCATAGTCCAGTCCATGGCTATAAGCTGGTTATGAGCAATGTTTGCCTGATCTGACGTCTATGTAAGTTAGGTCTGCATATTTACAGCTTCGGGTTAACCTAAACTGTCTTTTTGGATTTCAATGCCAGCATTAACAGAAGGTATGAGTTTGTGTATAGATGCTACTACCCAGTCGTGATCAGGCAATGTAACGCAGTATTCGACATACATTAAAAGTGGAGCTTGCTTGTTAGCTGCTGTAAATCCAATGGGGACTCTGTCTTTGTCATCTTGACTGATGAAGCATACATCTTTAGGTCCTTAAAAAGAAGCCACTTCCTTTAGGTGATTCAAAGTATCTACAAAATCTACCATCAATGTTTTTTTAGTGTAAATCATTTTGTGCTCGAATTAACTTCATTGGTACAGTTATTACATGGCGTTTGCCTTCCGATGATAAACTTCGTTTTGGGAAGATCCGAGTATAAACAGCACTTCTACTTATTTGTAAAATTTGAATATTTAATTGTTCTTTCAAATCATCGATAATTCTAACACTACGATAAATATAACTCTGTCTTTTGTCTTGAGCAGCAGACATATACAATAGTAGTATAGTAATGAGAGAAACGGTTAGCATTTGGGTGGCGCGCCACCGTGCAGCCACCACAGCTGTTGCCGTTACCGGTGCGCGGTAATTAATTATGTTAATTAGACGTGTCATGTTGTTATACAACATGTTAATTAGTGTTAGACAAGTTAATTAGTATGTCATGTTGTTATACAACATTGTTGTTAATTAGTTATGTTAATTAGGACGTATGGCGGGAAATTCAAATTTTCTGTTTAAAGGGGGATAATCGTGTATTTAAGGTTTACTTCCCCTTTTTAAAATTTTTTTCAATGTATTCAATTATTTAATTTTTAACTTTTTAATATTCATTTCATAATTGAGTGTTCCTCAAATTATTTTTATTTCATAATTGAGTGGTCCTTAAAATATTTTTAAATTTTATTTTATGTATTAAGTGGTTCTCAAATTACTTTTATTTATTTTTAATTGTATTTTATTTGTTGAATGGTAGTATTTTAAGGTTCTCAAGCTATTTTTATTTATTTTTAATTGTATTTTATTTGTTGAATGGTAGTATTTTAAGGTTCTCAAACTATTTCTCTTTATTTTTTAATTGTGTTTTATCTGCCAAATGGTAGTATTTTAAGGTTCTCAAACTATTTCTCTTTATTTTTTAAGTGTGTTTTATCTGCCAAATGGTAGTATTTTAAGGTTCTCAAATTATTTTTATTTAATTATTGATTGGTACTCAAATTATTTTTATTTATTTAATTATTTAGTGGTTCTCAAGCTATTTTACTATTTTTTAATTTAATTTTATTTGTTGAATGGTCGTATTTAAGGGTTTTAAGCACGGTTTTTATGTGCTTCAGGTTGTTAGGCGATGTATTTTATTTGGGGTACTCTGCTGACAGGTGTTGTTGGTGGGGAATTTAATTTAAATAACATAGTGGGGGCAGTCGATGGTATAAGTTACAATTAGGAAGGGTTTATTATATATTATAATTAATTAGACAACTTTAGGAGGGGTGGAAAAAACAGCGGGTTTGGCTGTTGATCTGATGTTAGCATAGGTGTGGTAGTATAAAGTATGTACTAAAACTGACGAAGTGGATTTAGAATGCGTGGGTTTAGGTTAAAATCAATAGTACAAACGACGAGAGGGTTTGGATGGACAGATGTTACCACTGGCTGTATGACCGTTTTAATAAGTTAGTGGGGGTATGGAATGTGGTCCAGGACAAGTAATGCGTTGTTTTAGGTCAAAATCAATAGTACAAATGAGGAGAGGGGTATGGACGGGGGCAATTGCAGATGTTGATGGTTAATTTAAGGTTGTTTTCTTTGTAAATTTAAATAATTGTAGTAGTAGTTTTATAGGTTTTTTTAAACTAAAGCAAAAGTTTTCATCTTAGTGTGGAGGTCTATGTTATGAAAGGTATTTTTTGTTCGTAGTGTTTCTTAATTCTAGGGTTTCCACTAAGTTTATTTGACAGCTTTAGCCATGCTTCTTATCTTAGTATCGGGAATATTTTCTAAGTTTAACGGTGTTTCCTTTCTTCCTTGTAATAGTTTTTATTAGATTAGTAGTTTAAGTCAAGAGGTCTTTTATGTTTCTTTTCTTAACTAGATGGGATCAGCTAGTAGTAGTAATATTTGATAAGGTTAAGCGAGTAATTTTCTTCATGTTTTTATTCATTAGAGGTGCTTATCTTAATGTCACGGATTAGATTAGTAGTTTAAGTCAAGAGGTCTTTTTGTTTCTTTTCTTAACTAGATGGGATCAGCTAGTAGTAGTAATATTTGATAAGGTTAAGCGAGTCTTTTCTTCATGTTTTTATTCATTAGAGGTACTTATCTTAATGTCACGGACAGTTTTATAAAGTTCAATGGTCTTTTTGGTTGTATTTTTTTCATCATTAGATGTGTTCATCTACCATTGACAATATTTTATAAGTTGAAGGGTCTTGTTTTTTGTTGTTTTTTAGTTAGAAGTTCTCCTCTTAGGGACAGGGACATATTTTTTTAATTTCAATGGAATCATTTTCTTAGTGTTTTTTCTTAATTAGGGATTCTCAGCTTAAGTCCAAGGACAGATTTCTAGGTTCAAGGGGACTCGTACGTTTCGTGTGGATAGGATGTTAGCCGTTGTTTCTTTTCTTGAGTAGACATTCTCAATATAGTGTCGAGCACGATTCTATAAGTTCAATGGGTCTTTTTGTTTTTGTTATTTACATATTCTAATCTTAAAATCGGGCACAGTTTTCTAAGTTACGTTGTCTTTTTTGTTAATGCTATTTTCTTAACTAGAGATTCTCCTCTTAGGGACAGGGACATATTTTTTACGTTCAACAGAATCATTTCTTAGTGTTTTTTCTTAATTAGGGATTCTCAGCTTAAGTCCAAGGACATATTTCTAGGTTCAAGGGGACTCGAGTTTGTTTCTTTTCTTAACTTGAGATTCTCAATATAGTGTCGAGCACGATTCTATAAGTTCAATGGGTCATTTTGTTTTTGTTATTTACAGATTCTAATCTTAAGATCGGGCACAGTTTTCTAAGTTACATTGTCTTTTTTGTTCATATTATTTTCTTAACTACAGATTCTCATCTTAGCGCAGAGCACGATTCTATAAGTTCAATGGTCTTTTTGTTTTTGTTTTTTGTTACTTACGCATTCTCCTCTTAGGGACAGGGATAGATGTCTAATTTCAAGGGAATCATTTTTGTTCATGCTATTTTGTTAACTAGAGATTCTCATCTTAGTGTAGAGCACGATTCTATAAGTTCAAGTTTTTTTGTATTCGTAAGAGTGGCTTTTGAAAAGTAATTTATTATTCTGTAAATTAATTTTAATTTTTGTGAACAAGTTTTCTGACTATTGTATTTTGTTGTCTAGTTTTAAACCGAAATTCAAGTGTAAAATAAGCGATCTCTTGTAAATTTTTGTAAGGAAGGTTATAATTTATGGTTATGCTTAAAATTTACACATGTTATAAATCAGTAATTGTTAACATTGGTAGGTAATTTTTGAGGAAGGAAAACTATGTGAAAATAGGTGATCGTTGTAGCGAAAGTTTAGGAAGCTATAGTGTATCACTAGGGGTCATTTCACGTGTTTGGTAAAGATTTACAGGTTTATGTTTATAATTGGAACACTAACGATTTGATTCTGGGCTATCTAGTTTGTTACCACATGTTGTTAATAGACGAGAGTGTCTTATTGATCAGAGAAGGGAAACAGATGGGTTAAGCTACTAGCGAAAATATGCAGGCTGGTGAAAGATAAAATAGGTCAACTTCTCAACCAGATTCCTTTATACAGGCTGAAAAGTTTCGCGTTTGCAATAATTAAACATCTGTTGGCCACAACGCGGTGTAGAAATTCACAGGTGGTGAATTGATTTTACTTTTCATTAGGTTGTGACTTATCGCTGAGTAATATCTTTAAATAACATTATATTAAAAGGCGTCTTCGTGACTTTTGTGTTAAGAATTATAGTGGCTGCAGTAGTTTGTACGTTTCATCAAGTCCCTAGGGTTGCTGTTGTATGTTCATTATATGTCTTTCACATGTATACAACAAACCGGTACAATAAACCAACAACTTAGCACCTCGTTCCTAATCTTTAAGGTCCACACACGGGACGACTTACAAGCGCATTTATTTTTTGTTTTGTTTTGTTTAAGTAATGTAAGTTTTGAGTTTTAGAGTTATGTTTTACAAAGAGGAACTCATACTGTCACATGACACGATTTTTTTACATTAAGGCTCTAAGTTTCTCTCCTTTTAGTCTCGTCTTGTTAATAGGTGTGATAGAAAGTCCTAGGTAAAGACTAGCTGTATTTAGTTTTATGTTCTGTTCACAATGACCCCTAACTACGAATAGGTTGTTCTTTGGTTTTGTTGAAAAAAAAGTGTATATGTAAGGGTGTACTCCAACCTAGACATTGTTTTCTCTAGGAGATGTTAAGATTTTTTTTTCTATGTACGTAGGGTTCAGGAAAGTTAAGGGATTGGTAGTTAACCATTATAACATTGATCGTTGTACTAGGTGCGATGAAAGTGTTGTCAGGTAAGTAAGATTTAGAAAGTTTTAGGTACAGGCGGTAATCACATCATGGATGGTTTTAACAACCCTTGGATGAAGTAGCTCTGTTTGAAAAAAAAACTATAGAAAATATTTTATGTGCGGGGTGGTAATCCTTAACATGACCTGTAAGGATGTATGCTAAGATACAGACAAAGTCAGTAATGGTGGTAGAAGATAACGGTGTTAGGGGGATGATAGTTGGGTGCATCGAAGAAGTGCTCAGGTTGTCGACAAGGGAGAACAAATGTATGCCGTTGGAGTAATAGTAACAGACTTGGAATTTGTCGGGCGTGTTTGTAAAAGAGAGTAAGGGAAACGGTATTGTCACGGTCATGAACTAAGTAGGAAGGGAGAACAAAGATACACAGCTCGAGTAAAAGTAAATTTGTAGAAAGACAAACGGTCGTGATAAATAAAACGAGGGTCATGTTTTCCTTTAAGGGAGTGTTATAATTTTTTTTTCTAGAGCCACATTTAACAACATCACTGTTCCCTCTTTCTTCCTTCGTTCATTTGTGGTTGTTTAATTTTGTTGATGTCGTAGACTTCAAGAGGTCTTTCTAAGCATTTTAGAAATATTCTTTTGTCTTGATAATCATTTTGTCGACATGTTGAGATTTCATTTTTTCTTCTTAGGGTTTTCTTTTAGTTTCAAGAGGAATGATTTTTGAGGAGATGAGACGTAACCGTTTGAATACCAGACATAAGCGCACAGTTCAACGAGACATGGTTCGCGCAATTTACATGATCGATTTGAGCTATCGTGTATCCACTATGTCCGATTAGAAGCCCATCACAGGAGGTACGGTGGGTGCAACCTACCAGACTAGAAGAATTTTTCGTTCGACTAGTGAAACGGATAAACAAGAACGATGATGATGATGTTGATGATGATGATGATGATGAGGATGATGATGATGAACTTGTCATGTTTCTTAGTTGTAACACACAGGGTCTAACGATGGTTATAAGACATTAACGATAGATGATAATAAGACTGAGGATACACCGACACTTAGAGCAATTTTGACTTGACTACCCCTCTGGATCGGTCACGACGTTGTAGCAAGAGGTTGACTAAAAACAACACCAACCCCATTTACCTTCTCTTCCACTTTAGATTCAGATATAACCTACATCTTTTTTTCTTTTCATGCGAAACTTAAACTTGAAATTCCGATTTTCCAAAACACTTTAACCAAAAAACATTTCCACATTAAACTTCCCTTCTGTACCAAACCTCTTTTCATCTTGTAACTCTACCGACTTATAATTCAAGACATCCCTCCTTACGCTGACACCTAACCCTTCTCATCTATTTTCCCTCCCTGCTATTAATTCACAACATCCATCCTCATGTTGTCTCCTAACCCTTCTCGTCTCTGTTAATAATGTACAACATCCCTCCTCACATTGAGTCCTAAAGTTCTCGTGTTGTTACACTCCCACCCAAAAATTTACAAACTCTTCACGTTGACTCCTAACCCCTCTCGTGTTGTTACACTCACTGTTAATAATTTACAAACTGCCTCTTCACGATGCCTCCTAACCGGTCTCGTGTTGTTACACTCAACCTCCATCTTCACCTTGACTCCTAACCCGTCTCGTGTTGTTACACTCAACCTCTTGCTACAACGTCGTGACCGATCCAGAGGGGTAGTCAAGTCAAAATTGCTCTAAGTGTCGGTGTATCCTCAGTCTTATTATCATCTATCGTTAATGTCTTATAACCATCGTTAGACCCTGTGTGTTACAACTAAGAAACATGACAAGTTCATCATCCTCATCATCATCATCATCATCAACATCATCATCATCGTTCTTGTTTATCCGTTTCACTAGTCGAACGAAAAATTCTTCTAGTCTGGTAGGTTGCACCCACCGTACCTCCTGTGATGGGCTTCTAATCGGACATAGTGGATACCGATAGCTCAAATCGATCATGTAAATTGCGCGAACCATGTCTCGTTGAACTGTGCGCTTATGTCTGGTATTCAAACGGTTACGTCTCATCTCCTCAAAAATCATTCCTCTTGAAACTAAAAGAAAACCCTAAGAAGAAAAAATGAAATCTCAACATGTCGACAAAATGATTATCAAGACAAAAGAATATTTCTAAAATGCTTAGAAAGACCTCTTGAAGTCTACGACATCAACAAAATTAAACAGAGTTACAACCACAAATGAACGAAGGAAGAAAGAGGGAACAGTGATGTTGTTAAATGTGGCTCTAGAAAAAAAAATTATAACACTCCCTTAAAGGAAAACATGACCCTCGTTTTATTTATCACGACCGTTTGTCTTTCTACAAATTTACTTTTACTCGAGCTGTGTATCTTTGTTCTCCCTTCCTACTTAGTTCATGACCGTGACAATACCGTTTCCCTTACTCTCTTTTACAAACACGCCCGACAAATTCCAAGTCTGTTACTATTACTCCAACGGCATACATTTGTTCTCCCTTGTCGACAACCTGAGCACTTCTTCGATGCACCCAACTATCGTCCCCCTAACACCGTTATCTTCTACCACCATTACTGACTTTGTCTGTATCTTAGCATACATCCTTACAGGTCATGTTAAGGATTACCACCCCGCACATAAAATATTTTCTATAGTTTTTTTTTCAAACAGAGCAACTTCATCCAAGGGTTGTTAAAACCATCCATGATGTGATTACCGCCTGTACCTAAAACTTTCTAAATCTTACTTACCTGACAACACTTTCATCGCACCTAGTACAACGATCAATGTTATAATGGTTAACTACCAATCCCTTAACTTTCCTGAACCCTACGTACATAGAAAATCTTAACATCTCCTAGAGAAAACAATGTCTAGGTTGGAGTACACCCTTACATATACACTTTTTTTTCAACAAAACCAATGAACAACCTATTTGTAGTTAGGGATCATTGTGGACAGAACATAAAACTAAATACAGCTAGTCTTTACCTAGGACTTTCTATCACACCTATTAAAAAGACGAGCCTAAAAGGGGAGAAACTTAGAGCCTTAATGTAAAAAAGCGTGTCATGTGACAGTATGATTTCCTCTTTGTAAAACATAACTCTAAAACTCAAAGCTTACATTACTTAAACAAAATAAAACAAAAAATAAATGCGCTTGTAAGTCGTCCCGTGTGTGGACCTTAAAGATTAGGAACGAGGTGCTAAGTTGTTGGTTTATTGTACCGGTTTGTTGTATACATGTGAAAGACATATAATGAACATACAACAGCAACCCTAGGGAACTTGATGAAACGTACAAACTACTGCAGCCACTATAATTCTTAACACAAAAGTCACGGAGACGCCTTTTAATATAATGTTATTTAAAGATATTACTCAGCGATAAGTCACAACCTAATGAAAAGTAAAATCAATTCACCACCTGTGAATTTCTACACCGCGTTGTGGCCAACAGATGTTTAATTATTGCAAACGCGAAACTTTTCAGCCTGTATAAAGGAATCTGGTTGAGAAGTTGACCTATTTTATCTTTCACCAGCCTGCATATTTTCGCTAGTAGCTTAACCCATCTGTTTCCCTTCTCTGATCAATAAGACACTCTCGTCTATTAACAACATGTGGTAACAAACTAGATAGCCCAGAATCAAATCGTTAGTGTTCCAATTATAAACATAAACCTGTAAATCTTTACCAATCACGTGTAATGACCCCTAGTGATACACTATAGCTTCCTAAACTTTCGCTACAACGATCACCTATTTTCACATAGTTTTCCTTCCTCAAAAATTACCTACCAATGTTAACAATTACTGATTTATAACATGTGTAAATTTTAAGCATAACCATAAATTATAACCTTCCTTACAAAAATTTACAAGAGATCGCTTATTTTACACTTGAATTTCGGTTTAAAACTAGACAACAAAATACAATAGTCAGAAAACTTGTTCACAAAAATTAAAGTTAATTTACAGAATAATAAATTACTTTTCAAAAGCCACTCTTACGAATAAAAAAAAATTAAAAAAAAATTTAAAAAAATACAAACCCTCAGTTAAAAATTATTTACAACACCCGTTGAAAATATACGCCAAGCAATGTTTTAAAAAATTACCAAATTGGGTACCGATAGTATATGGAGAAAGAAAAACAAACAAACTGTTGAACTTTATAAAAACTGTCTGCGTCATTAAGATAAATAACTCTAATAAATAAATAAAAACACTAAGAAAATGACTCCCTTGAAATTAGAAATCTGTCGCTGTCTCTAAGAGGAGAATGCGTAAGTGACAAAAAACAAAAACAAAAAGACCATTGAACTTATAGAATCGTGCTCTACACTAAGATGAGAATCTCTAGTTAACAAAATAGCATGAACAAAAATGATTCCCTTGAAATTAGACATCTATCCCTGTCCCTAAGAGGAGAATGCGTAAGTAACAAAAAACAAAAACAAAAAGACCATTGAACTTATAGAATCGTGCTCTGCGCTAAGATGAGAATCTGTAGTTAAGAAAATAATATGAACAAAAAAGACAATGTAACTTAGAAAACTGTGCCCGATCTTAAGATTAGAATCTGTAAATAACAAAAACAAAAAGACCCATTGAACTTATAGAATCGTGCTCGACACTATATTGAGAATCTCAAGTTAAGAAAAGAAACAAACTCGAGTCCCCTTGAACCTAGAAATATGTCCTTGGACTTAAGCTGAGAATCCCTAATTAAGAAAAAACACTAAGAAATGATTCTGTTGAACGTAAAAAATATGTCCCTGTCCCTAAGAGGAGAATCTCTAGTTAAGAAAATAGCATTAACAAAAAAGACAACGTAACTTAGAAAACTGTGCCCGATTTTAAGATTAGAATATGTAAATAACAAAAACAAAAAGACCCATTGAACTTATAGAATCGTGCTCGACACTATATTGAGAATGTCTACTCAAGAAAAGAAACAACGGCTAACATCCTATCCACACGAAACGTACGAGTCCCCTTGAACCTAGAAATCTGTCCTTGGACTTAAGCTGAGAATCCCTAATTAAGAAAAAACACTAAGAAAATGATTCCATTGAAATTAAAAAAATATGTCCCTGTCCCTAAGAGGAGAACTTCTAACTAAAAAACAACAAAAAACAAGACCCTTCAACTTATAAAATATTGTCAATGGTAGATGAACAAATCTAATTATGAAAAAAATACAACCAAAAAGACCATTGAACTTTATAAAACTGTCCGTGACATTAAGATAAGTACCTCTAATGAATAAAAACATGAAGAAAAGACTCGCTTAACCTCATCAAATATTACTACTACTAGCTGATCCCATCTAGTTAAGAAAAGAAACATAAAAGACCTCTTGACTTAAACTACTAATCTAATAAAAACTATTACAAGGAAGAAAGGAAACACCGTTAAACTTAGAAAATATTCCCGATACTAAGATAAGAAGCATGGCTAAAGCTGTCAAATAAACTTAGTGGAAACCCTAGAATTAAGAAACACTACGAACAAAAAATACCTTTCATAACATAGACCTCCACACTAAGATGAAAACTTTTGCTTTAGTTTAAAAAAACCTATAAAACTACTACTACAATTATTTAAATTTACAAAGAAAACAACCTTAAATTAACCATCAACATCTGCAATTGCCCCCGTCCATACCCCTCTCCTCATTTGTACTATTGATTTTGACCTAAAACAACGCATTACTTGTCCTGGACCACATTCCATACCCCCACTAACTTATTAAAACGGTCATACAGCCAGTGGTAACATCTGTCCATCCAAACCCTCTCGTCGTTTGTACTATTGATTTTAACCTAAACCCACGCATTCTAAATCCACTTCGTCAGTTTTAGTACATACTTTATACTACCACACCTATGCTAACATCAGATCAACAGCCAAACCCGCTGTTTTTTCCACCCCTCCTAAAGTTGTCTAATTAATTATAATATATAATAAACCCTTCCTAATTGTAACTTATACCATCGACTGCCCCCCACTATGTTATTTAAATTAAATTCCCCACCAACAACACCTGTCAGCAGAGTACCCCAAATAAAATACATCGCCTAACAACCTGAAGCACATAAAAACCGTGCTTAAAACCCTTAAATACGACCATTCAACAAATAAAATTAAATTAAAAAATAGTAAAATAGCTTGAGAACCACTAAATAATTAAATAAATAAAAATAATTTGAGTACCAATCAATAATTAAATAAAAATAATTTGAGAACCTTAAAATACTACCATTTGGCAGATAAAACACACTTAAAAAATAAAGAGAAATAGTTTGAGAACCTTAAAATACTACCATTTGGCAGATAAAACACAATTAAAAAATAAAGAGAAATAGTTTGAGAACCTTAAAATACTACCATTCAACAAATAAAATACAATTAAAAATAAATAAAAATAGCTTGAGAACCTTAAAATACTACCATTCAACAAATAAAATACAATTAAAAATAAATAAAAGTAATTTGAGAACCACTTAATACATAAAATAAAATTTAAAAATATTTTAAGGACCACTCAATTATGAAATAAAAATAATTTGAGGAACACTCAATTATGAAATGAATATTAAAAAGTTAAAAATTAAATAATTGAATACATTGAAAAAAATTTTAAAAAGGGGAAGTAAACCTTAAATACACGATTATCCCCCTTTAAACAGAAAATTTGAATTTCCCGCCATACGTCCTAATTAACATAACTAATTAACAACAATGTTGTATAACAACATGACATACTAATTAACTTGTCTAACACTAATTAACATGTTGTATAACAACATGACACGTCTAATTAACATAATTAATTACCGCGCACCGGTAACGGCAACAGCTGTGGTGGCGGCACTGTGGCGCGCCACCCAAATGCTAACCGTTTCTCTCATTACTATACTACTAACAATGCAATTTCAACAATGTTTTTTTTTAAAGGAACGGCTGATCTTCTTCAATTGTTGGTCGACCAGCTTTCTATCGGATCTTCAATTTACTGCTGACGTTAGGATTTTCAGCACAAATTTGAGCTAAAGTTTCTTTTTTGGGATATCTTCTGTTTTTCTTGTTCATATTTCTAGCTCATCAACCTTTTATAATAATGTACGTGCCAAAACTGTAGAATTACCCTTTAATACTTTAATATTTAGCTTTAGACCTAATCCAATTTCATAGTGAAAGCCAATTATTTAATAATAATAATAAATTGATAATTTTTAAAGTCTGGTCACCGATAGCTGGACCGAGCTCAGCGTGACACGTAAAATGTAAACAAAGCACGCCGGTACTTCGATGGGTCGCGTCAACGCGCGAACTGAGCTTTCACGGGGAAAAAAACAATAACAAACCGTGAAATTGAATTACATACCTCTTATAGAGATAAACTAAAAATGCATAAATTTAATTACGGTACGTTCGATCGATCTGAAATTTTGAAACAATGCATTGTTAGGTGAGACGGGTCCTTGAGCCTAATTTCAGCTCGATCGGATCACGGCAAGTGGGTCATTTTTGACTTTTGTTTTTCCGCCCACCCAAGACAGAGAGAGATGACGACAGAACGACAGAGAGAGACGGCGGTGAAGTTAATATAAGGGATTTTAAAAAATACTGTTACGATTAAACATCTCGTATGTGCATGTTTAGATCTAAGTGGGTTTTCTTTAAAGCACAGCACGGTTTTTAAAAAGTAGGAATATAGTTAGTTATGCTCTCGGTCCAACCTGATCGCCTCTGGGTGACGTTACAACTCAACCCTTGTCTAACTGTATCTCCTCGGTCTATCCAGACCGGTCTCTCTGCAACACACTGCGCAAATGCCTTTCGACTCCCCTCATTCCCCTTTTTAAACCCCAAACTGGTTCCAACTGACCCTGGCGCGTCGTCTGGTCATGTCCCTGACATGTCCCGTGTGACCAGGAGTTAATTCACAACATTATCTTCGTGAAAAGTAGTCACGAGTCACCAAGCATTCACTCACTGTGATTCTCATACCCTATGGCGGATTAAGGGGGGGGGGCTGAACGGGCTAAAGCCAGGGGCCCCCGATGATTTAGGGGCCCCCAAATTTAGTATATTTTATAAAAAAGATGGACAAATGTTTGCATGAATTCCTGAAAATACCATAAATTAAATAAATTAATTTTTTTTAAAAACTGATTTTATAGGCTCACTAAGAGAAAATATTAAAGATTATTGTTTATATTTTTTAAATTTACATTTTTATCAGGCTCGTGTGGTCTTGAGGTAGAAAGTCGGCCTGCTGTGCAAGCGGTCACGCAATCGATTCCCGGCGTGGGCACAAGTTTGTTTTTTTAAGTTGTATTATTTACACTCAATATTAGGATACCTTATCTTATCTTATCTGTTTACAGACGCTCCTTCTATACAGAAGATTATTGCGTCCTACGCTTATCTATGGTTTGTGTTTAGTCCTGCATTTTTATTAGAGATTTAAATGTTGATAAAGTGTTGGTTTTCCTGGATTCATCAGGCAACCCACTCCACGCCCGAATTCCGGACGGGAAGAACGAAAATTTGTATAAGTTTGTTCTTGCATATGGAATAAGAAAGGTGTTTTTTTCCTTATGTCTATCTGAGGGTTGTATTACGTTATCTTTGTGTTGTATTTCAAAATTAGAGTCAATTGCTTTATGTATGATTACTACTTTGCTCTTGGTTCTTCTATCCTCTAGTGTTTCAAGGTTTAATGATTTAACTAATGGTGTTATTCTTGTCAGTTTTGAATATTCTCCAGTAATGAATCTGGCAGCTCGTTTTTGAAATTGTTCTAGTTTATCAATGCTTTCTTTGGTGGATGGGTCCCATACAGAAGATGCATATTCTAGTACAGGTCTCACCAAAGTGAGGTAGCATTTTAGTTTTATATCTCTATTACATTTTTTAAAGTTTCTTTTTATAAAGCCTAAGGTTTTGTTTGATTTTTTAATAATTTCATTGACATGGGGATTCCATGATGTATGATTACTACTTTGCTCCATGATAGTTTCTCATTTATTAAGACTCCAAAGTATTTTGCATCTTTAGTTTAAGTCAGTTCTTTTCCATGAATGTAATATTTTGAAATTATTTGTTTCTTTTTTTTGTTACTCTTAACAGTTGACACTTTTCTGGGTGGAAAGACATACTCCAGTTAGTTTCCCATTTTATCAATTCATCTAAGTCTTTTTGTAAAATTTTGCTATCTTGTTCTGATTTAATTGTTCTATAGATTATACAATCATCAGCAAATAACCTAACTTTTTTACCTGTTGAGATGTTGTTGGGTTAATCATTTATATAAATTAAAAAGAGTAAAGAACCTAGCACAGTTCCTTGTGGAACTCCTGAGTTAACCTTTATTGGTGCAGATTTAGATCCATTAATTATTACAGTTTGCTCCCTGCCCAAAAGGAAGTCTTGGATCCTGTGATGTAAGGAACCTGAGATTCCAAAGTAGTTAAGTTTTTTAAGTAAACTAAGGTGGTGAACTTTGTCAAATGCTTTTGAGAAGTCAAGTAATATTGTGTCTATTTGATCATTATTGTCTAAGCCTTTTGATAGTTCATCTATTAAACCTATTAATTGTGTTTCACATGATCTGTTTTTTCTAAAGCCGTGTTGATGTGGGCATAGGGCATTATAATTGTCTAGGTGGCTAACTATTTTACTATATATTATGTGTTCTAGTAATTTACAGGTGACACTAGTAAGTGATACAAGTCTGTAATTACCAGGGTCTGATTTATCACCTTTCTTAAAGAGTGGAGTTACATTAGCTAATTTCCAATCCTGGGGCACTTTACCCTGGTTTAGAGAGGCTTGAAAAAGAACTACAAGGATTGGGGACAGTTCATTTCTTAGTTCTTTTAATAACCTTGGAGGCAATACCCGCAAACAGTTATTTCTTCGTATTCCATTTTTTCATGAATAATCTTTTTGGCTGGGAAGGCCGATCCCGTAGTACAGACAAAGTATGTTAAAGGAACCGATGAAGTATTTAGTTACAAGTTACAGTCTTATATTAGCTGCTAGCAATTATTTTATTTAAAGGGACGCTGGTTGGATAGGGCCCCAGTTTGAATTGCAGCCAGGGGCCCCGTGCAGTCTTAATCCGCCCCTGCTCATACCCCTGACAGCTGCTTAAAGTGTGTAAGGCTGTTGCCGATCGAAACAAATGTTCAAGAGATATATTGATAAAAATATCGGATGAAGAGATCGCGTCTAAATTTTTTTAGATGTTTTTCGTTGAAACTTATCTATATCTTATAGTGCACAACAAATGAAGTGTAGAGTTGATAAAGGTCAGGGGTCAGAGGCTGTGTTACCATCGTCGAGATAATGTAATGCCGTGACTGGTTTAAAAAAAATCGATTACTTATTTATTCAAGGATTCTCAAGTAATCACACCCCAGAAACCATTTTTAATTAAAAAAATAAAAAGCTGTTGATGATTTATTATGTATTTAAGTATTAGAACTCTGCCCGTAGTTGTAAGTTTATAAAGTAATGGGGGTGAGACTGCAATCAGGCTTTTAAAAAGGTAAATGCATAAAATAAAAACAGGGTATTAGTAGGCCTGACAGGACGTAACACAACAGCGAACGTTTCGGCAAAGAGCCTTCTTCAACGGACAAATAGTACACAAATGAAACGAATAAAATGAAATAATAGAAAAAAACACTTAGCTGCGGTGAAATCCAAGTAGTCCAGTAAAGACTTTACTGGACTACTTGGATTTCACCGCAGCTAAGTGTTTTTTTCTATTATTTCATTTTATTCGTTTCATTTGTGTACTATTTGTCCGTTGAAGAAGGCTCTTTGCCGAAACGTTCGCTGTTGTGTTACGTCCTGTCAGGCCTACTAATACCCTGTTTTTATTTTATGCATTTACCTTGTAAGTTTATATTAGTTTTCTTACAAATGTTTTAGTGCAGGATTTCTTAACGTGTTTATAACACTACCCGCCCTAATACATGTATTTAGAAACTTTTTCATTCTTCATCTTGGTAGACAAACATAACTCCCGCAAAACCGACTCTATTGTGAACTCAATTACAACAAGGAGTTGTCTGCCAGGGATTGTTGAAATCAACGAATGAAATTTTGTTACGTTAACAGTTCAACAGTATTTTTATCATGCGTCTCATGTTCCGAGAATCAAGACCATGGTTGAGTTGAGCAGTCTCCGTCGTATGGTTTGCACTGTCACTTATGTGAATTAAATGTCAAAGAATTGACAGGAGTGTGCGTTCAAAGATTTTGCACCGTTGATGTCTTTTTATGAGCTGTTGTTGAGTTCACAACTGATCAAACCAGAGGCATCGCTAGGTTTCATGACGTCCATTGCAGTAGCTCATGGTTTCGCCCCTCTCACGACTTACCCCCATAGAGCTACTCCAAGTCCGCCAGTGCCAAATAAGAGGAAAACACAGGATTTTAAATTTTTGGTCACACTCCTTGTGATGGTGTCACCCGGTGCGGTCAACAACCCCCGCTCGTGGCACCACTGGATCACACTGTAATAATTACTGGTTGCTGCGTCTCACTTTTTTATCTAATTAATAATACTAATAATAAATTGATAATTTTTATAGCGCTGTATCCCAGCTAGAACCGGGCTCACAGCGCTTTACATGGAGATAACATACATATAATAATTAAATAAACATGATTATCATAATAACCACATAAATGACAGTACGTTATACATAAGCTACGTTAATCATTAAAAAGATATGTTCTTTCTTTAATTTTGATAATACATTTTGAAAAGATGCATCTTAAGTGCAGTCTTGAAGGATTAGGTAGATGAAATACTCCGGATGTGTAATGGTAGAGAATTCCATTGTTTGGCTGCACAAAAAGAGAATGACCTTTCGCAAAATGTTTTAGTTCGTGTCTTAGGAACACAGAGAATGCGTGTGTCTGCAGAAGAGTGCAGCTGACGAATTGGTGAGTAGACCGACAGAAGCTCGGTAAGATTGGAAGGGCATGAGTCAGAAAAGAAGTTGTGACAGAGAACGGCCAGTTTGTTATCCATTCGGGCTTGTATAGGTAGACAATGAAGTGAGTAAAGTAGCGGATTAGCATGGTCATGTTTTTTTTTGCCTTTAGAACTAATCTGGCAGCTGAATTTTGAACTTTATGTAATTTTCTAATGCATTGTTTTTGGCGCACCTGACAACAACAGAATTGCAATAATCCATACGAGCTAGTACAAGAGCACAGACTAGAGTTTTCGTTGCAACTAACTGTTAAGTAATGACGGATTGAAGTGATCTGACGAATAGCAGTGTAGGCAGAGCGACAGATGTGATTGATAAAGTTGTTGGTAGACATATTTTCAGAAATAATGTAGCCAAGATTCCTAGTCGATGTTTTGAACAGTATATCAGAACTAGCCACCTGAATAGAATTCGGAAGAGACAAAGTACTCCGTGATTTATTGTTGCAGAATAAGAGTGCTTCTGTCTTGTCATCATTCAGTTTGAGCTTGCTCAAAGTCATCCAAGACTGATCATCATTACTGATTGTTCAATAAATTTAGGAAGTACTCTACGATTATACAAAAAGTTCTGTTATCTCTGGCTCATATGAAAACCAAGACACGGTAATTTGGGAGAATAACTATTTCAGTGACCACGTCATAAGAACGTAATTTAATATTTTTGGCCGGGGCTTAGGAGGCGTTCTCATTAATGTCCCTGAACAATGACTACAACGAGATAACATAGTTATGTGATTTGTAAAATGTTTTTACTGTGCCATGTCAACAACAAAAATGGACATAAAAAGTTATATTCCAATGTCATTAACGACAAGTGAATATAAACACACTGAAATCTTTGTTTAGATTAATTTAGCAAATTTATGTACTCGTTTTTATCATTATTTATGAATTTATGTTTGTTTAAAATAATTTGAGAAAGTTCACGCTTATCACAAAATGATTCAAAAGATATGGTCTCAGCCAAAGCCTTCCAATTTGCATGAACTCTTGATAGTATTCCCAACTATTTCCAACTTTTTCCTATTCTGTCTGTCTCCTCCAACACACAACGTCTCCGACATAAATCTTTTTAGGGTCTTCATCTTCTCTGTTTGTCCTGTGGGTGCCATTCTAGTGCTTGTATTTCTTTACTAGACGCCCCGCGGCGTAGCATACGCAGCAGACTTGCTCATGGAGAGTTCTTTTACCCCTTTAATGCACTTTATTAGGGCGCCTACGGCGCCGACCTTTTTCAAAAGCCCAACTAACTTGTCCTTGTTTGATCAATACGAAATATTAAACTTTCTGAAATGCACACAAAGTATTTTATAATAGCGGTTATTGGGCGCCTATGGCGCCCCCTTTGTTTTTGATGTTATAATTAACCATCATCAAATCCTCTTTTTACATTGTTCCCTTTTTACAAAATTAAAATATCAGCGAAATCAATGACGTCATATAATTTTTTTACAGCACATATTTAATTTGCACACCTTTTGATGCATTGGTGCCGTAATTTGGTGCGCTGCTTTCTAAAATTAGTATCTGTTGCACATGCAGCTTCTTTTTGCCTCGCAGGGTCCGACCACGAAGAGAATTATATATATATAGAAGATTGTTGTTGTTCAATGTTGCACGGTAACACGTGCTAAATGTTCTCTACATTTTATTTATAAGTAAGGAGTCTCTTCTTAAAGTAATTAAAAATTATTTTTTTTGGTTGTAATTTACAATTAAACTTGTTTAAAAAGGTACATTTATTAAGACACTAGTGAATAAGACAAAAGTAACATGTTACTATCATTGTAATCACGTCATATAGTTATAAAAAAGTTTTCCTCGACACAGTATGCTATAACAGTGTGTTAAATATACTATGATAGTAGTTTTTAAAAGAAATAATTTAATATTCATTTCTATATAAATGCTTGGAAGTGTTACGTACCATCTTATTGAGTCAATGAAGGGCCGGATTAAGCCATCTTAGTGCCCGAGGCACAAACCCACATGGATTCCCACTTCTGCCACGATCCACCAGTGACCGCTGGTATGTTCAAAATTAAGCAAACCAACTAAAAACCAAAACAGTTGTACACAGGGGCGTCACAAGGGATTGCGGAAGGTGCGGACCGCGCCGGGTGACAACAAAGGGTAAAATTCTGTATGCCTCGTTATTTGGCATTGGCATACTCGGAGGAGGTCTCTGGGGTAAGTTATGAGGGGTTAACCCCATGACCTACCAAACTAGATGGCACCCACCCTAGTGACGCCGCCGTTAACACATATGTTTGTACTAGTTACTACTAGTATCCTTCAAATAAATCCTACGATAAGTTATTTCTCTATTAAAATTATTATTTAAGTAATTTTGTAATAATAATAGACAAACATACTGTAACTTTTTAAATCCCTTATATTAACTTCACCGCCGTCTCTCTCTGTCTTGGGTGGGCGGAAAAACAAAAGTAAAAAATGACCCACTTCCCGTGAAGGCATCGAGCTGAAATTTGACACACGAACCCGTGTCACCTAATAATGCATCTTATCAAAATTTCAGATCGATCGAACGTACCGTAATTAATTTAATGCATTTTTAGTTTAACTATATAAAACTATATGTAGAAGTCGCTATTGTTTACATTTTACGGGTCACTTGACTTCACGCCAGCCATCGGTGAACACATCTCGTGTTTTAACCAGGTGTACCGGCTTGCATTTGTTTACATTTTACGTGCCACACTGAGCTTGGTCCAGCGATCGGTGACCAGACCTTTCCCCTCTCCCGTCCGCCCCCAGGGGTTATAAAGCAAAGGGAAGTTAAGACAGATTCAGTCTGTAAATGTTTGTCGCGTTTGAACATAGTCAATACGTTTAGTGATGTCTCATATATAAGGGGTTTATAGTCGAAAACTTTGTTTTTACGGGTCTTTTTTATTTAATAGATGAGAAAGTCAGAGAAAGCAAACCTTTACATTTTAAAGTTCTTTATTATAGATTTACATCTAGCAAAGGACATCATCAAAGTTAAATTTGCGCAAAATGTCTATCTCAATCAACATCAAAGATAAGGAATCAAGCCTTTCTTATTTCATTATCGATCTATTTGGATTTTTTGTACGTTTTAAATGAGACAAAGAGCTCTCAGTTAAAACGTTCGTAAACATTAATGTAAAAAATATGCGTAAGTCCATTTCTACATTGGAAAAGCTAACTGGGTGTTGTCTATATTACTTTGTATAATTCTGAATGACTCAACGTGTTTGCATATTTGGATGCACGAAACTTGTGGCGAATATATGAGTGTAACTTTTATAGTTCAGTATATAAATTATTGTTCAGATCTTCAGGATAAGTATTTATTAGTCCTATATAACTCTGAGATGTTTGTGGTACATCCATCAGACAAGAAAATGTAACTGCTATATCATTATATACCTATCCTCATCTACCCATCTCTGTCTCAAGTTTGTCAACAATGGCGTAAAAAGCAAATATACGAAATCTGTATTTGGCTTTCAGAGATACCTTAGGGGCATCACAATCTATGACCACTGTCTTTCATGCAAGTGATCTGCTAGTGAAGAATACAAATCAGCACACCTTTTCAAGTTCACGTGCTCATTTTGAAGACAGAGCTTGACTGAATCTGTGACAATGTAAAACTTCTTCCCAAAAGACAAGCCTGAGAGCAAATTCTAATTCTTGTATCTTCTTTGAAATTTTTGTCTGCTTCTCTTCTGGTGTCCTCCTTCTGTGACAGGTCTTATTGTAAACACTCTAACGCTTCTATAATCTGAGGATGAGACTTTAGAATAGATTTAGTTCTAACAGCATGTGTTCCCATCTGGTATTGGAAAGAGAGTTTACCAGCGTTCAATCCACAAAGCATCCTTTCAAAATCTTCCATCTGTTGGTTGAAGCTGAGAAAAAAGTATCGATCAGTTGCACTGTATGGAAGAAGTTTACTGCCTCTAAACAAGAGTCAACAGCTCTTCTGCCTACCAGATTTAGTGAATGGGTAGCACAGGGTATATAGATAGAAAACTAATTTTCCTCTAGAATTTTGTTCTGCATGCCCTTGTAATACCATGACATATTAGCTGGGTTATCCGGGACTGACCTCTGCATTTCGCAAAATCAATATTGCAAACTTCTCGTAAGTACTGCAACTCTTGTTTAGCCATACTTTCACCGGTGTGACTTTGCAGCTCCAAGAAAGTAAAAAAAAAGCGCAATGGGTTCTCCATCTACCACATATCGAAGAACAACGCTTAACTGATCTATACGTGAAATATCGGGTATTCACGAGCTGAAATAACCGGATGCCTTTACTTCATCTATAATTACTTGATGGACTTTTTGGGACATAATTTTAATCAGTTCTTCACATATAGTTTAGGATACATAAGAAGGATTTCATTTTCCAGAATTTCCTTATTTCGCAATGTGTGATGCTAAAAATGGATCAAAATGACTGACCAACTCCAGAAACCCTAGAAAATTCAATTTTGTAAAGATCCAAATTTTTCATTTGTCCCTTTAAAAGCGATTTCAGGGGTGGATTAAGATTGCACGGGGCCCCTGGCTGCATTTCCACCTGAGGCCCTGTCCAGCCAATTTATTATACAATTTAATAAGTTTGGGGTCCCTTAATTTAGTCTTAAATCATTGGGGGCCTTGGTTTTAGCCCAATCAGCCTTCCATTTAATCCGCCCCTGTGTGATTTAATATTACATTTGCGATTTGCTAACGTCATGTCGATTATGGAAAATATACAAATGTTTCTTGAGGACTTGTGGTGCCCCCCAAACGCTTGGTGCCCAAGGCACGTGCCTTGTTTACCTAATGGTTAATCCAGGCCTGAGTCAATGGCGTATTTGTCTATCATCTAAAAAATCGAGTTGTGACTTTCTCTTTTAAAAAGCACGTAGATATAGAGCTTAATGCTGTATTTAACTTGATGTTCTTGACATAAAACTCATCTTTTCTTTAACAGTTTTATGAATTATGTATGCAACGTTTTATAGACAAAGCTACCTTGTAGCAATTCTTTGTTAATATATAAATACTGTGTCGACCTCTGAATCTATTTCATAATCATTAGTTTTATGCGAAAACGGATGATAATACTTTACACAGTGTACGCCAACTCATAATTTCCTTAAAATCTCTTTTTTTCGTGACACCAGGCATCTCTTATAAATATGTTAGTAAAATAAAATTAAGATAAACAAAATGTATTTTGCGAAATTGCAACTTTTCATACAAATATTTTCATCTCATTTTTTAACATCATATTATAACAACAGCACTGCTGCTGAGTCCAGCAAGATTGTGGACAAACTTGCAATCCGGAAACTCGATACAAATTCCAACGTTCGTCACGCTCTTACAATCACAAAATATGTGGAATTTTAAATTACATTATGAGCTAGGGCGTAGCTAGTGAGGATTTTCGCCCGGCGTTCAGAACGAGTGCTCAACTTACTCTACCTCCATTAAAAGATCTTGATGTGAATGCAAAAGCTGCAGCTCCCACCCTCTCCTAGTAGCTAAAATGAGGCTATTGAGGAGAGGATCATGAATAATTTGTGGTTAAAATGAACTCCAAATGAAATTAAAAGTTAAATTGTTCATGTAAAAGAAATAAACTTTTTTTTAATTAAAAAAAAATTAACGAACAAACAAACAAGGTAACAAGCTAATAATAATTTTGTTTAAAACATGATTTTTAAAATATTTATTCTAATAATTTGTAATGTCTTTACAGAAATGTGGTTTAAAAAAGCCACTTAAGAAGTGGTTCGTACTGTACAATTAATATGCAAAACTTAACAAAATATAAGCTAAAGTTAGAATAATAAAGCAAAATTTTACAAAAGACGTGAATTTTAGGAGAACGTTATGTGATTTAGTTGCCTGTCATGATATTTAAAGCTAATCTATCTCACCCTCTATTTAGTATAATTATTTTAAACTGTTAGATAACGGTATGCTTTAAAGTTTATTTACTTTTTAATTTGCAACTGAAGAAATACCCTATAACGAATAAAACAGACATCTCCTCTGTCATAATATTGATAATAACATGTAATTTAAAATGAATATAAAAGTAAATATAGATACATAAAATACAGACACACAAAGAACGTTACGCTTCATAGTAAAAATAAACAAAAATTGATGATAAATGCAAACAGCAAAATCGTAAGCATTAACTGATCTGTTTACTACCACTAAGAATACAAGTAAATAACATCCATATTTTCATTGGTATGGGCAGGTGCTTTCTTAGGTGTACACACTTTCAATGGTCATCGGACACGTGCGGTTTCCCCTCTCCAAAATAGAAGTAAATCAAAAATGACTATACCAAAAGCCCACCTGAAGAATCTGTAAAGAGTCTGTCCAATCTCTATGACTCTCATCAAAAAGTAAGCTACCCTGACCCTTGCGTTTTTTATTTGATCCGCTATGGGCCAAAGTCCCTGTTATGGTATTCGAATGGAGGTACAATGAACGTGTCATGTGAGATTCATCGTGTGTTATAAATCACAATGCGTGATAAGTCAGAGTGCGTGATGAGTCAGCGGGTCTAAACGCCCCATTTCTCTGTCTCCCTCCTGTTCCTACAGGCCTCTTTGTACATGAGCCGTAGAGTACTTTCACTAACATTTTCAACTAACAGGGGAAAATATTACTGTTGTAAAAGCATGTCCGCTTTTTCGCTATAATGTTATGTAAAATGTATTTACAATGGTTGGAATAAATGTACCGTATTAATATATATGGTTGCTCTTGTCTAGGGTGCCTTGAGTAAACAGAATATAGAAAGAGCTTGCAAAATTCATAGCCCCTCAACACTTGTGTAATAAAAACATTGATCATTGTTTCTCTAGATACCGAATAAGAAGACTTCTTCTCGATATTTGTACTGGAGATTCTTTAATTATCGAATTAAATTAATTTTCTTCTTTGCGTGTTCAACTGTTTTGTGAGTTAGCACAATATATTTAGCACAATTTATCTCAACAGTTTGTTGACACCACCCGTACTCCTAGCACCCTCGGGGAGTCTTGGCATAGTGAGAGCTCGGATCTGATAGCCAGTATAGAAGAAGTAGAATATATATAATTATTCTTTTTCAAAGATCTATTAACAATTAACAGAGGTTTTATACCTTAAAAACTGAGGTGATTAATGCCCTAATTTGAACATTTACAATATAAAATCAGCAATAGTTCAAAGATAAACAATGTACCAAAAATTATTTAACCACAAGTATGGCTCATCTGCCTCTAGTAATCGACCGTTCTTAATAATAAAGTGCGCTCATCACTGTCGATAAATGGACGTGCACTGGAGGTTAAAAAATTAAACATGGATTAAGTGATTAGGGGCAGTCCATAAAGTATAAAGTAAGTCACGCTCAGAGGGGGGAGGGGGTGTAAGAAAGTGTGACACTTTGTGACAGGGGGGAGGGGGGTCAGGCCATGTGGGATGTCACACATTTATTTATTTTTTTTAAATTATTTATTTATTTTTGTTGTAGAATTTAAATAGCTTTAAATATAATTTTCAAATTTTTTTTAAACATTAGAATTAGATTTAAGTTAAAATAGCATGAAATGCGTGTCTCCTGAATGTATTATTCATAAATCTTAATTGGATGCAGCAGGACTAATATCAAAGGATCAGGAATGGTTTGACAATCATTTTGGCACCAGCCAATATTTCACTCAAATTGTGAAATATCAGGACATAAAATTAAAATGTTGCGAAAAAGTACGAAGCTCATATTTCAAGGTTTTACCTTAATAATTCTTCCGTCCCCAATCCCAATCAACCAAACAATTGATGGAATCAAAGCTTCAAAAGGAGCAGATGCTGAGTCTCATAAATTTCCTTCCTTGTTTGCAGCAAAAACTCTCAAATTTGATGACATTATGCCAAGATCAACAGGAGTTTTCAAAGTAGGGACCGTCCATAAAAGACGTCACGCGATTTTTTACCCCCTCCCCCCCCCCTCGTCACAAAAAGTTAGACACACCTCCTCTAAAAATACGTCACAAAGCTTTGACCCCCCCCCTTACCAATTTTTTTTTAAACAACTTTATTTAAACATTGACTATTAATCATCACCGTTAACGTCTTTGTTTAGAAAAAAAAATATTTAAAAATAATATTTTTAAATTGTATTTTTTTTAAATCCCTCAATAGACTGACGGGCATCCCGTAAGAAAGAGGTCGGCGAACAGTGGTAAATTACCTCATCTGGAGCCAAAAGGGAATTCTTGGGGGTAATGCAGACTCATTTGGGACATATAACATCCACTACAATCCACTAGATATATTAAAATACGTCATGTGTACGTGTACGCTTGGAACATATGCCCATTATTGAACCGGTTCCTTCCAGAAAATGCATTTTTTTAAAAATTTGACAACTATGTAGATTTCTTATCTACGTACTATACGAAGACACCTACTTTTATTTATATTGACACGAGTGACAATAATCTTAATCCACATGACTTGATTGTATCAAGTATCCTTTCTGTGACATTAAAATTAATGTCTTAAAAACTGAGCTAAGAAGTAAAGTTGCTTTATGCTCCTCCGAATTGCGATGTCAAGAATTTGATGCATTCAAAAAAGTTAATGAATAATTGACTAATTTTAAATGGGCTCATTTATCATTATATCTAGAATGGCCTGGGGCGTTTGACCAAAAACCAATCGAATAATTATATCAAACTTAAAGCGTTTGTAATTCTATCAAATAAACCCCCGCCCCCCCAAACCTTTAAAGAAAAAGGATATTCCGTGTCGTTTTGACTTAAAATATCTACACATAATCCTATTCAGATCATTTTTAGACAATTGTCATGCTTGTAAAACTCACCAGATGCATTTTCGGGAGAGGGTGGGGCGGGGAGCGAACGACGCTCCCCCAAATACCCGAGTCATGTGAGCAGGACCTAGAATCTGGGGGTTGGGGGGGGGTAACGCACACATAAACTTGTATATTTTGGGGTAACAGGCAAAAAAGTCCGCCAACTCCTGCTGTGAGAGAACCAAACGGAGCTGCGGTTACATCACAAATGCTTTGATGTCAACATCAAACGACGCAGGGTAACAATTTCATACGTTATCTTGTGGGTTCTCAAACTTAAGGATTATAATTAGATTTCCGGAATTCGGCCATTTTAACAAATCAGATTCCGGCTATAGCCGGATTTCACTCCATAAATCCGGACAAATTAAGCTCCGGCTGGATTTCAAAATTTTGAATTGGGTATATCCCTACTTTTAATTAAGTGGAAATTTTATATTTTAATAGTAAAGTGTATTTCAAGTATTAAATTAAATATTTTAATTAGGTGTTAATTAAAAATAATTTTCGAAAGTGTGAAGTACTTTGTCCCGAGATTTATGACAGTTTCAAAAATAGCGTGACGTACTTTATGGACGGCCCCTTACCAGTGGCGTAGCTAGACCTTTTGCCACCAGGGGCGGTCTGCAATTTGCCGCCCTTTCTAAGAGGATAGTGTTATGGTTTTTATAAATTAATAAGAACATAAATAAATAATTGTAATTGAAGCAAAGTAAAGGTGGCGAACATTTCTACCATTGAATGCCATATTTAAGTTAGCGGCAATAAAGGAGGCCAAATAAGATGTTATACCTATAAATACATATTTTATTAAAAAATAAATAAAATACAGGATACTTTTTTTTAAAGGTTACAAGAAAGTTACTGAGGTTGCAGCCAAAAAAAAATGAGACAAATTATTCCAAATTTACACCAAAAAATTAAATCACCAATTAGTATGCTTTATTTTGTATTTATAAATAAATGATTTAATTATATTTTTACAAATAAATTGTGTACATTAGTATGTGAACATATTATTTATACATTTATTTTCTTACTTTCATTGTAGAAAATTCGTGTATTAGGCTAACAAAATTTAAATAATTTGTTATATTTTGTTCGATGGAGAATATTGCAAGATTTTGTAGTCTTAAATCAAGGGTCGGGAAAATGTTTGTCTGAGAGAGCCATACATTATTTATAAAACTAAAAGTTCAAGTCAATGTGTGCATTTTGTGTAATTTCAACACTCAAAGTACCATAATTATGTCTCTTAATTCTTTTTAATATCATTGTTATGCTGTTTATTGTTTATGCAATTCAAAGGAATCGGAATAAACTTTTTTTTAAGAATAGTCGAACACTTGTCTGAGACCCAGATGCAGCCATCAATAGAGCCACATCTGGCTCGCGAGCCATGGTTTCCCAACCCCTGTCTTAAATCATGCACTCATTGTGGAACGAAGATTATTTTTTATCAAACTTCAGTTTGGAGAAGCTCCTTTCACAACTAGTGACACTGATAACAATAATTGTTATACAAATTCTTAGAATACAAAATACACAAACAAGATGTGCAATGAAAACAATATATTTAAGCTTTATTTATAAACTAATGCGACAAGCGGGCCTTTTCCTCAATTTTTCCAACGAAATGCCTCTTTTTGTTGTATAGGTACAGCCACAAAACCTGGATCATTTTTCTTTCATTATGGAACTGTCATTCAATTTCTTCACTTAGTAGGTTACATGGGATTATACACGAATATTTTCTTACATGGACATGCAACTGATCAAAGAGTTCTTTTAATTCCTTTATAATTCGATCCATGGATTAAAACATTTCTCGTTGTACTTCATGCTCTAAAGATAGGACCTCTTGTGAATTTCCCCACTCACATGTTTTTCCCTTCTAACTTGGCGTTACCTTTATTTTCTACAAAGTAATAAACGATTCTACAACTTTAACTTCGCCAAAATTAATAACTACGTATTTTTTTAATTTGACTAGTTTAATATTTGTGTAAAATATTATTCCAAAGTTTTAAGCTTGCTTTATTTGGTCCATCAGTGGCGTCACTAGGGGGGGGCGGGGGGGGCGGGCCGCCCCGGGTGACACCCATCAGGGGGTGACACCCGAGCCTAAAATTTTACTGTGTACGATTTTATGTCAGATAACAAAAGATGACAAATTTTTTAATCTAGAAAGAAATTAAGAAATACAATGAAATACGTTAAACGCGAAAATTCTTATTAAAAAAATATTAGTTAACTTGCAATAATTAAACAGTCCCAACACACGAACAACATTAAAACAAATTAGGAAAAAAAGAAAAGAAATAGTCGCAGCAGAGAGATCTTTAAAAAAGGCTGGAATGAAAGAGGCAGTGCCTTCTGTTTTAAAAGATATAAAGCCATTTGGGCTTGGACACACCGACAGCATAAACGAATCCCACCTCACGACTCCCTCCATCACAGTGGGGTGGGGGGAATACGATATTTATCACCCCCCCCCAAGAAAAAAAATCAAAAGATGGGTTTTCTTTGTTGATGTTTTTCTTGAGGAAAATTATGATTTCAATGTCTTTGAGTTAATATTTTTTTATATATATATTTATTAAAGGCGTGAAAGCATAGATATGCATGTTTATATACAGGTAGTCCTCCGGTTACGACGGTCCCATCCCGACTTTCGCTGTTTAGTTCTTACGAACGCGCCCCCGTAAAGAATAGTATTACGCATTATTCCGTATTTAAAATAAAAAAAAATTCACGAGGTAACGAATTCTTTTCTCTATTTGAAATAACAAAAATTATTGAAAAATATGTATGATTATTATTTCAACCTACAACTTTCGTTTACGAATTTTTCAAATGGCGAAGTTTTCAATCAAGTCAATAAAGCTGAGTAAGCTTACAAGTTCCTTTTCAATGCTCATTAGAGAGAGCATATTCAGCATTTTTCGTCCCATGCAAATTCTAACTCATTATATATTCTTTTCAACTTTGAAAAGGATCGCTCTCAGCTGCAGTTTGATGTCATCATTGAAAGATAGATGCGAAGTGCGATGTGTACATTTGTAAAGGACTGTGTGAAATATAGCTCATTCAAAAGCAGCAAAATTTTTAGCTCTGTGCAAGTTTTTTTAGTTTTGCTTTGTGCTAATTCCTTTTCCTTACCCTGAGCCTGGGGCTGGACAATAACTTTTTTAAGAGTTCTGAAAATTGGACTAATTCTGAAGGTAAGCAGTCTTCGAAATCACTCATGAACCTACATGTGGAAGAAAATCAGAAGCCCCGAGCCTAGTGCTCTTTATGGGTCTTCCCGGAAGACCCCCTTAGCCATCTGGCCACCAAAGGGACGTAACAGCTGAGGAAACCCCCCCCCCAAAGTGGTCGCTTCTGAAGCGGCCACCTGGGCATCCAGGACATACAGTCGAAGATGCCTCCCACTAAGTTGCCCTCACAAGGAGGTGGTGGAATTTCCTACTACGACCCGCTACCACTTTGGCACCATCCCGGCAAAGCACACGGGTCTCCATGGTTAGGACCGCCGCAGACCGGGGGATCATCAAATGACCTACCTAGGGTGCAACCCCCACTGGAAGGTTTCCTCAGAGCTGGCGTCCAATGCGTTCTTCGCGGCACTTTTTGCTAATCCGTACTGGCGCTCCTGGCCCTAAACCGGCACCGCTCGATGGCGTTGCTAGTAAATTGAGGGGGACAAAACGGTTGCTTCGGATTTACCCGACCCCTTCTTCGAAATCACTTGAATGTTCTTCCATTAACTTGGCTGCTGCCCATCGGGTGGCGAAAGTGCTGAGCTCAGTTAGGTTTGTAAGAAAGCCAAATTTCTCATGGATATATTTATATGCACCTAACCAATGTTTTAGGGCTTAAGAAAGTTTGTCAATGATTACCAGAAATACCTCAATCTTGAATTTTTTCTCCAGGAGAATACTGTTTTGTTGATGTCCCTTTATCAAACTGACGCTTTCTTTTTTGTTTGATAGTATTGAAGATTGTTTACACTGTTTTTACCACGGACTTTTCCTTTCCTTTGTCTTCATAGGAATAAAATTAAGAATTCTATTTTTTAACAAACTCAATGAGAGACTTCCTTTCTAAAATTGTTTCCCAAATTTCAAGTAAAATAGCGACTTCCAGTTGTTAAATTTCCTTTAGAAATCCTTCTTCTTCAAGTCGGCAGTCACGTGGCTGATTTTCATTCGTTGCTAATTCTTCCAGTGCTGCGATATTCTCATGGTATGAGCTATTAACAGACCTTACAGCATAATGTCAGGCTGACCATCTTGTGTCAGACAAGGCTTTGTTAGCATGTATCAATTTCATATGTTTTTGAAGTACCTGTCAACGATGAGTAGATGCAACAAGTCGGGTATAAAGATTTTGCAGAAGACAAAAAATATGACCGCAGTAGGACAACCTGCTGCTCTTTTCCCAACCAAATTAAAGGAATGAGCTGTGCACGGCACATAATGAGCTACAATGCACTTCTCACGAAGAATAGCCTGGTTTCCGTTATACTTCCTACTCATTTGCAGCATTGCCGTATGACTATCCAAGGCATTTTCAGGGATTCGCACAAACATAATGGCCTGCATCTTTATTATACACTATAATTCATAAAAAGTTTGGGGGCCCTTAAATTATTGGGGGCTTTAGCCCGTTCAGCACCCCCCCCTTTTTAATCCGCCATAGGGGGGGGGTCCACGCATCTGTGACGATGTGGTACGAGGAGGGGGGTGTTTAAGAAATGTGACGTCACATCAAAAACGCGAAACTTTAAATAAAAGTTCCACTTAAATATTTGATTGTTTACCATTTATTTAATTACGTTTTCAATGACTTCACGCGTGTTACGATATTACAGTGCAGACTTACCCTAAATACATATTTAAATGACAAAAAATAATTTGCAACATGCTAATTTTTATTGAGAAAATACGGCTTGGGGGAGGGGTGTCAAAGTTTTGTGACGTCATATCGTAAAAAAGGGGTGGGGTCTAAGTTTTTGTGACAAAGTATGACGCTGGGGGAGGGTGGGGTAAAAATCGGCAACCTCGCGTGACTTCATTTATGGACGGCCCCTTCAGTCGTGAAGGGGTGACACCATGAGCTACCGCCCCGGGTGACACCAACCCTAGTGACGCCTCTGTGGTCCATTATTGTTTTTCTCGCTGCACCTCTCAATAGGTCTATGAATTCATTTTGAATCATTTTCCACAAATAGGAGACACTATATTTATTACCCATCTTAATTTGTACTAAATGTTCACATAATACTGGGTCGTACTTGGCCAACAAGTCCAAAAGCTCTAGAAAATGTCCTATATTTTCAATTGAATTGATGTCTTCCTCATGAATACTTTCACGATGACCTCTCAACGCCAAATTTTGTTTAGCTAAGAATCTAATTATATCGAGTATTGTGAAAATTTCCTTTCATTTTTTTCTTATTTCTTTATCAATATTCTGTTGTTGTAGTTTATCAAAAGTTGCGCCTTGTCCAATTCTAATTTCTAAGTCCTTCCATTGGGAAAAATATCGAATCTGCAGTAGACTCAAATCGTGTTGACTTATTCAGTAGACTCAACTCATGTTGACTTATTCAGTAGTCTCAACTCGTTTTGACTTATTTTGAGATTAAATTTCCACTATATGTTAAAACTATTTTCCGTGTTCAAAATTTGATTGGAAAAAAATCATCAAACAGTTGACAGCAAAAACAATATATAATTTTCTTCAATGGTGAATACAACATCCACGATTTTAAAAATTTTCACCATTATGCAAAATTTGGAGGAAAAAAACAACAATCGCGATTAATCTTTCTTTGAAAAATCGTAATAATTTTCACTAAATAGACTAATTCAAACTATCTAAACATTACTTTAATAGGATATGCATACATTTTTAGTGAATAAACGTATTTTAATGAAACACACACAATTTGTTTGTGCTACTGTAATGAAAAAAACAAACAAAAAGAAAAACAAAAAATTAATTTTTAATAAATTACCTTAGAATAATTTTCTGAAAACTTAATACAGTAATATAAATTACTACTTGCAAGTTAAACACAATATTTGAACCACAATGCCATGTAGGTACTTTTTCGCGTATCATTCTGTGCATGTCGAAAATCCACGCAATAACTGTCGCGGCGATATTAATAGTATATTCGGTCCAGCAGTGATGTGTTCTTTGTGTTATTTTCTTATAAAAAGCGTCATCTGTGATGTATACCGCTTAATTTTCAAAACAAATCGATACAATTTTTAAACGATTTTAAATTTCTTAACGGTTATGCGTTAGTTATAACAAACAGTATGTAATAAAAAAATGTCTTGAGAATCCGTTAATTACGACTCGAAAGTACAAATATTTTATTTTCACCCGGGTTTCCTCTTTCAAAAGAAAAAGGGCGGTTGTCCGAAAGAGCTGTAAATTTCAAATGCCCCCAAAATGCCGCCCCCAAATCGTGTGCCGCCCGGGGCGGACCGCCCCCCCTAGCTACGCCACTGCCCCTAGCCATCTTATCTTCTTATCTTATCTATACAGACGCTCCTTCTATGCAGAAGATAGTTGCGTCCACAGACCATACAGATGATCAAGTGATCTATTGGCAAGTGATGCAGCGTTCACAGGCCACGGCTTTGTGGGTTTCACGCATTACCCAGCCGCCTAACTACATGTAGTGTTAGGTACCCATTCGGAGCGGGGTGACTCAGGGACGCCCTAGGCCCCGGGAACAAACCCTTGCCTTCACACCTTGCCATACCATCCAAACATTACTGGAGATTTCAACAAGTAGAATGTTGCACTCATTAAAATCATTATGACATATCTTCTTAATATTTACTCTGAATTAAGCTAGTGTAAAAAACTAAGAGTATTATAGTCAGATTTTTTTCCCGAAATAGATAAATTTAGTTAATTTACATAATATTTTAATTTGATTTTGTTTTCTTTCAGTTAGATACTTAATTATTAATGTTGAGGAGATCCAATTCATATCTCGTCCGACATACTGACGCCAATTTTGTGCTAAAATATGGTTAATAAGCCAACAGGTCAAATACAAATACGATGAGAGTGGTCATCGTCGACTACGACGGACGAACAACAACAATGTTGACGGTGATTAATTTAATTTAAGCATATTAAAAAAAAATTATGTACTTAAACTGTAGCTGGATATTTTACCAATTGCTATAAACGTTAATATTTCTATTTACTTTTACAAATGTATAGGTATATTTTTAGACATGCTGTTAGTATATTTTGCATTTAACTCGCATAAATTTTAACATAGATCTTTCAAATTTCCATTGGCAATATTCTGTAAAAACCTATTTTTTTATTATTTTTTTTTCAAAATAGATTTCCCAACTGTCACTGGCACAACCTGTGATTTGCAGCTGATGTTGATAACTTTAATACTATCAAACAAATCTGGGAGCGATCTTTTCTGCAAATCTGCAATGTACTTATCCAATGATTCGTTATCAGCTTTAATTTCTTCACCAAAAATGAACAAGGTTTTATTGTAACAAACAGCACCATGAAGGTTCCACTCAATGTGCCACAGCTTATCTATAAGTGTGAACTCGATGTCATCAGTGTGGGATCTAGTGACGAGCCAAAGATTGCCATTTTTCTGAAGGAGATACAAATATTTGCCATTATGGAAGCTTGTCATGTTTTCGGCAGGGCCGCTGATAATTGGAAGGGAGACAAATTTTTTATCCCCAATTAAACACATTTTGATGCAAGTGCCAGTTCCTTCCCTTGACGCGTAAAAAATGAGAATCATGTCCTCAATAATAGTCGTGTGAGTTGGGGAATTCACCGAGTTTAGGCCTATAAAATTAAGACCAACGGAATGTTCTTCAAAACTTCGAATAATACTCACTTCTCGGTTAGAATTATCAATACATTCGACACCTTCACAGTAATTAAGTAGGAAGGTCTTACTCGTGTCTGGAGATTTGCCTGCGACAGAAAAATAGTCATTGTGTATGTTATATAATTTGAAGTATTTGAAATCTGTATTTACATAACCTGAGTTGTTGCTTCTCAGCACGCCTTCAACCCTTTTTGTAGTGAAACATAAATCAGAGCCTACAGCCGTAAGTCCAACGAATTCAGGCAACCCCTCATTGATAAAATTTTTTAACACGTACTCGCAATTTTCTAGAAGATCATAAAATATAATTGAACAGTCAGAAATATATGCCACCCCATTGACGATGTTACTGCAATCTCTGTATCTTACGATGTTGTGTCTGTAATTTATAGCCTTGTACTTATGCATGAGAGCATCAATAACAACACTCAAGGCATCTGGTTTGGAGGTTATCACTGAATTTCTGACGAGGTTTTCGAGACAACTGCGACTAACCAAAAACATTCGAGCTGTCTTCAGTAGCGTTACTGTATGGTTTTCTCTTTCAGATATTTGTTTCGAAATTAATTTCCTTTTTGTCTTTTTTGAAATGATGCTATCCTCGGGATCCTTTGTATCTGTTAGCAGCTTTGGTCCCTGTTTTTGTGTTTGACCCGCGTTGACTAGTTCAAGTTTCTTACTCTCTTCAATGCTAGAACTAATAGAAATCGAATTTAAAATAGAACTAGAAGCCTCATTTGATTCTTTCGATTTGAGATCACTTTTGTTTCCAATGGTTTGATCGTTAACTTGGGCTTCTGTACAGGCATCATTCTTGTGTTCACTGGATTGTTCGTTTGTACCAGTATCTTTGTTACATTCATCGGGTTGTTTTTTTGTACCAGTATCATTGTTACGTTCAGCAGGTTGTTTGTGCGTACCAGTATTATTGTTACGTTCAGTGGATTGCTCGCTTTCATCGGTCTCGCTCTTTTCTTCCTTAGATTGTTTCTTTGCAAAGTCATCATCTTCAAGTTCAAATGAATCTTTTTTATTGATACACGATTCTGCCACTATTTTATTGATCTGCAAGTTTTCCTCCTGAGGGTTATAATTAATCCATTGGAGAATTGCTTCAATAACAATATCTTCGGAATCTACTGTCAGGAAATGGCTGTCCACCATGTTAGACAGCTCATCAGCTGATAGTTCATAGAATGTTTTCGTGTCTTTTATGTTTTGGAAATTTCTAATCATAAAATCATGTGAATGCGCCTCAACAACTTTAGACCCTAACAATTTTGAGTTTTCATAATAGACTTCAAAATTAGTAAATGACATAGCGTTACATACAAAATGCTCACACATGCCAGTTAGAAAAGGAACGTCCAAAAAACAACTTGCATGCCACACGGGTATAATATTTTCGGCCGTTAAACCATTTTCACCTTTATAAACAGCATTTATAACGACAGCAAACGTTTTTTTGCTCATTGATTTCAGCACAGCGCGGTTATCCAAATTTTCTCTCATCTCAGCCCTAAGAAGTCCGTCAAAGAATTTAGAACAAGCGCTTAGAATAAACTTGTGACAGTGGAATTCTTGGTCTTCTACAACAACCGTGAAGTCACTGAAATCGTCATGTGTCCATTTTTGACCGACGCAATCCTGAAATCCTAGTGCTGTAAATGTTTTGAAATCTCTATAACAAATACTCATCTTGACTAATAGGCAGTTGGTGCAGTCAATAGAATATTTACTTTTAAGTTTTTTGAATTAAAATCTTCATCGAGTTGTTTTTTTTAAAAAAACTTTAAGGCATAAGGCTAGACACCAAATCTGTCATTACATCTGGGAGTGTCGAGGTTTGCGTCTTTGAAGTTGTTATATAAATGGAAATGCGTCATATGTGATGAATCCTTATAATTGCATTCCCGTAAAGCAAATCCTGGAGAAGATACATGAACTGAGACGTCTTCATTAAAATATGACATTTACACCAAATTTTTTTAATTTAATTCATTAGTTTAATTATGTTATAAAACGCCAATTGATGACTTCCCATATTTATAACTTAAAATGATGCAAAGTTTATTCAGTTATGTTTGTATATAATTTTTAAATTTTAATGACTATTCTTATTCTTATGTTTAAATTATTAGAGCCTACAATTAATAAAGATGAAGATTTATTAATCTCTAGGAAAATACTTAAACTGCGATAAATGTTTACAGAGGAGACTTTCTTACCTTAAAACTTAAACAAACCATTTTGGTAGAAGACAGAGCACCTGAAGTTCCTGTGAAAATTTTTAAAAAATCACTTTCAATTTCTAGGAATACGAATGCGATTCTGCGTTGATTTCCCTTACTATTTCATAGGCGAATAACTTTTTACAGGTGTACTTCTACTATGGAAATGACCACCAAAAAACTATTTTATTTTAAATCAAACCACAATACATTTTTGTTTACATAATTGTTACTATTTAATAATCTGTTAATGTTAATAAAAGTTTAGAGATTTATAAGTTTCTGTTTCTTAGGTTACTTTTTTCATAAAATTTATAACTAAGAATCATATTTACTTTTAACTTGTTTATTTCAATATTACATACATTTTAAATATGGTATAAAAATATACTTTGTGACTTGACATAAAATCCATGCCATAAACAATTTACTGAAGCATGTTTTTAGACACGAATGTGTTTGTAAAATGTATTCAAAAATAAAGTTATGGCCTTTATTGTGTTTTTAGTAAATTTTTGTAAATAATAAAATACATTTTAAAAATATAAACTTACACATTAATGTGAATAATCTTGTTTCTACATTAAAAATGTAAAAATAGTTGGGACTTTATAATTATAACCAATATATGAAAGCTACTGAGTACGAAATTTCATAAGTGCAAAATTTCATAAAAGTATGTAAATTTTTGCAAAAATTAGGACTAAAATCAGTTAATATGGTTTTGACTTTCACTTCTGCAATGTTTTTATGACATATAATACATGTAGATTTATTTATCAATAAATACAAAAAGACTAAGCATGTTGCCATTAACTGTAATTAAAGGTATTTTTGTTATTTACATTATTTGATTATAAATTTCTTGTTTTCTTTTCACATAATAAACAAATTTAATAATCCATTTGTGTTATTGTTACATTATTTAGATAATTTTGATTTTTTTAAATATGTATACACATCAACTAAAATTTCAAATTCAAGTGCATATGGATCCTCTTAGCCTAGGTATCATACAATAAATGTTATGGTACAATCATAAACAATTTGAAATTTAATGGATAAGTATAAAGGACCGTTTAAAGTTTTTGGGGATTTTTTTTTGTTTATAATTTTGGTTATATAAAGTATATGATTACATTGTTTGTATAACAGTTCAAAGCATAGTGATAAGTATTATAGTAGTTTTTTTTCGAATTATTTTTTTTTGTTTTTAAGTTGTTTTAAATAATAAGACCATTGGTTTATTGTAGGAATCTTGAAACAATGATTGCAAGTAGCCCTAGACCTAGGTTTATATTAATTTGTATTGCTGTTTTGCCTTTTCTAGTACATGCATCAATTACAACAGATTAGTAATTAGTTACACTAAGTTTAGTGTAAAGTCAAGATATTTAACATTACTAGTGTATTACCCATCAAAAATGATGGAAGTTTTCAAAATAAATATATTTCAGCTGAAATCAATTAATTAAATAATCAGAAAATGTAAAGACAAAGTGAGAAAAATTAAATCTCATTTCCATATTAAACAATTTTATGCGGACGTTCGAAAAGAGTTATTTTTGGTGCAATAATGTATTTTCAAGGCTTTTTTTAGCTGTGCACTATCTAAAAAATAACGAACATACTTAGCAAATTATATATAACATTATAATAATGTCATTGTATTTTGTATAGTAAAAAAAATTTATGATTTACATTTTGCGTGTACAATTAATTCGATTAAGTAAGGTAAATAATAATTAACTAACCAATTAAATTAAGTGTGAAAATTCAAAAATTGGGAATAAACATATTGGTGGGTATTTTTTTTGATGACACCATGACACATATTCTATGGAGGCGCAGAGTAGGCACCAAACATTTATTTCCATTAGAAATGACCTAAACTATACCAATTAAGTGTTATAATAAATATATAATATAATTATGATATTTAATAAGATAATTATTTCATATACATGTATGTTTAAATTCATAACATTAGTTTTAATATATAAAAAATAAAATTTATTATTAATTAGGCCCTATTTATTAATAATTTAAAAATCACTAAATTAGCTTATAATTATAAATATTATAGGTATTTTTACAAGAAATTTAAATCTCTCTAAAACTTAATCATTTTAAAGTAATTAAAGGGCTAGCTTTAAGCTTTTTTAAAAAAACATTTTTTTTATCTTTCTCATTGAACAGAAAAGAGTTAAGTTTTTTTTTATTTTAAATTATTTATTTTTAATTTTGTAAGCTCCTTGCCTTATACTTATCTTATCTTCTTATCTTATCTATACAGACGCTCCTTCTATGCAGAAGATAATTGCGTTCACAGACCATGACGGATTATCTGTTCGCAAGTGATGCAGCATTCACAGGCCACGGCTATGAGGGTTCCCTGCATTACCCAGCCGCCTATCTAGTGTTAGGTACCCATTCGGAGCTGGATGACTCAGGGATGCCCTAGGCCCCCGGAACAAATTCTTGCCTTCACATGGATTCGAACCCATGTCCATCGGTATGCCAGTCAAGCGCGCTGCCACTCGACCATCTTAACTATATATAAATTTAAATTACAAATACGTGTGAAACATTTTTTAAAACTTTTTCTTTTAATTGCACTGAATTTTCAGGAGACAATCACATTCTTATCTACATTAGGAACAACTAATTTTATACATAACTTTTTTTACATCATGACTATGACCTTTAAAGTTAATTTTTTTTTAAATTGTTGATAAAATAATAAATTTATAATTTGTCTCAAATTAAATTTGAAGAAAAATATATATATATATGTTAAATTAAAATCTTAAATCAATACTTACTAAACTATAATTACAATTAATTTAGACTTATTAGTAATAGTAGTAATTTAAATAGTAGTATACTATTAATTATTACTATTACTATCAGTAACTATCAAATACTATTAATAATTAATTTAAGCTGAGAACATAATTTATAATTGTTTTTTGTCCAATACTAAGTCCAAATTGATACTTACCTTATAATTAATAATGATAGAGGTGTTGTAATCCTACTGTTTTGTGTAAGTGTAGGGTATAAAATTAATTATTATAATTTATAATAATACATTTTTTAAATTTAAAAGTATCACTTACCATCATCTTTTTATAAAGATGTTGACACTGACAATTGACAAAATATTATTTACAAACTCAATCAAAAGAAATAAATCTCAATGATTAAAATTAAATAATATTAATATAACAAATTAAATTATATGTATAATTATAAGAGATAATAATATTCAAAATCAACTGCAGAATTCAGAATTTCTTCAGCTGCCAAATAGATGAGGAGGACGAAGACAATGACAAAGCTTATAAATACTTGTTATTTACTCAGAAAAATGACAGTAAAATTTTTATCTTAAAATGAGATACTGAAATCTTAAATTGTTGAATTTAATTTTAATTTCATATTTTAATAATCATACCTTGTCGGTATGGACATGGTCTATTTTTAGAAATGATTGTTAGTAATTGCATTAAATTTTATTTTAAAGTCAAATACTTACCCTTCAAACATTTAAATATATTTATTGATTTAATTGCAATATATATGCAATAAAAATACAATAGGCATGCAAATGTTTGAACTCATTTGTATTTTTGTTATAATTTTCAACAAGATTTTTTCAACATGCCTTTAAATATATTTATAAAAAAAACCTCAAAGTCTTGATTTACTTTAAACATTTTATTCATTGTTTTGTATATTGGATTGTGAATGTCTCCTGAAAATTTGATACCCATATCTCTAAAATTAAAAAAGTTATGAGTGAAAGAGTATCGAATTTTGAAATTTGGGTAACAAGTGTTGGAATAAATTATATAGGTTATATAAGGGGGGAAAAAATCGACAAAAAAATTCATAACTCCACTTCTATAAAAGATAGAAAAACAAAACAAGTGTTTTTGAAAAGGTCTTAGCAAGCCCTTTAAAATGATATATTATTTATACCTATTGGACCACATTTAAATTTTCTGTCAAAGTACCTAGTAGGATAAGGATAAGTATAAATTATGGTAACCTCCAAGCAACTAATAATAAATATTATTATAGACGCAATTATTAATTAAGCACATTAATTATAATAAACTAGCGTATCACCCGTCAAAAATGACGAAACTTTTCAAAATAAATACACATCAGATTAAAAAATAACGTAATTTGTCGTAATACAGAACTTTTATTTATTTTATTTATTTTTATTTGATTCATTATTATCATATTGAACAATTTTATGAGTAATTTTTGGTGCCCACTATAAAACCTAACAACTAACAGCATTACATCCAAGAAACATTACAATTACAATATTACAATTACATCCATTTCATTACGGGAATTATGTATGTTGATTATATATTATATTATAATAAAGAATGAATATCTATACTGAACTGTGACTGTGTTTCATTGATTATGAATTATGACTTAAAATTATAGGCCTACGTTTTTATACAATTTTTATTGAGATTGGAAATTACAATAATTAGCAGTTTAAGATTAAATTTTAAATGAAATTGTCTTAAATGTGCGTCTTCCGAGTTTCTTTTCTTTTCTTACTAGTTAATCTAATTAATCTATTAATCTTAGACTTAGACTTAGTATTCTTAGTAATACTAGCTTCCATTCCATCAGATAATCGATAGTTCTTTACTTTATACTGAATTAAATTTATAACCCACCTATGTTGCTGTTTTGTCCTCTAATATGACATGGACATGATCACCAGGATTTTTAAAAATACCTCGTCGTAGTCAATATAAACATTCCTACATTGAAGAACTCTAATCTTTTATTTCTAACACTTGTTTATATTTGCGTGACCTGAAGGCGTAGCGTATTAATACAACTATTAATAAAATTGCGACTAGGCGTCGATCGAACATAGTCGATTCATACATAGTTACAAAAGTAATAGTATAGATATACAAATAACTAAATTTACCATTGTTATTACCAGTGTCATTATCAGTAAGAGTGGTATAATTAAACTTTTACCTCCAGTCTGAGGCAAAAATACATCTTAGTCTTTTAAAACCGAAAACATCGCTTCTTTCACTTTCATTTTCACTCTTACATTATTATATAATACCGTTTGTTGTCTACACGTTCGCCAATAAAATAGTGCCTTCGAAGGGTTGATTCCTGGTAAGCTCAATGCGATGCTCCATATTGTGAGAACTGCAACGTGGAAAAATATCAAATATTACATTAGACAAGCTGGAGTTTCCAATTCATTTTTCTCCTAGCCAATCTGATATTGGGGTTTAGGATTACTTTAGAGGTAATGGGCATGTTTGTTTTTAAATGGAAGAATTTAAATGAATGTTGCTTGCATGGCTTTAAGATTATTTAATTTAAACATGATTGTGAAGCCAGCTGAAAAGCATTTTGTTGAGTTACGTATATGTCCACTATCTATTTATAGCAGTATTAGAATTAGAAGCTAGGAAGTTTGATTTATTAATCCTAAGGGGTCTTCTATAAATGACGTTACGCACATAAAACTGGGGAGGGGGTGACACTTTTGTGACGATATGTAACGAGGGGAAATGGGAAAGGGTTTATAAGAAATGTGACGTCACATCAAAAGTCGCAACTTTAAATAAAAGTTAAATTACATATTTGATTGCTTACAAATTATTTAATGACGTTTTACTTAGCTTGACGCGTGTTACGATATTATAGTGCAGCCACAGTCGGCACGCAGAGCCTCATCAGCCTGCACGCGACTAAAATATTACTTCCTCACTCAAACCAGCTAAGCCAAACCTCCATTATCGGGTTTCACTGGAGTTTTGTCACTTTGCCACTAACAATTGGGTTTTCGTTGAAATTTGGGCACGTTAAGCATATTGTCATTGTAACAATTTATTGGCGACAAATTACAAGTATTTTTCAATCATTCAATCATGAAAAATAAGAACCAGAAGTAAATGTCTCCATGCAAATTAGCAAGAGAAAATGTCATGTTCGTGTTTATATTCTTGCTTGACAAGGTTAATGTAAAATAACGGCCATTTATCTTTCTTGGGAAAAGATAGAACTATACAATATTAAATATTGAATAAATAACTATAAATATTATTGTAAATTTATTAAAATCTAGAAACACTTGATGATTATAATAAGAGAAAAACGTATTAATGAGAAATAAAGCAATTAATTCAAAATCAATTGGAAATACAACAAAGATAGTCTAATAAAACCCTCAGATATACATAGGGACACTTTTCTTATTCTGTATGCAAGAAAAATAACATACAAATTGTCGTTCTTTATTCCGACGTGTAAGGGGCTCTCCATAAATTACGTCAACAAATTTTTGGCGATTTTTACCTCCCCCCTCCCCCTTGTCAACAACTTGTCAAACTTCCAGAGACACCCCTTATAAAATAACGTCAACATTTGATTACTCCGAAAAGGAAAAAAATAATAATAAAATGGAAAAAAACAAAACAATATTTTATATAGACTAGTTCAGTGGTTCCTAACCTTTTGGGGTCCATGCACCCCTTCAGACGATAAAAAAAAGTTCATGCACCCCCTCGTGAAACGTGCAGAAAATGCATAATAAACTATGTTTATTTTAGGAACACAACAGTTTTGACAATAGGCAATAGGGAATTTAGTGAGAGATCTGCTGCTTCTTATGATCAACTAGCGATTTAAATCTGGGGACTGTTTTGGACAAAGCAACTCTCATGTCATCCTCGGAATTCAACTTATTCCTTTCCTTGGTTTTAATCGTCAAAGGTGTGGAGAATCCTGCTTCACTGAGATGGGTTGTGGCAAATGGAAGGAGAGTCAGTACTGCCCTCTTGGCTAGTTGCGGGTAGGCATCTAGCTGGGCGCACTAAAATTCAATCAACGTATTGCAACTAAAGGCACTCCTCAGTACTTCTCTGGTTCTCAAATCAATCATGTCATCGTTAGCAAAGTCACTGTCATCAATATTGCCCAAGTCACAGAGAAAAGGATTGCGAATCCAAAGGTCTTTCCTAGCAATTTCTTGATAGAAATACCCATCAAAGGACTTTTGCAATGTTGAAAGGTGCTCTGAAATTTCCCCTTTGATGTTGACCGGCAGTGATCCCTCAGTGCGTCCTTCTGCACCATATATTACAACTTCATCCAAGAGTGGAAAGTTGGCCAAGTTGGACTTTTCTAGTCGTCATTGGAATAGTGGCACTTTGTTAAGGAAGGTTTGCAATCTCTAAGTAGCATCCATTACAGTCACAGCAGGTCCTTGGAGAGATGTGTTCAACTCATTCAAGATGGTGAAGATGTCAGCCAGGTATGCCAAGTAATGAATGAAATTTGGACAGTCAAACTTGTCAGCAAGGTCTCTCTCTTTTTCTCGCAAGAAAAGGCAAGCTCCTCTCTCAGTTCTACTAACCGAGAAAGTATTCGTCCCCTGGACAACCAGCCCACCTCAGTGTGGTAGAGCAGAACTTCATGCTCAGAGACCACCTCCTGACAGAACAACTTGAAGGGGCTGTGGTTCAAGGCATGTGAGCGGATAAAATTTACAAATTGGACTGCAGTAGAAAGAAGTAACTTAAAGGTTGGAGGTAGAGTTTTGCATGACAGGGCCTGAAGATGAAGGATACAGTGTGTAGTGAAAATATCTGGAACTTCTTTCTTTACCAGTGCTGAAAATCCTGACTTATTACCGATTATGGAGGGAGCACCATCTGTGCAAATAGAAGAAATTCTTGAATTCACGTCAAACTGGTTTTCAGTGAAGAATAACCTGACTAGCTGCATCACATCAGCAGCTTTGGTAGTAGCTAGGAGTGGCTTACAAAAGAGAAATTCCTCCTTCAGCAAGCCACTGAGAACATATCTCAGAAATACAAGAATCTGACTGCATTGTGCTACATCAGTTGATTCATCCAGCTGCATGCTAAATGGAAAAGGACTGCTTCTCATCTCGCACAAGACTAGATCCAGAATGTCTGCAGCCATGTCACTAATCCTGGAATAAATAGTGTTATTGGACACATGAACTTTCTCAACCTGCTTCCTCTGCTGGTGACCACACATCAGTTCCACCCTCTCCAGAGCACAAGACTTCACCAAAGTTCTCTAATGTTGTGGGGCTTCTTTTGTTTGCAATAAGATATGCAACCTTGAATGATGCCTCCAGTGCAGGTTTCTGTGACAAAGAAAATTCAAGCTTGGGCAAGGTACCTGAGGTAAAGAAGCAAGCTCTCTTCTGCTTGAAGACCTCTACACTGTCCTTTGAATTGGATGGATGGACTTTCTCCAAATGCTCTCGGATTCTAACAGGCCTCATGTTGTCATTGCACAGGATTTTTATACAGAGGAAGCACTGAGGCTTTTGTGTTCCATCTCTCTCTCTTTTTTAAAAAATATTTTTTAACGATTTTGAGGGGGTGATGACGATCGGAAAGTCGTACCAGTCTGAGGCAAATTTTTAACTGACGAAGTTGATTTTTTAATGAGCGGAACTGGATGCTCAACTCAAGATTTTAGGTTTCAATGACGAATAATGGCTTACAATTAACGTTTTTAAGACTTTTGCAGTGCACCGAGCAAAAAAAGTGAAGGGAAAAAAATCCCAACGTTTACATCCGCTCAAAACAGTTAGAGGGTCACCGGAAGACATATCTCTGACGTATTTGATGACAAAATTAAATTATTTTTAGAAAACTGACGTAAAACACGAAATTCCGAGGAACACGTAGAGCGAACCGTTCCTTTTGCGAAACAGTTTTTCCGTCAATTTTTGACATGCGCAGAATGATGCGCTAACTAGCATAAAAATGTTGTATATGGGTGCCCTTTAACGCGGCATGCCTTACTTATGGTTTACATTTTCAGATTATCAGTTTTACTTTCTTTTTTTCCGTCTTCTTTTTTTTTCTTCTTCCTTTTTTCTTTTTTTCTCTTAATGGTTCATGCACCCCCTGGAACCTGCTCATGCACCCCTTGGGGGTGCATGCACCACTGGTTAGGAACCCCTGGACTAGTTTATAACTACAACACAAACGTGAATAAAAGTAAAATGTTTAGAAAAACAAAGTTTAATAACCTTTTAACTTATGAACATATTTCCAACTAGGTTGTGCTGCGGCGCCGTGGGGCCTGCGACGCCCACTTGTTTTAGGGTGCCTTCGGCGCCCACCTTTTTCAAAAGTCCAACTAGCTTGTCCTTGTATGATAAATACGTAATATTAAACTTCCTTAGATGTACAGGAAGTATTTTATAATAGGGGTTATAGGGCGCCTATGGCGCCCACTGGTCAAAAGCCCAAGTAACTTAACCGTGTATGATAAATACGAAATATTCCTGAAATGTACACAAAGTATCAATATACATAATTTGCAATCTCAGACATGCATGACAGACAGACGTGATAGTCTGTCCGTGACGCTACTAATTTTAGAAAGCAGCGCACCAAATTACTGCACCAATGCATCAAAAGGTGTGCAAATTAAAGATGCGCTTTAAAAAAGTATTATATAACGTCATTGTGTTAGCTCATATTTTAATTTTGGAAAAGGGAACAATGTAAAAAGAGGATTTGATGATGGTTAATTATAAAATTAAAAAACAAAGGGGGCGCCGTAGGCGCCCTACAACCCCTATAAAAAATACTTTGTGTACATTTCAGAAAGTTTAATATTTCGTATTTATCAAACAAGGACAAGTTAGTTGGGCTTTTGAAAAAGGTCGGCGCCGTAGGCGCCCTAAAAAAGTGCATTTTTTCAAAATAAATAGATTTCAGCTGAAAACTTCCGTCATTTTTGACGGGTGATACGCTAGTTTATATAATATTTCTTCACCACACGATTTTTTGACTAATTTTAGAAAGAAGCGCACCAAATTACTGCACCAAAAAATAACTCTTTGAGTCAGTCAGCACTGGTTACAACACAAATGCTGACGTCAAAGGTTCGTGCGTTGTTTGGTTAATGTTAATCTGGAAACCAAAATGATTATGATTTTTAAGTCTATATTTTCAAGTTTAAAAAAGCAGAGTGATGTCCCTTAGCGTTAAGCCAAAGTGAGTCAGTCATACATAATTGAGGGTAAATATATATATATATATGATTTATAACTACAAAGGCTTACTCTAAACAGAAAAGAGATTATATGGTTCACACAACTGTATACACATTACACCCTTTAAATTATGCACATATTTCAAATAAATATAACACTTTAAAGACTATTTAAATATTTACAAAGACTTGTTCTAACTTCAAGTAGAAATGAGATTAAAAATGTTCAACTATAAATGCACTTTTAATTTATTAACATATGTTTTTACAAACAAATCCAAATCTTATATCCTAGCCGCTTATCATCTTCCCATGGTGATTTCAAATGTTCCTCAATTGTTATTATTGGCATAGTTTCTGGCTGAATAATTTCTTGTGGAACCAAAACACCAGACAAGTCAACATTTTCTTCATCTAGCCATTCTGCACTTAGCATCTCCCCATGAGCAATAATTGCCTTGAGCCCTCTCTGTATTTTTGCTGCCACTCGCATTGGACGAATTTTTTGCTGTTCGGGGTGCATGTAGTAAAAAACAAGTTTTTGACTGGGCCCAGGCATACAGCGTTGGTGCTGATGAACGCGCTTCTTTAACATGGCTTGCGAAGCAACATAAAGGTGACAGATTTTACAGATCCGTTCAAACAAAAACAACTGAATAGATGGACAATATATATCATATGGAAGAATTTTGAATGTTTATTTCTGATCGAGGTAGTATGTTTTCAACTTTCACAGACTGATTGAAGAAAAGAGATGGAAATCTATGTGAGTTTATATCAGATACTTATGGGGCTTTAAGGCCTGGAATTGGTCGGGGGAATAAATCTATCAGCAATAATATCAAAGTACGAGCTTCTAATTGGTTGGCAACAAGTTAAATCACAACATTTGACAAATTTGTAGAAAGTACTAACTTGTACTTACACGGTTTTGGCACCAAACTTGATCTTTGATTATTACATTTTCAACTGCAAGCTCAGACTTTTCAGGGCACAATATACTCTGCCACTGTTGGAAAATTGTCTATGCTTACTTGCTTCCATATTTCTGACAATGTTTCGCCAGCATATTTGAAGTTTAATTTTTCCAACTCTTATCAATTGTTCGACCTTGTGTGTCGAGGTGGCTTCCAAAATGTTCATGTGGCAAAATTAGTCCCGACAGTTCACGACTAAGAGAACTACTACTTTCTACTCGAATAAGCGCACTTCCACCAGGCACGTTCGTTGCTACAAACATTGCATCAATGTTCCGCTTTACAAATGATGGATGGCCACATCAATAACGTTTTGATACCTTGGATTTTGCATTCACAGACATAATAAGAATCGGTTTGATCATCTTGTTCCTTGGATCCTTTGTAACAATGTCAATCTCTTCTAATTTAAGTAGCCTTTCATAGTCCAGTCCATGGCTATAAGCTAATGATGAGCAATGTTTGCCTGATCTGATGGCTATGTAAGTTGGGCCTGCATATGTTACAGCTTCGGGTTTACCTAAACCGTCGTTTTGGATTTCAATGCCAGCATAAACAGATGGTATGAGTTTGTGTCTAGATGCTACTACCCAGTCGTGATCAGGCAATGTAACGCGGTATTCGAAATGCATTAAAAGTGGAGCTTGCTTGTTAGCTGCTGTCAATCCAATTGGGGACTCTGGCTTTGTCATCTTGACTGATGAAGCATACTTCTTTAGGTCCCAAAAAAGAAGCCACTTCCTTTAGGTGATTCAAAGTAGCTGTACAAAATCTACCATCAATGTGTTTTGAGTGTAAATCATTTTGTGCTCGAATTAACTTCACTGGTACAGTTGTTACATGGCGTTTGCCTTCCGATGATAAACTTCGTTTTTGGCAAGAGCCAAGTATAAACAGCACTTCTATTTATTTGTAAGCCTTGAATCTTTAATTGTTCTGTCAAATCATCGAGAATTCTAACACTACGATAAATATCACTATGTCTTTTGTCGTGAGCAGCAGACCCATACAATGCAATGTCAACAATGGTTTTTAATAGGAGCGGCTGATCGCTGATCTTCTTCAATTGTTGGTCGACCACTTTCGGATCTTCATTTTGCTGCTGACGTCAGGATTTTGAGCACAAATTTGAGCTAAAAAAAATGTTTCCCTCTTTTTCTGTATATCTTCTGTTTTTCTTGTTCATATTTCTTTTTTTCAGTTTTTTTCTAGCTCATCAACCTTATTTTTTTTCCTTTTAGTTCCTTTTCCTGATCTGAACTTAAAACACCACTTTCTTTTCGTTTTATTTATACTACAAGCCAATCAAATCGTTCTTTGAAGATGCTTATCTGACTCTGTAATTCTTCTCGTATTTTTGCTTTTGTATTTTACATATTTTTCATCAGAGGTAGTACTGGATGGACCAGCTTCTAAATCGATTTCTATGTGGTCTTGTTGAATGGTTTGTGTTTTGATGTTTCACAACTTCTTTTTCAATTTTTACATTTGTGGCTGCTTTTTTAGGAAGGACATCTACACTCTTCATAGACTGGTCTTCCCAGAAGCTCATTAATGTTGCCTTATTTTTCTGTGCTAATGCGGCATAACTATTCAATAACGAATCTACTTTTGGTGGCAAGTCGTCCTCTTTTTAAATCCTTTATATTAACTCGTGGTGTCTGCGGCCGACCGACCGACCTTGCTTGCTTGCTTGCTTGCTTGCTTGTCGCCAAAACTTTTGATCGATTTTTAACCCACTTGCTCGCAAGATAGCGAGCTGAAATTTTGCAGGCAGTTTCGTACCGATGATAAAAACAATGTATCAAAATTTCAGATCGATCGCATGTACCGTAATTAAATTATTGATTTTTTAGATTATTTTTTTTAATCCTATGTATCATGCTATTTTTTGAGATAGAGCGTCGCGGTGCGTATTATATTGAACAACCTTTCTGTCGCGCAATAAGGTGCGTATTTTATTGACAGCTCTTTTTATAAACATATTCCTGATCGGTGCGTATTATATTAAACATGTTTTACGACACAACTTCAATTTTGTATTTCTGGATGGTCTGGCGCTGCGTATTATAATGAACATTCTTTTAGTTACTTCTCGTACATAAAGGATTTATAGTCAAAAACTTGGTTTTTTACGGGTTTTTCTTATTAAATCCTTTATATTAACTCGTGGTGTCTGCGGCGGACCTGCTTGCTTGCTTGCTTGCTTGCTTGCTTGTCGCCAAAACTTTTGATCGATTTTTAACCCACTTGCTCGCAAGATAGCGAGCTGAAATTTTGCAGGCAGTTTCGTACCGATGATAAAAACAATGTATCAAAATTTCAGATCGATCGCATGTACCGTAATTAAATTATTGATTTTTTAGATTATTTTATTTATTCCTATGTATCATGCTATTTTTTGAGATAGAGCGTCGCGGTGCGTATTATATTGAACAACCTTTCTGTCGCGCAATAAGGTGCGTATTTTACTGACAACACTTTTTATAAACCTATTCCTGATCGGTGCGCATTATATTAAACACGTTTTACGACACAACTGCAATTTTGTATTTTTGGATGGTCTTGCGCTGCGTGTTATAATGAACATTCTTTTAGTTACGTCTCATACGTAAAGGATTTATAGTCAAAAACTTGGTTTTTTACGGGTTGTTTTTATTAAATCCTTTATATTAACTCGTGGTGTCTGCGGCCGACCTTGCTTGCTTGCTTGCTTGTCGCCAAAACTTTTGATCGATTTTTAACCCACTTGCTCGCAAGATAGCGAGCTGAAATTTTGCAGGCAGTTTCGTACCGATGATAAAAAACAATGTATCAAAATTTCAGATCGATCGCATGTACCGTAATTAAATTATTGATTTTTTAGATTATTTTATTTATTCCTATGTATCATGCTATTTTTTGAGATAGAGCGTCGCGGTGCGTATTATATTGAACAACCTTTCTGTCGCGCAATAAGGTGCGTATTTTATTGACAGCTCTTTTTATAAACATATTCCTGATCGGTGCGCATTATATTAAACATGTTTTACGACACAACTGCAATTTTGTATTTCTGGATGGTCTGGCGCTGCGTATTATAATGAACATTCTTTTAATTACGTCTCGTACATAAAGGATTTATAGTCAAAAACTTGGTTTTTTACGGGTTTTTCTTATTACAAGCTTTTATTTAATTCACAATGTTTGTATGTTGTATCCGTCAAATCTTGTAACGTAAAATTAAACATCTTCTGATGGTCCTAGAGATCTCAAAATTTTACCACAGATAGATCTTGGATGACAATGCATTGTATCAAAATTTCAGATCGATCGAATGTACCGTATTGAAATTATTGTATTTTTAGTTTATCTCTCTATATAATATGTATCCGTGCTATTCTTGACTTTCACGTGAATGTCACCGGAGTTCACCAACAGCCATCAATGACCACATTCCAGGTGTTAAACAGCTCAGTAATATGAAACTAAATCTAAATTGGCATGATAATACAAGAGAAACAACCGGAATTTGTGGAGCCTAGTTGGCCCAATTGTTGGCGCAATGGATTTTCGACCTGGAGGTACTGGGTTCAATTTTCAGTTGGGGGAAACTGTTTTTTTTAAATACATAAATTTGTAATTAATAATCTATCTTTTTACCACTATCACATTTAAGTTATAGACAACTAATTTTGACTAATTAAATTGAATTGACTATGTCGAAAAATTGATTGAAAAATTTTTGATACTAAAAACTAAAAAGTAGAAAATAAAATATTTAAAAAATCTTTTTTTAAAAAGGGCACGCTTTTATTTACATATAGAAAGTGCACTAAAAAGAAGAAAATAAATTTTTTCTATAATAACAGGTGAAATGACTGAACACATCCACTGCACATAAAAGCGTGGGGCGCTCATCGACAACTCTCTATCATGTACAAGGCTGCGAAACATAAATAAAAATTTGTATGAATATTAATAAACATTTAAAAGTTTCAAAACTTTGATCATAATTCATATACATGCAACTATCATATTAATTAGAAATATTTATCTATATGCAAAAGACTTTTAAAAAAGATTTTTTAAATATTTTATTTCAATTTATTCCGAATTTCAGTTACCTCTCTTTGACAGTCTTCCTTACGTTTGTTGGAATATGCCTTTACATATGCTTCATACATCATCTTGTGAAAGTCTGGTTTCTCCATTGTAAATCTAAAAATTGTTAATACATTGGTTATTTTTATTTTAAAAAAAACAAAAAAACAAACAACAACAACAAAAATTAGGCCTAGGCCTATTTAACAATATTTTTCAATTCCGTATGTTCTAGACATGTAATGTATTTGTCACTATTTGTAAGATTTCAAATAAGCGCTAGGGTAATCCTGCAGTTTTGCCACGTATATTATTTCACTGCGAATTTAATTTTCTCGTGAGAAAAATAAAATATATGAATGGTTTCTGGATAATTTTTTAAAAAACTTATTCAGTAAGTAAATTTAATTTTAGCATGGGTCAAAAATCTGTCTTGCAAGGTGCTAGATAAACAAAATGAATATATTTTAATCAGAATTATGTATCGCCAAGAGCCGAAAAATGCCATAGAAATTGAAAAAACTACAAAATTAGTGCTGTGAAAGCCAAAAGATAACATATAATATATATTAATGCATTTAATAAATAAAAACGAAAATTCTCACGAGAAAATCAGAATTCGCAGCGAAATAATATACGTGCCAAAACTGCAGAAGGACACTTTTATTAATCTTTAACTTTAGACCTAATCCAATTTCAAAGTGAAGGCCAATTTTTTCTAACAGAGTCTAGTATAACCAATAATGCATTTTATAATTTATAGAGCCATTTTAATAATATAATGTAGACTGTGTACTTACATAAATCTTTATTTGCACAGCAGACCAACAAACAACTTTGAAAAACTGATAGTGTTACGAGTAAACATCTCGTGTATGCATATTTGGATCTAAGTTGGGTAAAGCACAGCACTGTTTTTAAAAAGTAGGAATATGGTTTTAGTTAGTTCAATTAAAATACTGAAGGTTGGGCGAGTGTGTAACACACGACTACAAACGCTGCCTAATTTTCCTTGGTTAAGTAATTAAATTTATTTTTTTTTAAAGTAACTATGTTGAGGTCAACTTTTCTTGACCTCCCCCTTGTCAACAATTGTCAAAAATGTTCAAACCACCCCCCCCCCTATTTTGTTGACGTAATTTATGGACAGCCCCTAACGGGTTTCCCAAGGAAACCAGGAAAACCAACACTAACTCAGCCTTTAACACTCAAATTAAAATACAAGACTAGACGACGGTAATGAATAAGGTTAGGATGCAATAATCTTCTGTATAGAAGGAGCGTCTGTAGTAATAGATAGTAAGATAAGAAGATCATCTTGTTTCTTTGTATTTAACTCGTATAAATTATTTATGATAATATCATTTCACAATCAAAATAATATATATCAATTTATAAATATACTAACCTTGTGGTGTATTTATTTTTAAAAAATTTATTTCCTGCAGGAGTATTGTTGCAAGGTGAATATAAACCGACTGTCAACTACATCACAAGAGACAAGCTTCCTCTTCATAACCTAAGTCACAATCACAAAGTACTAGTTCCTATTATAACTAACATAATCGTGGTTATTGTATTTTAATTTTATGTGAAACTTACGGAGCACCAGTTTTATACATTGGACTTACGTTTTAAAGTTGTTAAAATAAATAAAACTTTGTTATTCTGTGATCTACATACACCTTTTTTTGAGACAATGAATACTTTATTTAATTTCAAAACATCCGTTTCTGTCGCATTACAAGAATGTATCAGTCAAAAATGGACACACGACGATTTCAGTGACTTCACAGTTGTTGTAGAAGACCAAGAATTCCACTGTCACAAGTTTATTCTAAGCGCTTGTTCTAAATTCTTTGACGGACTTCTTAGGGCTGAGATGAGAGAAAATTTGGATAACCGCGCTGTGCTGAAATCTATGAGCAAAGAAACGTTTGCTGTTATCATGAATGCTGTTTATAAAGGTGAAAATGATTTAACGGTTCAAAATATTATTCCAGTGTGGCAAGCAACTTGTTTTTTGGATATTACTTTTCTTGTTGAAAAATGTGAGAATTTTGTACTTAATCATATTTCATTAAAATATTTTGAAGCCTACTATGTAAACGCAAAGCTGTTAGGGTCTAAACCTGTCATGGTGCGTTTGAACGATTTTATGATTAAAAATTTCCAAGAAATAAAAGACACGAAGACATTCTTTGAACTCTCTGCTGAAGTGCTTTGTAAAATGGTGGACAGCCATTTCCTGAAAGTCGATTCCGAAGATGTTGTTATTGAATCGATTCTTGAGTGGGTCACTTACAAACCTCATAATAGTCAGGTTCTGATCGATGAAAATGAAACAGCTTCAGATAACTATATCAGTCAAAAATATTCAAGGCAACTTGACGATTATGCAAGTAAAAACAAACTCTCAGATGAACAACACAGAAACTGCGTAAAGGAAAGCGACCCGAATGAACATAAAATTAATCTTGGTGTGAATGAAACAACTGCAATTCTGAGCTTAAATGATAATTCTAAATTTGTTAGCGCTAGTGATAAAGAAAATAACATCGTTGCATTAGAACACAGGAATGATTTACATCAAATAAGGGAGCTAAAGCCAGTGACAGATAAATGTGATTCTGAGGAAAATGTTACCCAGCGGTGTGAAGACAGTGACCT